>JAJHZJ010000039.1:1950335-2517835 GCA_023548195.1 Bettongia penicillata ogilbyi | reverse complement strand
GTAATCAAGTCTGGATCTGAATCCAGATTAAGTCCTTTCAAACACAATAGTCTTTCCACTGTAGGGGAAAAGGAAACAAGGCAGAACATAAAGCTTCTTGTGTAGTATAGTCTTATAAAGGTGACTGGCTTCAGAACAGTATTAAGTATGCAGTTCTCTAGCTACTAACCCTTATTCTCAAGTATACAGTGACTGGTCATAGTTATTTGTTCAGGGCTGATGTTCTGTTTCTTTTGCAGTTCTCACCTACTTGATGAGATAGAGGGGCAGGGATTTGAGGATTTATAATCTGTTGTAATTTGTAATCTGTGGGAACTGCCCCTGAACCACAAGACTCGGAATACACTCCCTCAGCATAATCTGGTAGAACTTCTGGTGAGTGAGGATGAGTGCTGAGTACTAGCTAATTGCTTTGGGTCATTCCAAAGGAAAATGAGAAAAGGAAAGTTGTTTGGGATCATAATCAGGGATGCACAAGAAGTACTGGTGGTGGATATGTCTAGGGTCAGCCAAACAGCCAAGGGCATCTGCACTAAACAGGATTCACCTGATAAATCAAACTAAAACCAAGATGTCCCACAAGTGGCCAACTTCCCCAAGGGCTTAGGAATTACTCCCATTAATGAAGCATTTGAGGAGTTTGTTCCTTCCTTTTTTACTCAGAAACAAGACAAGAGAAACAAATAAGGAAATTCAATTTAAAAATGACACTGAGCTGATGTTTTTACTTTGTCACACTGGGGTGAGTTTAGGACAGAGAATTAGCCTTGACTTTCACTTTTCTGATGTCTCAGCCTATGGCAATGTTTGACATTACAGGGATGGAGGGGTTTCAAATGCAATTAGTCTTCCATGATGCAAGGGTCTGTTTGAACATGTCTCTCCCTTCTAGTTTGAGCGTGTGTGTACTCGTGCATGCTTGTGTACTTGGCCAGAGACTGGCCCATTTGCTTTTGACTCATCCTGCATCTCATTTCTTTTCTTTTCTTTTTTTTTTCTTTGCTATTTCTTCCCTTTCTTTCCCTCATCCCATATAACCATGAAAGTCACAGAATTATCATATGTGACATTAGAGAACTCAGAGCCCAATCCTTTTGTTTTAAAGATAAAGAAACTAAGGTCCAGATTGGTAGACTTGTCCAGGGAGATATTAGCACCCTTGGGATGAAAACTTAGACCTCCTGACTCTTAACTCTATATTCTTTCCCCTCTTACACATGGCTTCTCGGATGTTCTAGACACCCTGCTTGTGCTCTGCCTTGGGCCTACCCTATCAGAAAGTACCCATTCCCTGGATCTTTTTGCTTTATTTCACCCTGATTTTTGACTCCAAACGTCTCTGTGTTATATCCCAGTCCTAACTTCATGACCTTTCTTTTTTTGTTGGGAAACTGAGAAACTACTATGAGATATGGTACTAATAGAGCTAGTACATCGTCAGCCAACAGTGATTTATTCTGTCGCACTCTTTCCCCTGCAGCTCATACACATTTCAATTTTAAATGGGGTATTCTAAGTCAAAACATTGAGTGATGATAGGAATTACAGGAAATATTGCAGGTCTGTGAAGTAGGCACTTTTGGTTGGGGTAAGGTGTTTCAGTGCCCCTCTGTCAATTTTAGTATGTCATTTTGGGCTCCATTTTTCTCGTTTATAAAGTGAAAAATTTAGTTAAGATTTCTAAATTCCTTTTCAGATTTATCTCGTGGAGAGGAAAGCTAGCAGAAAGCAAAGAGACTGGCTTTGAAATCAAGTGATCCTTCATTCAATTCGTGCCTCTGACATATACTGTCTATTTGACTCTGGGCTAGTCACTTAAACTCTGAATATTCTACACAATTCTCTTAGGAATAGAAATTACAGAGAAGCTGTTGACCTACACACCTGAGAATTCTTCTTAACAATGAAATCACAGGCCTAGTTTCTGCTTCTATTATTCTGTGAGCTTTGTGCTCTGCAGACTTCAAAGCAGTATATACATTTGAACCATTATCATTATTTGTCTTTATATAGAGAGCAGGCTTGAGACAGTGATTTTGAGTCCTGTGCAAGAAACTGTGTGACCTCAGAAATATGACTTTACCACCCTAGGCCTCAGTTTCTTCAACTATAAAATAAAGGACTAGGGCTAGTCATTGAAGGTTCCCCACCCTACCTCTAATGTGTTATGATTCTTTAAAAAGCAAGAGAAAAAATAAAACAAAGGATGACAAAGAAATACGTGAGACAGGAGAAGAAATACAGTAAGAGAAATGAAGCAGAAGTAAAAAGAGCAAGAGAGACAGAGACAGGGAAGAAAACCAAATGAGGTTATGAGGGAATGAAGAGAAAAGGAGAAACTTAAGAGCTAAAACATAAACTCTTTGAAAAGTTTCTCTCTCGCTTGAAACAATGGGCAACTCCAAGCTAAGTTGCTAGTACAGAGCAAGTCATAATTCTGAACTTTATGGCAGGAGAAGAACTAGAAAGATCCAAAGCTGTTCCAGACACTACGCCGGCATTTTTTCAGAGCCGCCCAATTCCCATTGATATTAATAAAATAAATTAAGAAAAGGAAGCATGTAAAGTTATAAACAGAAAGTCTTGCTTCAAGCACGTTTCCAGACAGAGAAGAGATGGGTAAGGAAGGACTTTTCCTCTTTTAGAAGTTGTCAGTGAATTGCAGATGGACGAGCTTAGGGTGGGTAGAGGGGGCAGACCGGAGAGGGAACGGAAAAAGTATTAATCAAAATATTTGAAAGTTGACAATCGATTTGCCAGCTCTCAACTTTAACTGCTTTTGGGTTTCCATAAAACATTTCATTACTCACTTCAAAGCAGGGTTTAATTATTTCAGTGGTGCTGACACCAAGTCTCTCAGTGCCTTTCTTGCCTTTTCTCTTTCACGTGAGTTTCCCAAAGAGACTGTCTTTTCCTCCCACTCAACTGGGCAGCTGGTCCTCTGACCCTCTGCCTGGGTACTGCCCTTTTCTAGTAGATATCTCTATCCCAGGAGAGCCAGAAATGGATGTGAGGATGGTTAGGGAATCAGGTGTGAGAAGAGGTGAGATGGCACAGGTGGGACAGGCTCGAATATGTAATAGAAAGACCTCATTTCTTTCCTCCTCAGACTAAGCCATAGAAGATTGTGGGAGTAAGGGAATCACCATTAGGAATTCTTTTGTAAAAAAAATATTATTTTGATCATAAAATCATAGATCTGGATGTAGAACCTACTTCAGAGGATATCTATCCCACTGTAGTCCTCTCTGATGAGAAAAGTGAGGGCCAGGGAATTTAAGTACTTTGCCCAGGATTCCTAAGTTACTAAAGCTGTAGAAAAGATGTTTGAGTCCAGGTTTTATGACCCTTGAGGCAGTGACTTTTCCACTATCCCATATCATTCTTCTGCTTTAATTAAAAAAAAAAGTCTTTGGCTTCTAAGTACCTCAAAGGTGAAAATCCAAACTCTTAATCAGACAATAATGATACTCTATAAGCTGATCATAACCAGCCTGTTCAGTCTCATCTCCCAGTGTTCCCCCAAATACTTGACTCCAGCCTAATCAGTCTATTTGTCACCCCTGGAACATGCTTTGTTCTTCCCTGCCTCCATAAGGAAAGGTGTAGCTTTAGTAGATGCCCCTTCTCTGCCTCCCTATATAGCCTCCCTATCCTTCAAGAGCAGGCTCAGATTCCACCTCCTATGACCTCCCATGGCTCCTGAAGTCTGAGATCATTTCTTCCTCTGCTGAATTCCTATATAATGCTCAATAAGAACCATATTTTACCTTCCAGATAAGGACATCGTGCAGGCCAAATGGGATATCAAGAAAAAGTCTTGGTTAACGACCACATAGGTCATATTCATTACTATTATAAATGACTATGTATTTATCTATGGGTATGGAAACAAGCATTGAAGCTGAAATGCATGAAGAATCTGCATGTATTTTCATCTTAAATGGGCAGATAAGCCTTAGAATTTTCCATTTGGATCTTCAAGGTTTTGGAAGGAAGAAAAGAAAATAAATGAATCCCACATATTAAATAAGAGAGAGGATGATTACACATATACAATGGATTTCATGGTTCTGCTGTGAAAAATAGTTTAATATTGCAAAAATATCAATTTCCTAAGAAGTGGTATAGTTTTGTGGAAAGACATGATTTACTCACATTTGTATAATTAGCTGTATAAACTTGAGCAAGCTAATTCTCTTCTCTGAGACTCAGTTTCATGATCTATAAAATCAAGCAATTTGACTCAATGATTTCTAATTTTGAGAATCTCCATTTCAACACAACACACTAAGGTTCTTCCACTTCCAACATTTCCTATTTAAGAGTCTCTCCCAACACTAGCACTATATTCTTCTCTGTTCTAATATTCAAAAGTATTCTGTTCTCTAAGGTCCCTGTAAGTCCTAATATTCTTTGAATTATCATAGGCATGAACTGAAACTCCTCAAGGTACAAAGGTCTATGTAGAATACTTCAGAGACTAACCAAGATGGAATAACACATGGTGATCCTTTCAGAAATAGAATCTCACTACAAACCAGTATTTAATAATTTCAGTGGTGCTGACATCAAGTCCCTGAGTGCCTTTCTTGCCTTTTCTTTTTCATGTGGGTTTCCCAAAGAGACTGTCTTTTTCTCCCACTTTCCCCATGTTCCCCACAGTGTTATCATTATATCTTACTTGTAGAGACCATCAGGTTCCAGACACTTGAAGATGACTGAATAGATGCTAACTTCTGGGACCTCACCATGACTTCTACCAGCTGCTACACAAGATGTTCCAAGGCCAGAGAGCAAATCATCAGCAAAACTTAAGAATTCTCCTGGAGGAAATCAAAATGTTGAGAGTAAAAGTTAGCAAGATAAAGCAATAAAAATACCCAGTCTTAGATATGCAAACACTTCTATCTTACCAAAATGAATTGGATCATATATATGTGTAATATATATATATATATATTTTCTTAGTAGTAAAGGCATATGGTAATAGGACCATAGAGTTAGAATTCAAAAGTATCTTAGAAGTCAAATTATCCAACCCTTATCTTTTTCTAATGAGGAAAAAAGAGAGATTGTGGCTGGCCTAAGGTTGTACAAATAGTAAGTAGCCATAACAGAATTTGAACCCAGAACCCCAGACCCAACATGTAACTCTCTTTCCATTGTATCATGTTGCAAAGTAATGTGGATAAACATGAAAACATTTTTAAAATCGTACCATTTCTCTACTCAAGAATATTTAAAGGCCCCCCTAGTGAATACAGAATAAAATCCAAATTCCTAAGCCTGGCATTCAATACCCATATAATCTGGTTTTGCCTACTGTAATGATAATTTAAATGGGAAGATCTTTCTCATTCATTAATAGATCCATGTGACCTGCTTAAATCACATGGAAGCCTAAGTCACATGTGGTGGGAGGAGCTCGATTAATGAGTAGAACAGGAAGGGTGGAGCAGAACTGACAGGAAGTGAATGAGAGTGGTTAGGACAAGGACAGAGAGAGGGCACAGGCAAGCAGCACAGCTAGGTTCATGAGTATTTGTTTGTGATAAGGCCCTGGAGTGGGAGAGAGAGGCTTGAGAATGGCTTTGTCCCCTTCAGTGCTAATGTGTATTCACTTGGCTACTATGATGGATCTGGCTTTCTGATTTGAGGATCTGGCTTTCTGTTATCTGAATAAATGTTTTTCTTCTATGTGCAAAGTCTGTTATATTTTGCATTTGAGAACTACACCAGCATATTCACAGTCACTACAAGTGCTGTGAGTATTGCCTTGGCAATACATTTGGCATCATGAACAGGATCATAGTGTATAAAATCTCTGTTTGGAGGCAGAAAGGATTTAAAGGGAGAAACAGATATTCCAGGATGGAAGGATTTACAGTATTTCTCCCCAGTAAGGGAATGGGCTAAAAGCACTGGACTCTGTGAAAGCTGGGAAGTAAGGTTACAGGAGGGGAAACCTAGAGACTTGGAAAGGTGTTTGCAAGGAATATCACTAAAACCAGAGAAATAGCTGGTTGGCCTATGTAGGAAGGGCTGGATTTTATTAACATGCTACCATATTATGTGTAAAAGTAGAGAAAATGCTCCCAAAGGAAAAAATTCAGATGGAAAAAGAGTTAGCTAGTTTGCATGTGAATTCTTAGTATTCAGGCTCTCCTTTAAAAGAGCAAGCTGAGGAGTCTCAGGTGGAAAAAAAGGCTGTTCATTTATCTAAGAAAAAGTGGAAGGCTGGCAAAAGAAGTATGCATATAACCTCTATACAGACCCAGCCTAGTTGCCATGACGATGACTGCTAGTAGAGAACATGGGTGGAAAATGTAACTAACTCAGAGTTGGAAAATGAAACAACGTTTCAGGGGGAGACACCTAAAGCCGAAGACCCTTCCCCCCATACTAAGGTGAAAACAAGAGAACCAAGTAGGGAACACAGTGTTTAGGGAAATAATTGAGGATTTTATTCAGCAAGAGGTCACAGATATTTTGAATTAGTTCACCAAAGGATGGGAGAATCATTAATATCTTGGTTGGTGAGAATCAGTGATGAAAGAGCTGGAGGAATATTGATAGATGACATGGATTGCTTGAAACTTAGAGCTGTCAAAATCCTTTTGTACAGCAAGAGAGCCTTGAGAGATTACAATATGCAAGGAAGTAACAATATAACTAATCTGTAAGCTTTGGTTGCAGAAGGATGCAGTAAGCAGTGTCCTACTAGCTCTATGTGGTCTAGTGGAGATAGACCCTGGTATTCCCTGGGGTATAAGAAAGTTAAAGGAGGAGGTAATGAAGGCTGCCATAACGATTGGAAACAGATGCATACTATAATACCCCTTCAGCAATTTCCCATAGGAATATAATAGTGAAAATGACTCCTACTGCCTTACAAACACCTAGTTTTGACTCTAATAATTGGGGAAATATGGAACCTTCTTTCAGAAGTGATGGACAAGATTTCACACTTAAGTGACTTAAGGGACTGGGGAAAAGATAAATTTCCTCTAAAGAAAAGATTAAATAGCCAGTGGATTCAAAGTCAGAATAGATTATCAAGAAAAGAATTGTTTACTCCTCTATTAAGAGCAGGGGTAGATTTTGGAAGCAAAGATGGCATTCCAACTGATGAACGAGAAAGGGGGCTTGATACTAGATATAATAAAGAGGGAAGAACTGCTCCTACAGATCCTTCTGAACCATTGTATTCAAGTTTGTCACACCTTCAGGGAGAATAGAAAACTATCTGAGCTCCAGCTCTGATTAAATAAATACACAGATGGGATTATAGACCTCATATCAATTTGACTATATATTGGGAAAATGGATCAAATACTGTAACCAGGGAATTAATAGATACTGGGGCATGGTATCTGATAACAGAGGAAATCCTGGTAAACATGGAACTCCTATCACCATCGTAGGACTGGGAGGAGCCAGACAAGCCAAACTAATGATGAAAATTAGACAATTACCTAAGAAAGAATATACCATGGTAAACGTGCCCATTCCCAAATACATCATTGGAATAGATATATTGAGAGATATGACTCTAAATTTATCTGAGAGGAGATACCAATTTGCAATAAGGAAGATAAGAATTAATACAGTTTTAATGGGTAAAATAAAAGTGGACCCATTCATCTTCCCTCAGCCTTCTAAAGTCATTACTTTAAAGCAGTATCATGTGTCAGGTGGTCAAGATGAAATCATCAGTACACTTACTCAAACTTATCACCCACTGATCCTTCAACATGAGCCATTTATTCCAGTCAGTCCAGTCTTTTGACTGTCTCCCTACTCACCTTGAGCACTGGAATAATTAAATATTGATAACTGAGAACAACCAATAAGTACATCTGAGGTCACAGGGTAAAAATTAACTTATTACAACAGAACTGATGTCTAGATCACTGACCTTTTTGACTGGGGTAATATTTTAAGAATCCATCCCCATCTTAAACAGCTTTAGATTCACCTTTTTTCCACATTAAAAAAAAATGGGATTGCATGACACAGTGAAAAGGACACTGAGCTGAGAGTCAAGACAACTCCTAGTTTGTGTCACTTCCTCTTTCTAGCCTTCCATTTTACTCCTCTATAAAATAGGGGAAGGGAACTGGCTTTAATGGTCTCTAAAATCCTTTCTAATTTTGAGTCCGTCAAATCCATGTAAATAGTTGGGTGATGAACTTGCTTTAATGGTCTCTAAAATCCTTTCTAATTTTGAGTCCATCAAATCCATGTAAATAGTTGGGTGATGATGGGCAAATTCTAAACCTTTTTCTAGGTCTTCAATTCTTCTTTAAAATTAAGTTATATTGGATGTTTCCTACAATGTCTTCCTGTTCTACGAATGCTAGAGAAAATGTGCCTTGAAGCATTCAGTGTGATGCAAGATTGCCAGAACTGAACAGAAGTATTAATCATTATAAAAGAAACTGTGAAGAATCACAGAGAATGTGACAAAATATGGAGTAAATAATAATTACAAGAGAGAGAAAAACATTCACTTTCCATCATATTGCTTGCTATTCAGTAATAACCTTCCAAGTAGCTCATAGATGAGAATGTTTATAAATGTCTTTCCCTAAAGAATTGAATTGTTCATGATCCTAAGGAGACACTGAGATGCAGGCTCTGGGCAGTAGATTTTTTCCCCCCTAGGTCTTCAGACAAATACCTTAAGTAAAACTTGTATCCATTACTAATTATCATTTCTGAAAGATTATCATTTGAAAAATAAACAAAATAAAAAAACATCAATAAATTGTCAGTTCAGCTATAAAGAATTATTCTTGCCCTGATTTTCACTAACTAGCTTTATGTCCTTGAGGAGGTCATGTCCCCTTGATGTGTAGGGAAAACAATACTGGAACTGGAAACAGAAGTCTAGTTCTATTATTTATTCTCTTGGTTACATTATGGTGGATCTCTTCAATTCTGTAGTCTCTCTATTTTCTTCTACTAAAAAATGAAAGTGTATTAATAGCTAACATTTGTATAGCACTTACTATGTGACAGACATTGTGCTAAGTATTTTCCAATTATTATTTCATTTGAACCTTAAAACAACCCTGAGGGTAGGTGCTATTATTAATCCCCATTTTATAGATGAAGAAACTGAAGCAAACAGATGTTTAGTGACTTCTCCAGGGTCACACAGCTAATATGTTTCTAAGGTTAGACTTGAATTCATGTCTTCCTGACTCCAAGCCTGACACTCTATTCACTGCACCACCTAGTTACTCTCTAAGGTTCCTTGCAACACAAAATCCTATAATCTTATAACGTTGGGCACAAAGTATCCACATGCCACCCTCATTAAGAATGATGATAACGATAAATTTACAACTATATAACATTTTGGGATTATAAAATAGTTTAAATAAACTTTCTAATTTGATGCTTACTGTATTATTGGAGATAAACAAGAGTATGAGTGCCGTGTTTTGTTTGTTTGGACCAGACCTGTGATTTCGTTGGTATAAGAAACTCTCAGTCAGGAAAATACTTATCCTATTACAAATTGACATGTACTCTATCATTTAGCATCTGAGAGATCACTAAGAGATTAGGTTAAATCCCAGGGTCATTCAGCCAATAAATGTCTTAGGTGAGATTTGAACACAGGTCATTCTGACTCTATGACCAGCTTACACTATGCAAAATTGCCTCTCTAAGTATTACCATCCACATGAATATGTGGGTATATTAAGAGAACATGTCAGTCGCCTACTCAGTACATGTGAGTGACTCCCTGTTGTCTTTAGAATCAAGTACAATATCCTCCATAAATGTTTAAAGCCCATTATATCTTGAACCTTGACCACTTTTCTAGCCTTATGAAACATTATTTTCATTCACTCTCTCTCTAACTATAAGTTCCTTGGGCTAGTAAATTTTGTCTCTGTATCTTCAATATCCATTACAGTGCCTGGCATTTAAAAGGTGTTTAACAGATGCTGTGTTAATTAGATAGCTATATAGCAAACATATAGCTAAATACAAATCAATTCTCTTCTAGTCTTTCAAAAAAAAATTTTCATATTTGCACCAATATGTTAAGAACTTTCTTTATTGAGACATATAACATAAAGAGTAATATAAAGCAATAACTTTCTGACACTTTAAACAACCATTTTAAGTGGAACACTTCTTGGTTACTCTTAAAAAAAAAAAACAAGAAAAATCAGCAAGGAAGACAGAGCAGGAGGAAGCAGTACATCCCATTTCTTTCCCACAACTATTCCAAAAAGATTTAGAAAGAGAACCAGACTAAGTAAAGGTAAGGAAATCAAAAGAAAAGCAACCATGGGTCAGTTTTTTCAAGCCCTCGACTATAAAGTCATTCATAGGTAAATGACCACAGCAGAAACTATAGAACGGAAGTAGACCTTCACCTCTCTTTCTCTGAAACTGTAGACACTTCTAGCTAGGACCAGCAACTCTTTACCTGAGTTCTGACACAGGTGAACCTACAAGTCTGTTGCTCAGAGTGAAACAAAAGCCCAGAGCCTACAAAGTTCAAACAAGGAAGGAATAACTATCAGACCATGGCTTTGACTCTACTGTTCAAAGCTGGCTGAAATTCTCATGCCCTTGAAGAGCTATTGTAGAGACCTGGATTCCAAAGGTACTAACAGAAAAGAGGAGAATAATTTCAAAGTATTTACAAGCAAAGGCTCAAACCCCCTCCCCCCTCCAAATACAGAACTTGGCCACAAGGTCACCTATAATTCCTGGAAGAAATGAAGCAAGAATTTTTTTTTTTAATATTTTTATTTATCTAATAAAATGTTTCCCAACTTCATGTAAAAAAATAATCATTTTTTAAAAATTAAGTTTCAAATTCTTTCCCTTCCTCCCATCTCTCCTCCAAAAAGGCAAGCACTTTGATGTCAGTTATGTATATGAGGTCACTCAAAACAAATTTCATATTAGCCATGCTGCTAAAGAAAACATAAAGAAAAGAAAAAAGTATGCTTCAATCTGCATTCAGAGTTCATCATTTCTCTCTCTCTGTAGGTAGGTGGCATTTTTTTAAAATCATGCCTCCTTTGGAATTGTCCTGGATCATTTTCTTATCAGACTGGCTAAGTCTTTCACACTCAATCATCCTTACAATTTTGCTGTTACTCTGTGTAATATTCTCCTGGTTCTGTTCACTTTGCATCAATTCATATAAATCTTTCCAGGTTTTTCTGAAACTATTCCACTCATCATATCTTATAGAATAAGAATATTCCATCACAATCATATGCTACAACTTGTTCAGCCATTCTCCTATTGATGGACATACCTTCATTTTCCAATACTTTGCCATCATAAAAAAAGAGCTGCTATAAATATTTTGAATAGGTCCTTTGATCTTTTCTTTGATCTCTTTGGATACAGACCTAGTAGGAATATTTCTGGGTCAAAGGGCATGCACATTTAAATAGTTCTATGGACAAAGTTCCAAATTGTTCCCCCGAATGGCTTGACTAGTTTACAACTGCACCAACAGTGCATTAGTGTACCAACATTTTCACATACCCCCCAGCATTGGTTACTTTCTTTTTCTCTATCTTATTAGTCAATCTGATAAGTATAAGGTGGTACTCAGAGTTGCTTTAATTTGCACTTATCTAATAGTAATTTAGAGCATTTTTCATGTAACTATTAATGACTTTGATTTCTTTTTCTGAAAACTGCCTGTTCGTACCCTTTAGTCATTTATCAACTGGAGAATGGCTCTTATTTTTTTTAAAATAATTTGGCTTATTCCCCTATTTTTTTTTGAGAAATGATGGTGTTAGCAGAGAAACTTGCAAAAAAAATTCCCAGTTTCCTGTTTTCCTTCTAATTTTGGCTGCATTATTAATTTTGTTTGTGCAAAACAAATTTTTAATTTCATGTAATCAAAATTATCTATTTTACTTTTTGTCATTCTCTCTATCCCTTGTTTGGTCATAAACTCTTTCCTTATCCAAAGATCTGACTGGTATATTTTTCCATGCTGCCCTAATTTACATATGATATCATTTTTTATGATATATCTATGTCTATATCATTTATTCATTTTGATCTTATCATGATATACAATATGAAACGATGGTTTCTGCATATGCCTAGTTTTTTCCAAACTGCTTTCCAGCTTCCCCAACATTTTTTGTTAAGTTCTTATTCCCAAAACTTGGATCTGTGGGTTTATCAAACATTAGATGACTATGGTCATTTACTACTATATACTGTGTACCTAATTTATTCTACTGATCCACCACTCTGCCTTCCTTCACATTTTTTTCACCTTGACCTTTTATTATTACAGATGAATTTTGTTACTATTTTTTCTATCTCAGTAAAATACTTCTTTGGTAATTCAATTTGTATATTATTGAATAAGTAAATTAACTTAGGTAGAATTGTCAAAGTAGGCTTTGGCCTACTGGTGAGCAATTAATATTTCTCCACTTGTTTAGATCTCTATTTCTGTGAAAAGTGTTTTATAATTGTGTCACATAATTCCTAGGTTTATCTTGGAAGGTAGATTCCCAAGTACTTCATATTGTTTGCAATTATTTTAAATGGAATTTCTCTATCTCTTCCTGTTGGGTTTTGTTGATAGTATATGGAGATGCTGATGATTTGTTTGGGGTTTTTTTTATATCCTGCAACCTGGCTGAAGTTGTTAATTGTTACAAGTAGTTTTTAGTTGATTATCTAAATATGCCATCATATCATCTGCAAAAAGTGATGGCTTTGCTTCCTCACTGCTTCATTTTTTGGCTTACTGCTGTAGCTAGAATTTCTAGAACAATATTGAATAATGGTAGTGAGAATGAACATCCTTGCTTCACTCCTGTTCTTATTGGGAAGGCTTCATTTTATCCCTGTTACTGTTAATGCTTCCTCTTCATTCTACATAGATACTACTTATTATTTTAAGAAACGTTCTATTGATTTGTATGCTTTATAGTGTTTTTAATAGGATTTATCAAAGGTTTTTTTGTACATCTATTGATATAACTATATGATTTTTTGGTTTTGTGTTAATGATGTAGTCAATTATGCTGACAATTTTCCTAATATTGAAACAGCCCTGCATTCTTGGTAAAGATCAAACCTGGTCATAGTATATGATCTTTGTGATATGGTAATCTTATTAGTATTTCATCAATTTTTTTTTTGCATTGATTTTCATTAAGGAAATTGGTCTATAGTTTTCTCTCTGTTTTTTCTCTTTCTGGTTGTCAGTATCAAAACCATATTTGTGTCATAAAATAATTTGGCAGGATTTCTTTATCTATTTTTCAATTAGTTTATATAGTATTGGGATTAATTGTTCCTTAAATGTTTGGTAGAATTCATTGTAAATTGATCTGGTCTTGGGGATCTTTTTGGGGTGGGGGAGATTCATTGATAGTTTGTTCAATTTCTTTTTTCTAAGATAGTTATTTAAGTACTCTATTTCCTTTTCTGTTAATCTGGGCAGTTTATATTTTTTGTAAATATTCATTTACTTCATTTAGATTGTTACATTTACTGGCGTAAACTTAACAAAATAACTCTCAATAACTTCTTTAATTTCATCTCCATTGGTGGTGAATCCACTCTTTTCATTTTATTGATACCAAAAATTTGTTTTTCATGTTTCTTATTTAAAATCAAATTAACCAATGGCTTATTTTATTGTTTTTCTTTTCCCATAAAACCAATTCTTAGTTTTATTTATTACTTAATTTTTTCTTTCAATTTTATTAATCTCTCCTCTGATTCTTAGGATTTTCATTTATGTGTTTAATTAGAAATTTTAAATTTGTTCTTTTTCTAATTTTTTTTTTAGTTCCAGACCCAATTTGTTGATTGGTTCATTCTTTTATTGATGTACATATTTAGAGATATAAACTTTCCCATAAGTGCTGCTTTGACTACACCTAACAAATTATGGTATGTTATCTCATTGTCATCATTCTTTTTAATGAAATTATTGATTGTTTCCATGATCTGTTCTTTGACCCACTGATCCTTTAATATAAAATTATTTGGTTTCCAATTAACTTTTAACCTATGTTTCCATGACCCTTTATTAAATTAAATTTATATTATGGTCTGAAAAGTTTGCTTTTTAATATTTCTGCTATTTTGCATTTGGTTGTGAGGTTTTTATGAAGGTTCTATGTATAGTTCCATGTATATTTTAAGGCCAGTTTTTATGAAGGTGTCATGTATAGTTGAGCAAAATGTCTACTTCCTTCTATTCCCATTGAGTTTTCTTCAGAAGTCTATTATATCTAACTTATCTAAGATTCTACTTTCTTATTTTATGGTTAGATTTATCTAGCTCTGAGAAGGGAAAGTTGAGGTCCCTTACTAGTATAGTTTTGAAATGTTCATTTCCTCCTGTAACTCATTTAACATTTCCATTACAATTCTGGATTCTATCCTATTTGGTGCATATGTTTAGTACTCATATTACTTCACTGTTGGTTGTACCTTTAAGCAAAATGCTATTTCCCTGTTTATCCTGTTAAATTAAGTCTACTTTTCCTTTTGCTTTCTTCAAAGATCATGATTTCTACCCCTGCCTTTTTACTTCAGCAGAAGCATAATAAATCCTGCTTTGCTCCCTTATTTTAACTCTATGTATGTCCCTCTGTTTCACATGTGTTTCTTGTAAATGATCTATTATTGGATTCTGATTTCTAATCCATTTTGCTATCCACTTCCATTTTATAGGTGAGTTCATCTCATTCACATTCAGAGTTATGAAAGCTAACTGCATTTCCCTCCATCTTATTTTCTTCTGTTAACCTTCTGTCTCTCATCCTGTCCCTCCTCTAAAGTCTGTTTTTCTTCATACCACAGCTTTCTTTTACCTGGCCTCCCTTTTATCACCTCCCCTTTCTCTTATCCCCTTCCTCTCCTTCTTTCATGTTAGATAAGATGGATTTTTATTACCAATTAGTGTGCATATATGTCTGTGTACATATACGTAACATACATGTATACACATACACTTCCTGTTTGAACTAAATTAGATATGATTGAAGTTCAAGTGTTTCCTGTCCTCCTACTTCTCCCTCCACTGTAAAAAAGCTCTTCTTTGCATGCCTCTGTTATGTAAGATAATTTTTTCTATTCTTCTCCCTTCCTCCTTTACTCAGGGCATCTCTATTTCTCACATATCCATTTTTTTACATCATTTCAACATATTTGATGAATTCCTGTGCCCTCTTTCCATGTAGAATCCTTCTAACTGCTCTAATAATGATAAGGTATGTAGAAGGTATATATATATATATATATATATATATATATATATATATATATATAATTTTCTCATATAGAAAGTCCCTTATGATTTTTCCTTCATGTTTACCTTTTTATGCTTCCCTTGAGTCTTGTCTTTGAAAGTCATGTTTTCTATTCAACTTTGGTCTTTTCATCAGGAATGCTTGAAAGTACTTTATTTCACTAAATACCCACTGTTTTTCCTCTTGAAGTATTATACTCTGTTTTGCTGAGCAGATTATTCTTGGTTGTAATCCCAGTGCTTTTGCCTTCCAGAATATCATATTCCAAGAGCTCCATCTCCTTTAATGTGGTAGCTGATAAATCCTGACTATGGTTCCACAGTATTTGTATGCTTTCTTTCTGGTTGTTTGGATTATTTTTTCTTTGACCTGGGAATTTTGGAATTTGGCTAAAATATCCCTGAGAGTTTCTTTTGGGATCTCTTTCAAGAGTTGATTGGTAGATTTGTACAGTTTCCATTTTATGCTTTGGTTCCAGGGTATCAGAGCAGTTTTTCTTGTTAATTTCTTGAAATATGATGTCTATGCTCTTACATTATGGCTTTCAGGTAATACAATAATTTAAAAATTAGACCTCCTCAATCTATTTTCCTGGTCAGTATTTCTATGAGATATTTCACATTGGCTTCTAATTTTCATTCTTTTGATTTTGTTTTATTATTTCTTGATGTCTCATGAAGCTATTACCTTCAATTTACTCAACTACAATTTTTAAGGAATTATTTTCTTCAGTGAGCTGTTTGACTTGTTTTTCTATTTGACCAATACTACTTTTTGTTTTAAAGGTGTTAATTTACCATGCTGTTAATTGCCTTTTGTTAATTTTCTTCCTTTACTTTCATTTCTTTATGTAAAATTTTCCCTCCCACTCTTATTGGATTTTGAAAATAACTGTTTAGTTCTTCCAGGAATTCTTGTTGAGTTTCTGCCCAATTCCCATGTTTTCCTTTGAGGCTTTGCTTGTACCTGTTTTGACTTCATTTTCTTCTTCTGAGTTTATGTCTTAGCATTCTCTGTTGCCATAGTAGCTTTTTATGGTCAACTCCCTTTTCTGTTTATTCATTTTCTACCACATTTCCTCATTTAGAACTTCATGTTACTTGTTGGGCTCTGTTCCAGCATGGGATGGGGGGGTAAATTGGCAGAGCTACAGGCTTGAGTGTTTTTGTGTTGCTATTTCAGATCTGGTGATGGAAACTTGGAAGATTTTTATGCTTCCAAGGTAGTATGATCAGGGGAAAGGTGTGGTCACTGTTCTCTACACTCTGGTCTTTATCTAGGAATGACAATACCTTGGGATTACAGGCAATATTACTCATCAGAGCTACTCCTTCCTTGGGATTGGAAATGATAATGTCCTAAGGGCTTCCACTCCCTTTTGACCAAAAGTGCTCCTCTCCACCCTAGAACTATGATCCAGAAATGGATATAGACAATGAAGTCAACAAATAATTAGGGTTCAGGATTTCCACTTCCTCTTAACCAGAAATTATTTTCTCTGTCCTTGGACTATGACTCAAAAGTGTATATAAGTAATGAAGCTGACAAAAACACCTAGTCTAATATCCAGTGATAGCATATGCTCTAATCTCTGAGCAGATGCCATATCCCCATACCATTTCTGGGTTCAGAGCTCCTGCAGCTGCTGCTGCTTCTGTCACCACCACCTAAGCTCACCACTAGTGTTTTATCTACACAGGCTCTGGGGCAGCCTCCACCTTTGTGTCACAGATCTCTCTGCCTTCCTATGCTGCCTTGGCAGGAAGAATGCCTCAATCCAACCGTTTGTTGTCTCTGACTCTCCAGAATTCAATTTGAAGCATTATTTTAAAGTTCCTTGGAGAGGAATGTGGGGAGAGCTCAGCTGAGTGCTTTCTCTACAATGCCATTATGGCTTCACTCAAAGAAAGAGTTTTTTTTTTTTTCTTTTGAAGGAAGCAAAATTCTATTACAATGAAATTAGATTTCTAGAGGAAAAGATTGGAAAAGAAATGAGCTTTTGAAGAATAGAAGATAATAGCTTGGTACAAAACTTTACTAATATAACAGAATACTTGAAATTCAGAATCAGTCAAAGGAAATTGTATGACTCCATGAGATAACATGAAATATTAAATTAAAATTGAGACCAAAAAAACAAGAACACACAACATATCTGCTATTAACAAGTAATTGACCTAGAAAACAGATCACTGAGAAATAAATTCAGAATTACTGCACCACATAAAAGCCATGACAAAAAAAGCCTGGATATCATATTTCAAGAAACCATGAGGAAAATTTTATGGATCTATTTGATCCAGATGGCAAAAGTGAAAAATAGACTTCCCCAAATCACCTTCTAAATGAACTCCCCAAATTAAAACTTCCAGTTTCAAACTTTTCTAGTCAAAATACAGAGGTCCCAGCTTAACACACACAGAGACACACAGACACACGCATGTGATATATACATACATATGTATATATGTGTGTGTAGAAAGAATGCATAATTTTTATATATATGTTTGTGTATATATGTACATCATATTATATATAATGTATATACACATTTCTATATATGTATGTATATACATATACATTCATACATACAGAAAGAGAGGGAGAGAGATAGAACACAACCAAAAAGAAAGAGTTTAATTATCAAGAAACTATAGTCATGATCACCTAAGATTTGGCAGCTACTACTTAAAAGGAGAGACAAGCTTGGAATATAATATTTCAAGATGTAAAAGATAGATGTTAAACTAAAAATAACTCATCTACTAAAAGTAAGTATAATCTTTCAGTGGAAAAAGTGAATTTTTAATGCAATAGATTTTCAAGAATTTCTGATGAAAAGACCAGGGCTAAGTAGAAACATTGAAATACAAACAAAAGAGTCAAGAGAAACAGGAAAGATATCCTTTCAAAACCCAACTGTCACAGGACCATACAGGAACTTGAATAAGAGAGATGGCACAATAGTGGTTTTGTTATATTTTGATACTTTTGAAAAAAGAAAGAAAAGGAAACATGGAAAGAATATAGTAGGAAAGAAAGGAAGAATTTATCTTACTGAATTAGAGGTCATTAATATAGGTTTATAAAAAGGAGGAGGAAAGGGCACGGGGAGCAAATGTCATTTAAATCTCCCATTCATCAGAAATAAATAACTATAGAATGCACCAAAAACAAAAGAGGAATAGAAATATCTAACTCAGCAAGGAAACATTAAGGAACAGAGAGAGAGAAGAGAGGGGAATAGCATGCAACAGTAGTTTTCAAAGTGTGTTCTGGGTTCCCTTCACCCCCAATTCCAGTCAAGGGTCTATGAGTTTGAAACTATTTTCATACTGATAAAAATATGTTTTAATTTTTAATATGGAAATATTGACAAATATAATCAATATGAGTAAAAGCCCTTTGAGGGAGGGAGGTTTGTTGATAATTATTAAGCATGCTAATATGTCCTAAGACTAAAAAGTTTGAGAACTGCAGAAATGAGAGGTAGATTAGGAAAGGAAAGATTAGTCATAAGTAAAATAAATTTCAACCTTGGAGGATGTGTTGTGAAATGAGATAAAAAAATACATAAAAAAATTGTGGTTGGGAGGACAGGTCAAGGGAAGAAAATAGTAGGAGAGTCATAAAAGCAGATTGCACCAATTGGTGCTAGCCACATTTCATTTCTTTCTATCACCTTCTCTATAAAGAATGGAGTAAAAGAACAAAAAGTAAGAAGGATATAAAAGAATAGACTGAAGGGAAACACACAAACAATTATTATGTCTGTGAATGTAATGTACCTATAAAACACAAGAGGACAACAGAATGGACTAAAAATCTTAATCTAACAGTACATTTTTATTTTTGTTTTGTTTTCTTTTTTAATAAGAAAAATACTTGAAACAGATTCACAAAGAGTTAACATAAGGCGTTGGTGCAAAATTGATTATACTTTTATTAAACTCAAAAAAGCAGGGAAAATAATTGTGACTCAGTTAAAGCAACAATACAGATAGAAATGATTAAAAGAGATAAACAAGAGAAGTCCATTATTTGTTTAAAGATACACTAGACAATATAAATTTGTAACATAAATGCACTAACTAGTACAATATCTGAATACATAAAGGGAATAATAAAGGTGTTACAGGAAGAAACAGACAATAAAATTATTATAGTTGGGAATTTCCATATATTCTTTTCAGAACTAGACTAGTTTGATAAGAAGATATAAACAAGAAAAGCATTTAAGAATCTGGATAGAATTTTAGAAGAATAGATATGAAGCTGTCTGGTAGTTATGTAAGGGCAAGCAAAATAGGGTCTTTTGCTGTTTTTGTTTTAGTATAATCTAGTGCCTCTGATTGAATTTTGACTTTATCAACCAAGAGTCTTTGCTAGGAGTAAAGTAAAGTAAAACAAACAAGTTTCTTTAACTAGAAATAGTATTTGTATTTGTATTGTTAATGTGATTAAAGATCTTTCCCACCCATCAATAGGCTTGCCCATTAAAGGGAGTTTGGTTAGGGAAGAATTGTAGAAAGGCTCATGCCTTCTGTTAATGAGGCACTGGTTCTCTAGGGTTGGGATGCCCTCTGATTCTAAAAAAAAGGTATAAATATTCTGAGGGTGAGGTTTTACTCTGGGGCTTAGTTTTTGGAAGAAACTTCATGTGTTAGATGAGACTCTGGGAAGCTGCTAACGAGCCCCCAGCTTTGAAAATCCAATGTTGGTGCTTCCTTCTCTGGTAACTATGGTCAGACAGTTTCACCTGTCTGGGAATTTGTAATATATGTATTGCTTATTTCAGACAGTTTGGAAGTGCTGTCTGTTGATTCCTTAAACTAAGTGAATGATATATGTACTTGATTAAAGGAGATTGTTAACCCCTCAAAAGTTGCCTTTCCTTTTAGAAAAGATCAAAGAACCTGTGATAGTAGACCCCCTGTGAATGTTGGAGTGCTTACTGATACAAGTTACTGAAGAGGAATTAAAAGAATCATAAATATTTTCTCAAAACTATATGGCATATTAAAAAAAATCATGTATTCACGAATAAAAACCTCACAAATAAATGCAGAAAGGCAGAAAGAGTAAACACATTTACTGACCATAATGGAAAAGGTTATTTAAAAAAAGGATTAAATTTTGTACTAGATAATGATATCCTAAGGAACTGTTGTCTTAAAGAACAAATCATAGATATACATGAAACATCACATCAAAATTTACAGTACACACAATCCTGAAGGGAAATTTTATATCTCTGAACACTTTCATCAGCAAAAAGAGAAAGAACAGATCATTAAAAAAAAAATTTCCAAAATAGATATTCTTAGAAAAGTGAAGAAAAGATTAACAAAATTTTAAGCAAAATTAAATCAGTCAATGAAACTGGGAACTGTTAAAAATAAATAAATAAATCATTAACTAACTCAGTTGTTTTTTTTTTAATAAAAATTTATTTAACTTTTTACATTCATTTTCACAAAATTTTGGGTTCCAAATTTTCTCCCCTTTTATCCCCTCCCCCACCCCAATACACCAAGCAATCTAATTTCTCCTATCACCAATCTCCCTCTCTTCTATCATCCCTCCCTTCTCTTATCCCCATCTTCTCTTTTGTCCCGTAGGGCCAGATGACTTTCTATTCCCCATTAACTGTATCTCTTATTTCCTAGTAGCAAGAACAATACTCAACAGTTGTTCCTAAAACTTTGAGTTCCAAATTCTCCCCATCCCTCCCTCCCCACCCATTCCCTTTGGGAAGGCAGGCAATTCAATATAGGCCCTATCTGTGTAGTTTTGCAAATGACTTCGATAATTGTCGTGTTGTGTAAGATTAACTGTATTTCCCTCCACCTTATCCTACCCCCCATTGTTTCTATTCTGTCTTTTGATCCTGTCCCTCCCCAAGAATGCTGACTTCAAATTGCTCCCTCCTCCCATTGTCCTCCTTTCCATCACCCCCCCCCCCTTGCTTATCTCCTTCTCCCCCACTTTCCTGTATTGTAAGATAGGCTTTCATACCAAAATGAGTGTGCATTTTATTCCTTCCTTTAGTCAAATGTGATGAGGGTAAACTTCTTGTTTTTTTCTCAGCTCTCCTCTTTTTCCCTCTACTAAAAAGTCTCCTGCTTGCCTCTTGAATGAAATATAATTTACCCCATTCCATTTCACCCTCTTTCCTCCCACTGCATTTCTCTCTCACCATTTACCTTAATATCTTTTAAGATATGGTCCCATCCTATTCAATTCACTCTGTGCTCTCTGTCTCTGTATGTGTGTGCATGTGTGTATGTGTGTGTGCATGCACGTGTGTACGTGTGTGTGTGTATGTGTATGTGCTCCCACCAACTACCCAGATACTGAAAAGTTTTAAGAGTTACAAATATTGTCTTTCCATGTAGGAATGTAAACAGTTCACTTTTGGTAAGTCCCTTCTGACTTCTCTTTGCTGTTTACTTTTTCATGCTTCTTCTCATTCTTGTGTTTGAAAGTCAAATTTTCTTTTCAGCTCTGGTCTTTTCATTAAGAATGCTTGAAAGTCCTCTGTTTCATTGAAAGACCATATTTTCCCCTGAAGTATTATACTCAGTTTTGCTAGGTAGGTGATTCTTGGTTTGAGTCCTAGTTCCTTTGACTTCTGGAATATCCTATTCCATGCCCTTTGATCCCTTAATGTAGAAGCTGCTAGATCTTGTGTTATCCTGATTGTATTTCCACAATACTGGAATTATTTCTTTCTAGCTGCTTGCAAGATTTTCTCCTTGAGCTGGGAATTCTGGAATTTGGCCACAATGTTCCTAGGAGTTTCTCTTTTTGGATCTCTTTCAGGTGGTGATCGATGGCTTCTTTCAATACTTACTTTGCCCTCTGGTTGTAGAATATCAGGGCAGTTTTCCTCAATAATTTCATGGAAGATGATGTCTAGGCTCTTTTTTTGATCATGACTTTCAGGTAGTCCCATGATTTTTAAATTGTCTTTCCTGGATCTATTTTCCAGGTCAGTTGTTTTTCCAATGAGATATTTCACATTCTCTTCCACTTTTTCATTCTTTGGTTTTGTTTTTTGATTTCTTGGTTTCTCAGAAAGTCATTAAACTCCATCTGTTCCATTCTAATTTTGAGAAAACTATTATCTTCAGTGAGCTTTTGAACCTCTTTTTCCATTTGGCTAATTCTGCTTTTGAAAGCATTCTTCTCCTCATTGGCTTTTTGAACTTCTTTTGCCAATTGAGTGAGCCTATTTTTCAAGGTGTTATTTTCTTCAGCATTTTTTTGGGTCTCCTTTAGCAAGGTATTGACCTGTTTTTCATGCTTTTCTTGCATCTCTCTCATTTCTCTTCCCAGTTTTTCCTCCACCTGTCTAACTTGATTTTCAAAATCCTTTTTGAGCTCTTCCATGGCCTGAGCCCACCGGACATCCACCTCGGATGTCTGGGATACAGAGCGCCCGACCTCCATGTCTTTCCCTGATGGTAAGAATAGTTCCTCGCCATCAAAATTGAAAGGCGGGAACATCTGTACCCCATCAAAATAGCTCTCTATGGTCTTATTTTGCTTCCTTTTTCTGGGCATTTTCCCAGCCAGTTCCTTGACTTCTGAGATTCCTCTGCACCCCTGCCTAGATCTGCCCAGCTAGCGCTTGGGGTTTGAGATTCAAATGGGCTTTCCGTGGCGGGAGCGGCTGCTATTCAATGTGAGCTTAAGTTCTGGTGCTGGGGGGCAAGGCCACCTCCCAGGCTCAGCTCCCTCAAGGGCTTTATGCAGAGACCTGAACTTCTGCCTGCTGCTTGGGGAGTCCCGGGCTGCTGCTGCCTCTGCCACTGCCTCTGCCGCTCCCTCCACCACTTTCTCCCGAGGGGGCCCGAGTCATGGAGACACCCTGCTCCCTTCTTGGCCAGCCCAGACATCTCTCTCACTGACCTATAGTGCCTGTGGGCAGAGGGACTTTCCCGGCCACCGGAGGTTCCATCCCTGAAGCCTGCTCGGATCCACTCCTCTGGGGCCATGGTCAGGGCAGCTCAGGGGTGGGCTCCGCTTTCTGGGGCGCGACGGACCCCTGGGGACCACTCTCCAGGGCTCTCTGGAATGGAAATCTTTTCCACTGTGTTTCTTCGTGCCTTGCAGTGCTTCAGAATTTGTGGGGAGTTCTTCTTGCAGGAAATATATGGGCTGTGGGTTTGGAGCTAGCATACATGAGTCTTTCTACTCCACCATCTTGGCTCCACCCCTAACTCAGTTTTTAAAAGAAAGAAAATCAAATGACTAGTTCAAATTATGAAAAAAGAGGATTGACAACAAATGCAAGAAAAATAAATAATTAAAAGTAACGAACAAATATGTGCCAATATTGCTTAAAAAAGAAATTTAAGAAACTATAAATAAACCTCTAAAGTGGGCAAAAAACCCAGACGAGAAGAATTTACATGTGAATTCTGTCAAACATATAGAGAATGGTACATACAAGTATCATACAAAGGATATACAAAAATAACAAAAGAAGGGATCCTAACAAATACTATTAAACAAATATAATCTTGATAATCAAACCATGAAGATCCAAAACAGAGAAAAAAATTAAGGACCAATATCACACTTAATGCTAGTACCTTCCCTTTGTGATAATTTCCATTTTATTTTGAATATCTTGTTTTTATATAGTTGTTTACATGTTCTTTCCTCCATTATATTGCAAATTCCTTAAGAGCAAAGACTTTCTTGTTTGTTTTGGTGTTTGGTGTTTAATGTTTTAAATGTTTAGTGATTTGATATGACCAAGTAATATTAACAAGGAAGTAATAGCAACACATTAATAATTTTGCATACTAGAACCATTTTAGATTTATACTAGAAATGCAAGGTTGGTTCAAGATTAGGGAAACTATCAACATAATAGACAATATCAATAACAAAAAAAATCATAAGATTATATCAATAGACTCAGAAAAGTCTTTCAAATAATACAAAACCCATTCATTTAAAAAATGGAAATGAATAAATATACTTTTCTGTAATTCTGTAAGTAGACTTCATCCAAAACTCAGATCCAGTATTATATGCAACAGGGGTAGAAAAGAAAAAGCAGAGAAGAATCAAAATAATCTCATTTTGAAGATGATAGAGCTAGGAAAAAACACAATAAATTTCATCTGGAGGGAATGAAAAATGAAAAATCTCAAGAAAAATTGTCTAAAAAAGTGGGAAGAAGGAATGTCTAACAGTATGAGATCTACATCAAAAATTCCATATTTACTAAATGATTTGCCACTGGTTAAGAAATAAAAGTTGATCAGGGTAAAATATTAGGTACAGAACAAAGAGAAATAAATGAAAATGGCAGATTAGTTTTTGTTCTGTTTTGTTTTATTTTTAAATGAAAACCAAAAAGTAGTTAATGTAAATATAAATGTAAAACCAATAAACTCATAGACTCTGGCTATTGGGCTAAGGACTCACTATTGGTCAAATACTTCTAAGGAACCTAGAAAGAAGTCTGGGCAAAACTAAATTCTGACTAGTATTAATCTAACATTCATAACTTATGTCAAGATAAGCTCCAAATGCATATATGATGTGAATCTAAGAGGGATATGAATAGTGTAAGATTTTATGACCAAACAAGGGAGAGGATCCCTGACAATAAAATCATGTACATTTTGAAAGTTCCCCACAACACTCCACAAATAAAACAAATGTAGCTAAAATTAAAAGAGAGGCATTTAATTGAGGGCAATGAGGGGGGAAGTTGTATCAAGTTTCTCAGATAAAGGTTTCATTTTCAATATATATACACACATATATATATATATGTAACTGATTTAAATTTATAAGAACAAGAGTCATATCCTTGATTGATGGTCAAAAGATATAACAGGAAATTATCAAAGAAGAAAATCAAAGCTATCAGTGGTATTTGAAAAAAGGAATGCTCCAAGTCACTAATACTTAGAGAAATAAAAATTAAACCAACTCTGAGATTCTACCTTACATTCTTCATATTGTCAAAGTTGATAAAAATGGAAAACAACAAATATTGAAGGAAATGTGACAAAACAGGTACCTTAGTCACTCTTTGTGGAGCTGGAAGTTGGTAGGGCTGTTCATAGAAGTAATAAGTAAGAAAACCATCAAAGGAACATAGACCTGAACTTCAGATCTTTCTACTATATCATACCATCTCTATTTCTCTTGTGTAATATAGATACAGGGTAGCTCTATCAGTTCTGATTTTCTCTAAAACATGACCCAGTAGTTTTTTTTTTTTCTGTTTGTGTACTTAAGAAATTATGATGGCAGATTTCTTTACATAAGGCATAACTTAATTCCCATTTAAAAAGCAAATTTCATTTTTAGTAAATATTGCAAATAATAACAACAAAATTCACTCTAGTATTGATCCTGAAAACAATACTGTAAAGCAATAAACTTTGGGAAAATAGTGACTAAAATAATTGTTCATGTAGACCTCCGATATAGACCTTACTATAGATTTACTGTGGATATTTAGCATGGAAACATAAGACTATTAAAACATCTGTAAAAACAAAGACTCCACTATGTAGGATGCAGGGTCTGAAACTATTTTGCTATAAAATAAAGTTGCTTAATGTGGACTTTTCCAATCCCCATTTTTTTTGGTCTGCAACTTACTCATGTCTACTTTCCCAAAGAAAAGAGTGTAAATTGAAGTAAATAAATTTACTGTGTATGATATACTTTATGACTTTTCACACAGATGCCAAGGCAAGGAAAAATGTGCCCAAAAGGCCTGGAAAATAGGACACATGAACAATGAGATGGGGTGACTGGTGGCAGAGGTACTGTTGAAGAGAGGCAATGAATGAAGAGGGGCCCTGGCCCCTATCTCCAACTGAGTTCTCAAAGAAGACAGTTATCAAAGCTTCTTGTTTTAGCTTCTTCTGTGTCATTTTCCTGAACTTGCATCAAGCCGATCTTGACCTGATTTTGAATCTATGGTCTCTAAGGCTCACTTCATGACTCCTGCCCAGACCTCTGGACAGATTGCCTCTCAACTTCGAGATCTGATCTTGGCCTGGCTTTTTTGTTATCCATGTGGTTCTCAGTTTGGAGATCTTTCCAAGGTATTTTTTCTTCTTGGAAATTCTTAATTGCTGTTGTCTAGTTCCAAAATACCCCCATCAGCTATGGGGATAAATGATGAATAATATGCAATCTCCATTTTAACTCATCTGCTAAGGATTTCATTTCTGACTGTGCCCTTCTGACCCATGATAATTTATAAAGAAATTGCCTGATTGGTGAAGTTTGGTATCCTATTGGCCTAATACTTGATATGTGATGCTTTAAATGGTTAAAAACAATAGAATTCCAATGAATGAAATAAGTTACATTCCCATATTACTTTAAAGTTTACAAAAGAGGTATTTTTTTTCACATCAGATAAACTGTGATAAACATTGTTATTCTCATTTTACAGATGAAGAAATTGAGATTGAAGAAGATGAAGTAGTTTGCTCATGATCTAGCAAGTGTCAGGTCAGCATTTGAACACAGATCTTCAGAATAATTTGATTTATTTAGGTAGAGATTATAGAATTATGTGATGTCCCATGAAGTGTAGCCTCCAGTTCAAAGAAACACAACTCTATTGGATAAATATTTCTCTAAGAGTTAGCAATAATGACTTCCAGCAGAGTAGAGAACTTTTAAAGTAAACTGCTAATCAGACAGTTTTGCTGTCTATTTCTTACTGTAACTTCCTTAATTCCTCCTCTAAGAATCTGGATACTGTACCATTTGAAGCATATATGTTTATTAATGATGTTACTTCATTGTCTATGGTGTCTTTTAGCAGGATGTAGTTTCCATCCTTGTCTCTTTTGATTAGATCTATTTCTGCTTTTGCTTTGTCTGAGATTAGGATTGCTACCCTTGCTTTTTTTTTACATCAGTTGAAGCACAATCTATTCTGTTCCAAACTTTTACCTTTACCCCCTGTGTATTCCCCCATTTCATGTTTCTTGTAAACAACATATTGTTGGATTATGGTTTTTAATCCATTCTGCTATTCATCTCTTTTATGGGAGAGTGCATTCTTTTTACATTCACAGTTATGATTATTGTCTTCTTTCCTTCCATCTTCTTTCCTTATGTTTATGATTTTAGTTCTTCCTTCCCCCTTCCCCTCCACAAAAGAGTTTTAATTTTTGACCACTGCCTCTTTCAATCTTCCCTCCCTTCTTTCAGCCCCTCTCTCTTTTAATCCCCTTTTCCCTTATTACTTCTTCCTTCCCTTTTAGCCTCCCCTCCCTTTTCTTTCCCCTTTCCCCTCCTACTGCCTATAGAACTAGTTAGATTTCTATACTTAACTGAGTTTGTTCCCTCCTTGAATCAAATCAGATGAGAGTAAATCTCAAACAATGCTCATCTCCCTCCCCTATTTGTCTCTACCGTAATATATTTTTGTGCCTCTTCCTGTGATGTAATTTACCTTTTTATGTCTCCTCCCTTTTCACATCTCCCATGACAATCCCTTCACACCCTTAAATCACATTTTTATCATCACATCATTTATTTTATACCCTCTCCCTCTATCTATGTATATCCCTTTTATATTTCATAATAGATATACAATTCTCAAGATTAACAAGTATGATCTTCCATTATAGGGAGGAAAACAATTTGCCCATACTGAGTAACAAGTTTTTCTTTTCCCATGTTTACTTTTTTATGCTTCTCTTGAGACCTGCATTTGAAGATCAAATTTTCTACTGAGTTCTGGCCTTTTTATCAGTAAGGTCTGGAAATCCCTTATTTCACTGAATGTCCATCTCCTTGCCTGAAATGTTATGCTGAACTTTGCTGGGTAATCGATCCTTGGTAGTAGTCCCAGCTGCTTTGCCTTATGGAATATCATATTCCAGTTTTAATGTAAAAGTTGCAAGGTCCTGTGTGATCCTGACTGTAGCTCTTCGATATTTGAATGGTTTCTTTCTGGTTACCTGCAGTATTTTTTCCTTCACTTGATGGTTCTAGAATTTGGCAACAATATTCCTTGGTGTTTTTAGTTTGGGATCCCTTTTGGGAGGTGAATGGTAGATTCTTTCAATGACTATTTGCCCTCTGGTTCTAGGACTTCTGGACAGTTTTTCTTGATGATTTCTTGGACGATACTGTCCAGGCTCTTTTCTTCATCATGGCTTTCTGGTAGGCCAATAATCCTTAAATTTTCCCTCCTGGATCTATTTTCCAGGTCAGTTGTTTATCCAATTAGATATTTTACATTTTCTTCTATCTTTTCATTATTTAGATTTTATTTGACTGGTTGTTGATGTCTCATAGTGTCAATAGTTTCTACTTGCCCAATTCTAATTTTTATCAAGTTGTTTTCTTCAATTAACTTTTGCATCTCCTTTTCCATCATCCAATTATTCATTTTAAGGAATTATTTTCTCCAGTTAGTTTTTGTACTTCCTTTTCCATTTGTCCAGTTTTTACAGTTACGTGTTGTGCTTCCTTTTCCATTTGTTCAATTTTCCTTTTTAAAGAGCTGTTCTCTTCAGCAAATTCTTTTTTCATACTTTTAAAATCATTGGCCAGTTTTTCTTCTATTTCTTTCTTCAGCTCTTCCAAGAGTGCTCTTTGTGCATGTGACCAGTTCATATTCCCTTCTGAAGTTTCAGATGGGAGTACAATCTCATTACTGACCTCTTTGGAATTCATATCCCCATAGAAGAATTCTGTGGTCTTTTCCTTCCTTGCTTCTTACTCATGGTGATGATACTTTGTATATTGTGGCCTCTGGTTCTTTCAGCTAGAAGCTAAAAACCTGGTGCTGAGCTGGCTGGTGTGAGAAAGCAGAGGCTAGGTGAATTCTTTCTTTTTGTGTTTTGCTGGATTAGCCCTAGAGCTAGCTTGTTAAGTGTGTGGAAGGAGTGGTCTGGTCCTGGGAGATCTCCTCAGCTGAGCTAGAGTGAAAGTAGGCTCAGGGGTTGGTGATCCCAGCTGCTTTAGTGTCTTCCCATTTCCCCTGGACTGCTGAGACACCTTGGGGTCCTAGTGTTAGTGGTTGCAAGGCTCCACCCCTCTGGAGCTCGGGATCTCCTCCTTGTTTGCTGAGGTGGGGCTGTCTGGGACAGCTCTGATTCTCCACCACAGCAAAGGGGGATCCTTCTTAGCGATTTTCCTAGCCTCATGTGCTACCAGACTGTTTGTCCCTTCTGCTGATCTCACAGATCCAAAATTTTTCTGGGGAAATATTTTATGGTTCTTTTGAGGTCAACAAGGGATGGGGGAGAGAGTATTTACCAATGACTCCACCATTCTGACCCCTGGAAGTTTAAGTAGGTGACTTTACAGACATTTAATCTGCAGGCTTGATAGTTTCAGGAGCAACTACAGCAGATACCTGGGGCTCAGTGGTTCTCACTCACTTGCTTCTGCTGGACTCCTGTCCTGGGCTGTTTTGCTCAAGTTTTCGCTGTGCTGCTGCCTCAGACCACCCTGGGATTTCCTGCTAGGCCTTGCTGTGGTGCGGATGAGCTGTGCTGTGTGCTGTATGCTCTTTCACCCCTGTGGAACAGATCCCTCCTGTTGACCTTCCAGTCTGTCCTGGGCTATGAATCTGCCACAGTCTGTCTCCTATTGGATTCTGAACCTCCAAGATTTGGTCAGATTCTCTTTTTAGAGGTATCTGAAGGAGTTTGTCTAACAGCTTAGGTGAGTAGCTGCTCTCACTGCCATCTTGGCTCCACCCTCTGCTAATCAGAAAATGCCCAATTCTATAAAAGTCAGTGAAAAAGATTTAAATTGAGGGAAGATATAGATTGGAAACAAGAACATTCTCAATTTTATTCTGTGTTTGAATACATCAAATTCTATTGGATGGAAGACTAGAAAAATAACAAACAATTCTTAGACTTTTAATATTTATATTCTTATAATGAGAAAGATTGCTAAGCATAGAAATGGGCCAACAAACAGGCTATAAAACTGCATTTCTTGGAGGTCTATGTGAGGAGGTGTAAATACAATAGAGTGTGGAGGCAGGGGACTGGTTTGTAGCTCTTTCCCATATAAGAAATCTATACTGTTTTCTATAAACAAGTCATAGAATAATAGGTCAGGGAAACAAAGACTCTGAGAAGTCACCTCCTTGAACACTTTCATTTTACATGTAAGGAAACTGAGCACCAGGGAGAATAAATGACTCCTATAAAATCACAAATATGGTAAATGGCAGAGCTGGGATTTGAACCCAGGTTTTCTGCCTACAAATCCAATATTATTTCACTGCCTCATACTACTTCCTCCATAATACTCATCTGTCTCTATCCATGTCAAAGAATTTTTATAAACAAAAGGATTCCATCCCAGTAAGTCTTACTCCAATGCCTGCAATGGGTGACCTTGTCTTTTTTTAAAGACTGTTGCAATGAAGGATAAGCTCTGAAAGAGTCTATTTGGCTATACAAGTTTTAAATATGAATCCAATGACTAGTTATTGTTAGATGATGAGCTTGAATGATGATTATTCATAGCATCAATGGAAGAAATTTTTCTTTTGACTATAATTTATGAAGCCTGCTATGGCATGTGGTAACTGCCATTGGTATTACTTGAAAAGGTTCTTATTCCAATGACATCTTGGATCTTTTGAAATATGGAAATCAGAAGAAAGGATGTTAGAGATTACCTAATGAAATCTAATTATTTGATAGGAAAAAAGCAACAGAAAATTAGAGAGGTGAAGTGATTTTTATAGAATTACAGAATCTGAAATTTGAAATTGTCAGCTACTTTAAATCATACCTAAAGTCTACAACAATTGCTGTATGATGTTCCTGGCTAGCAGGCATCTAACTTTCCCTGGAAGACTTACGTTCAGAATCCTAGAACTGGAAGGTACCTTAGAAGGCCACTGAGTCAAACACCCTCATTTTACAGATGAGGAAACTGAATAATAATAGGTAGCATTTATATTGTGCTTTAAGGATGACAAAGGATTCTCTCTCTGTCTCTCTTTATACACACACATGTATATATGTATATACATATATACATACATGTATATATGTATGTGTTTTATATATATATATATATATTTGGTCCTCACAACAACCCTGAAAAGGAAGTGCTAGTATTATCTTTGTTTTATATGATGAGGAAACTGAGGCAGACAACCATCTAGTAATTATCTGAAGCCATATTCTAACTCAGATCTTCCTGACTCCAGGTCTAATTTTCTATTCACCATCTAGCCAAGAGAGGTTAAATGACTTGACCAGAATCACTACTTCTTAAGTCAGCCTGTTTCACTTTTAGAGAAACTTAATTGTTAGGAAATTTTTCATCATTTTGAGCCAACATCTGTCTGCCAGCAACTTCCTCCCCATTGGTCTTTGTTTGCCCTCTGTGGCCTAGAACTAACTAAATCTAATCCTTCTTCCACAACACAAGTTTTCAAATGCTTGAGGAAAACTATCATTTCTTCCTTAAGTCTTGTCTTCTCCAGGATAAATAAACATTCTAAGTTCCTTCAACTGAATCATCTCACATGACTTGGTCTCCAGGGCCCTCACCATGCCACCGAGCCTCCTTTGTATGCTTTCTAGTTTACTAAAATTCCTCCCCAAATATCACCATTACTCATTGGCAGATCTGAAATGAATGCTGATTAATGAAATGGGTGTCCCTGAGACAGTAATGTGCTTCCTGGATAACTCTGGGAAATCTTGTTCCCCCCAAATTGTCAGCTTTTAATGAGAGACCCCCTCCATATTTCCCTAAAACCTTGTCCAGTGAGCTCTTTCACTCATGATGAAGTGGTGCCTCTACTTGCCAAGGTACCTCTTACTGGCAAATGCTATCCTTAACTCATCTATCATGAGACTAGCTCTCAAGTTTATCATCAAGCAAGAGAGCCCTCCCTGGGTCCTGACTTGCTGGGGCCGCTTTGCCTGTGCCCGCAAGGGCCCCTGACATTCTTCTGTTTTTCTTTCCTTGAAAACAGATAGGGAGCTGGGAGCTGCTACACAAGAATGCGCCTGTTCCCCATTACAGCTCTTCTGGGGCTGTAACCCGAGCAGTCCTGGGCCAGACCCCCACACATTTATTCCTTCATCCAGGCTCTCTCCTTGTTCTCATTAAGTTGGGCAGAAAAGGTTAATCTTGCTTTTGCTGAAGCTTCAAAATCAACCCAAGGAAATAAAGTGCTATTTTAAAGATACTTCCCCCCTCCTTTTCTCTGCCTGTCTGTCTGTGTCTGTCTTTCTCCCTCCCTCTCTCGTCATTCCTTCTCTGTTCTCTTTCTTTCTTGCTTGAGTCCCAGATCGAGTTGAGGTCACATTTAAAGTCGGCCACAAGAATAAATTGAAAACAGGTCAGAAGAAAAGGAAAGAAAAGACTAAAAAAAAAAAGGAAAATTATTAGCTAGAGGCTGGCAGTTTTGAAGGAGAAGAAAAGAATTCCACTCAGGTGGTGGAGCAGGCTCCCAGTTCTGAGGTTACCTTCTCTTTTCAGATAACACCCACAGGATTGATTTCCAGGCCCACCTAGTTCATCTACTGTCCTGAACCTGGTAGGTAGGTCCCTTGGATAAATGGGATAGATTCATTCTTAGATGGGCAGAAGGGAACTGGTTTGAAAATGACCATGCTATAAACTTTGCTTTTATGGTTACTTTCAAAGAACTCAGATATTTGTAGGAAACGGAGGAAGTCCTCCAGGGCTCTGGGTTTTGACTGTAAGAAGACCTTTGGTGTTTGCATTATCCAAATTGGTATGATTCTGAGGGTTGGGGGTGGGTGGGCCAGGAAGAGAAAAGTTAGAAATAAAATGACACGTGACCTCAAATTTCTTTAGGGCAGGGGTTCTTAACTTGGGATCTATGAACTATTTTTTTTTTTTTACAATTTTTGGTTTCCACTCTTTCTATATAATTGGTTTCCTTTCTGATCCAATGTATTTTATATTCTGTATCTAAAAATATTCTGAGAAGGCTTCACCAGAATGTCAAAGGGGTCTATGACTCAAAGAAAGTTAAGAGCCCCTGATTTAGGGTTAATAAAGAAGGATTCATCAGTTCAACAGGAAGGTTTAGTATCAAGTTATATTACTTGTTTTCTATATTTATTATAAGCTGTCTACAAGTGTGTTAGTATTGGGAGCACAGGATAGGAAGGACATAGCATAGTGGTGGTGGGGAGGGGAGAGAGGGAGCATTGGTACTAGAGTCTGGACTTGGGTTCGAATTCTGATTCTGTCACTAAAATGAACATAAAAAAAGCCTTGAAAGCCAAAGAAAGCAATGCTCTACCCTTAGGATCTCAGGGCTTGTTTTAGCACCACTTGGGGGTGGCCATATACCTCCTTCTCCAGCACATTGCCTCCTAGAGTCACTTCCTATCACTGGACAGGGTAGCCAAGCAAAGTGTAAGGTCTGAGGTCAGTAACCTTGAGATGTTTCATCCCATAGGTAGCTCAGAGTTCAGTAGTTCTATTAGCTAAACCCTGGTTGCTGGAGATATTTTAAAGTGTGGCTAAGCTGACTAGAATGGTATTATTGACAGATGCACTTAATTCTCACTAATTCCAAATATGGTCCTTGAGGGTGTTGCATGTTCATCAGTAATGAAGTACTATTAAGTTTGGAAGACCACCCTTCCCTCTTCCTTCCCCACCCCCCCTGCAAAAAAATCAGTTCACAGGATTATAGATTTAGAGTGGAGAGAGACCTTTTGAGTTTATTGAGTCTTCTACCTTTATTTTACACTTTAGGAAACTGAAGCCCAGGTAAGGTAAATAATTTATTCAAAGCTACATAGATTGCAAGAGGCAGTGCAGGGATTTGAACTCCTATTATCTGACTCCAAATCCAGTAATCTTTCTGCTATGCCACATTTATTAGACTTTTAGAACTATAGGGACTGGGAGCTAAGGGGCCAGCCTGGGTTCCAGTTTAGCTTTCTCACTAACTTGTATAGTAGTGAACAAATCAATTTTTCTTTTTTGGTCTCAGTTTCCTTCTCTATAAAATTAGGAAGAGGCAATAAAATGATTCCTAAGAGCTATTCAAAATCTGACATTATACAATTCTTACTGTAACCTTGAAAATTGTGAAGGGAGGGCATAGTATTACCACTTTACAGATTAAGAAACATAAAGAAAAGTTAACTTCTTTGCAGATAATAAGCATCCAAGATATCAGTCAATAAGAATTTATTAATAATTATATGTTAAGTACTGTGCTAAGTGCTGGGGCAGGGGTGTGGTAGAGGGAGAGAACTGTCTTTAACTTCAAAGAAATTATATTCTAATGGGGGGTAATGACACAAAGATAGATTAGACATTTAACATATACAGGACAGATGGAAGGAAGTCTGAGAAGGGAAGGCTTTAGTAGGAGGGGGAAGCAGAAAAGATGTCCTTTGACAGGTGGCACTTTAGTTGAATCTTGAAGGGTACAAGGAATTCTAAGCAGTGGAGGTGATGAGGAAGACTCTCCTAGGAATGGAGCCTAATCAGCACAAGAGCACAGAGACAGGAGACTGAGGATCACATGGTCAGGAGAGCTTGACCATAGAACATGTACAAGGATGTATGTATGAACAGACCAGAATGATAAGGAAACATGTTGGGAAGAAGCTTAAATTTAAGGAGAATTCATATGTCTTCCCAGAAGTAATTCAGGATGATTTTAACTTACTGAGCAAGGGAGTGATAAGGTCAAACTAAATTTTAGGAAAATCATTTTGGAAGGGCTTGATTGAAGTGGGGAAAGACTTGAGACAAGGAAGTCAGTTAAGAGGCTATTGCAATAGTCAAGGAAAGAGGTAATGAGTACTTGAACCAGGCTGGCATCTGTTTGAGTAGAGAGGAGGGTATGCATGTTAGAGATAAGGTTAAAAAATAAATTATATGATTTGACCACTATCTGGATAGATGGGTTGAGTGAGAGAGATGAGTAAAAGATGAGAACTGAATTGTACACCTAGATGACTAAATAACATGGACAGTAAGAGGGAAGATTGGAAAATGGATGAGTTTAGACTCAGATTTCCAAAGTGAGTGATATCACTTCATGGGGGGTGCTGGGATGATTCAGGGGAGCAGTGGTAACCTTGGGTGCAATTGGGGAGCAACGAATAAAAATAAGGGGGTGGTGGAAGCATAAAGAAAGAGAAGAGAATTTAAAATGAAATGCTCAGACATGTTTCATTTGTTGTGTAACAGAGTTAAAGTCATAGTAATTACATTATTTTCCAAATAAACACACAAAATACAAGTTATAATCAATGAGCAATCAAGTCCACCTACAGGACTTAACAATCAAGTGTTGGCAGAGGAGCATGTTGTGCATTGATGGGAAGTTCAGCACATGTGGGCAGGAATCTTTGCATGTAATGACTTGTTTACAATACAATATTTGAAACAATATTGCATCATTAACATTTCAATGAAGGAAAAAACCTGTAACTTTACAATAAATTATTAAATTGAAGATGCATCATTTTAAAAAATATAAATATTTTGTATTTTTTTGAAATGACACAAATTTCCAAAAAAAAGTTAAAGAGGTAAAGGGGGAGGAGTGCATGGAGCATTTTTTTTTCTAAGGAGATGGTAGACCAAATAATTTGGGAACCTCTGGTTTAGATGGAAAGATAATGGATTATGTGTTGGACATGCTGAGTTTTGAGATGCCTGTGGAATATAAACTTTGAAATGGCCAATTTATGGTTCATGAGTTGAGAATGAAGTTCAAGAAATAGACTAAGACTGGATATGTAGATTTGGGAATCATTTGCATGTATATAATTGAACCCATGGAAGCTGGTGAGATCACCAAACAAAAAAAAACAATGTGTAGAGAGTAAAAGGAAAAAAGGGCCTAGGATAGATTCTTAGAAGAATACCTATGTTTATTGAATTAAGGGACTTATCAAGGGTCACACAGAAAATTATCACCCTGCTATCTCCTGTGTGGAAAGCTCAGAAAGCATATACTTTATCAATCAATTAATCATAAACATTTATCAAGCACCTACTATGTTCCAGACTCTCTGTGAGTCATTATGAAGACAAAGATGAAACTAGTCCCAAACCTTCTGGAACACTATTCTATGGGGAGACAATATGTGCACATGTATATGCAAATACATGTGTATACACATACATGGGTGTGTGTATAGATGTAAATATATACAGAAACATGTGTGTATGTATATACAAACATCTATACAGAGCCCCAAATACACAATACATATAAATGCACATATGTATGTACGTATATGAATAGCCTATACTTAGCACAGTGTCTGGCACATAGTAGGCACTTAATAAATGTTGACTGATCGATTGATAGATAAGTATTTTGAACCAGACCTATGATTTCATCGGCATAATGAACTCCCAGTGGAGACCTTCCTTTACCAACGAATGGCAGGGCTTCCTGACTCCATGGCCAGCTCTCTCTCCACTGCCTCTTATTCAAAATATATACAACGTAAAAACAAAGTCATTTTTGGCCTAGACACATTCTTTAGGGGCACCATGTCTTCCAGATGTGTTGCAAAATTAGTCACTGGATCCCCCAGTTTGGATGCAACAGTAACTAGATTTATTTTATGGCTATAGCCTACATTTTCCCTCTTCCAACCCCTCAACTCTGGCTGTCAGCCACCAAGCTCTTCTCCTTGGAACACCACCCTTGAAGGAGTACTCTAACCCTTCCAGCTAAGACCCAAGGGTGAACTCTGCTACATGTACACAAAGTGCACCTGGCCAGGGCTGAATACTAACATCTACAGGAGCACTACACAGACAAAGGCAATGTCTAGAGGTGAACTGATGTGTCCTTAAAGAAGGGATTTAATTTTGTAGTTCCATTGCCATCAAGAGCAAGTTGTTCCACTTACCCAGGACCCTACAATGTGCCAGAGGCTCTGTAATTTATTATTATAGAACTGAACAATTTAAAATGGGTTATTAGCATGTACTTGGCTAATGAGGCCTGCAGTGCTATAAGATTGGATTACTCAACATAATAAAAATCATCATGGGCCTTGTCATCTCTCAACAAATGATTATAAGGCACTTGGCTGATGTTTGTATTGTTAACATGTGTTAAGAGTAGAGTAATCTAGGAAATTAAAAAGAAAGATGAAAGCAGAAAAGGAGAAGGAAGGTGAGAGTTGGGAAAGTGAGACAGAAGAGGAGGAAGGAAAGAGGAAAGGGGAGAGAGAATGGAGAATGGTTGCATTTATCATTCTTCGAGGAGTACAAATTGCATTCACAGCCAATGATGGATTCAGTCACACCATTCATTCCAAAATATGGAATACCAAAATATGGTATTGTTTTAAGTGAAAACCCAACAATATAAATGCATTTTTCATAATATCATAGTTTATCTAAATTTCCGCCTCTCTCAGGGCCAAACAGATCATTAAACTCCACCTTCCAAGGTGAAACAAACAAAGAAAAAAGCTTTGAAAAGCAAAGAAAAAAGGGTCATATAGCTAAAACCCAAACTCAACTATGTTACAAAGAAGACTGAGGAATTCCATAGCCATTCTTTCTCTTGATTTGCCACAAAGCATGTCCTAACTCCCCAGACCTCTTTAGTGGAGCCCTAAATATGATCTACTTTCAGCCATCTTGCAGCTTCTTTATGTGTTGAACATGCACTTACATTAAAAAATACTGTTTTTATTCTGCAAAAGTCATTAGTTCATCTGCCCCTTTTCTGCCTAGGCTAGTTTTCTACTAGGGAAAAAAAAAGATTTGAGCATTTTTAGCCATTAGAAGAAAAGAATGAAGGGGGCCAATAGCTACTGCTGTTACATAATTGTTCACAGTAGTCCAGTTCTTATTACTTGTTACTGGTATGATCCAAAGAGCTCCGCGACTCATAGGACTGAGAGCTGGTGGAAAAACGAGGCTCAAAGTGGGGAGGGGCTTACATGAGGTTACACAAGTAGCAAGAACCTGGATTCAAACTCAGTATTTCAGCCTCCAAGACCTTCTGTTTGTATTATACTACCTCTTTCCCAAAGGCCACCAACTTTATTTATCTAATGAAGATACCTGATCATGACGTTCTCCTACTCCAAATCCTTCAATAGAGGTTTGTTGCTTAGAGAACAAAATATATAGCATCTGATGCATAGAAGCTCTTCATACATTTTTATTGACTGGCTAACCCTTAAAAGCATGAATCTTGCTCAAGTCTATCTGAATATCCTGTCAGCCATATATAAGTAGACCTATCAGGATAGAAAGTTCCCCACACTAGTTCTCTTTTATCTGAAACAGCCTTTCCTGAGGATTTTACTCGGAGCAATTTGAAGGCATAGGCTATCCAGTCTGGTCAACAGTATTCATCCCATTCCTACATTTTCCACATGCAACAGGTACATCTAGACATCTGAGGTGCCAGTTGTTTTCAGCAATCAGGTGCTGGATATTTACCAACATAAGCTACTATAAAATATGGGCCTTTAACATCAGACTGTGATTAGTGCACATGGACAGAGTATAGGAAAAGAACTGCTTGGGAAAGAGCTCCTTGGGAAATGGGCACAAATCCCCACAAATTCCAGTCAAGGGGAGTATAGACAGTCAACAAGTATTTATTAAGTGCTTACTATGTGCCAGGCACTATGTGAATTCCTGGGAATAAAAATAAAAAGAAGGAAGGAAGGGAAGGAGGAAGGAAGGAAGGAAAAAAGGAAGGAAGGGAGAGAGGCAAGGAGGGAGGGAAGAAGGAAGGACAGTCCTTGCCATCAAGGAGCTTGCTCTCTGATGGAAGAAGGACAACACATAAAAGCAACTGTGAGGAGGGGAGAAGAAAGTATACTTGGGGGCCACAGTAACGTAGAGCAAAAAAGGCATACCCTCATGAAGAGATAACTGGCCTGGGAACTTGGCTTTGAAGGCTGTTCTTATCAGAGAGAAAGGCTGCATGGGCTGGGGGTATTTGTGAGGCATGGATTCCAGGACTGCATGAAGAGAGCGTGGATGTTAGTGACATTATCATAGGGTCATATAGCACTGGAAGAGACCTTAAAAGTATGAGTTCAAACCTCTCCCTCTCTCTTTCTCCCTCACAGTGAGGGAATGGAGGCCCAGAAATGTCAAATGACTTACTTGTGCTGACACATAGTTAGTAAGTGGCTCAGGCAGGATTCAAACCCAGGTCCTCCTGATTCCAAGCCTAGTACTCTATCCATCATGTCATGCTGTCCCTCAGTATTGTAATGTTGACACTGGCCACTGCAGAGCACTCAGGGCCACCTTCATCTGGGAAGGAATACCTCTAGTCAACAAGAGTGAAAGAGGGGAAGGAATACTGACTGGAATGGGGTACAGGGCTTTTAAATCCTGTGCAACCTTGATTTACTCCTTGACTTCTCTTGACCTCAGTCAAGACTGAGGACAGGATGGATAAGTGCTGGATAAGACAATCTATAAGGTTCCTTCCAATTCTAGATCCCAGGACTCCTACAAAAACAACAGTGATGGTGTGATTTTAGTATAGGAGAGGACTTTCTGACACCCTTCCCCACCGCTGCACTCCTTATTGTCCATAATCCTCATTTCATAGTGATTGTAGTTTTCCCTTCTACATAGCTATTTCATAAGGAGGTTTCTCACTGTGAGGGAGCTACTGTCAATATTATTATCTCCATTTTATGGACAAATTCACTGAGGCACAAATCACCCTGAAGAGACTCATCTATAGTCATTGAAGCTAGTATCATGACCAGGATTAGATCCAGGTCCTCCTGAATTCAAGTCCCACTCTGTTTCCTAGAATGCATGGCCTTATCGAGCAGTCATTTCAGTCGTATCTGAGTCTTTGTGACTCCATTTGAGGTTTTCTTGGCAAGTATACTGGAATGGCTTGCCATTTCCTTCTCTAGCTCATTTTACAGGTGAGGAAACTGAGGCAAATGGGGTTAACTGACTTGCCCAGGGCCACACAATTAGGAAGGGTTTGAGGTTGGATTTGAATTCAGGGAGATGAATCTTCCTGACTCCAGGCTTGCATTCTTTTCACTGAGCCACCTACCTGCTCACAAGACCTTTTACTGCTTATTATCTATCTTAATAAATACAATAACTGTCTTGTCTTCCAAGTTAGATAATAAACCCTTGGAAATCAGGGACTAGCTCATTCTTTTTCTTTCAAATGCCCCCCTCCCCCGCCAGGAGCCTAATATACGTATATATCAAGTTACTCTCTAAAGGCAATATTCCACAGTATAAGCCCTTGATTAAGAGACAGAACCTGAGTTCTTTCTCTTACTGCTTTGGGATCTTGTGAAACTCACTTAAGTTCTCTGGGCCTCCATTTCCTCCTTTATAAAATTATTAAATACCCCCTAAATTTCTTTGCTCCTTTAAATATGATAATATGATGTAGATTTTTCTTGAGTGGCTAGTTCCACTGCATTTGGTGGGCACATGTAGAATTTAGTCTAGAGGCCTAGAGGAAGGAAAACATGGCAGGGAGAGACATTAATGCAGAAGCCCACTGAAAGTCAATCATGTGAAAGCTTAACTCAGCTGGCCCACAAATGCTCCTCTACTCCCAAATACCAAGTACAAACTATGTACCTAGTGATAAAAACTGCTGAATTACCATAGCTTCCCTCCCCTTTCTAAATATAAAACTCCTCTCTGAGAACTAGCAGATAGTTGGGATATCTTGGAAAGATAAGGAGAACTGTTTGTCTTTCGAGTTCTGGCCAGGGTTGATCCAAGGTTGTGAAGGTGACCTTGTCTTACCTGAGGCAGGGAATACATGCAACGGTCTCCAAGGTAAGCAAGGGAAGAACCTGGTTGTTAGCAGGCAGGACTTAGTAAGATTCCAAGCCCATCTCTATAAGCTCCCCCAGCCCTGCCTGGAGCTTTGGGCCCAGTTCCCATATCCCAGAGAATGCAGAAGTGGTGGAAAGAACATCTGGGTAAAGATGAGTCAGGGTTTCTGGTCGTGCGAGCAACACCATTCCATGGGGCTGAGGTGAATCACTGAGAGAGGAGTGGTCACTGGAAGGTGGCAGAAGGGAGGTTGAATTCCAGCCCAGACATAGACAAAATACTGCTTCTGTGACTGCAGGGCAGGTAGAATGATACAGATGACAAAGGATGTCCTTATGTCTAATGTGATCCTTTCCTGTCTTAGGCGCAGGGCTAACACATAGAACCATTACATGAAGTCATCTAGTCCACTTTTCATAGCCAACACTGGGTTATTTCTTACAAGTCTGTTCTCTAGGGCCTTGTCTGGTGCTATTTTCAAATGAGTCAGAAATGGGGCTCTAGGGTAAGACTGTGTTCACTTCACTTTGGTTCTAATTTCAGGTTGGCCAATGGTCTTATTTCCCCAATGACTAGCTGGAGGAGTTCTCCATCCTTTGACACCTTCCTTCTCTCTGAGAGGAGTCATGGAGGTATTGATTCAGTGGCCCAGAAAGAGGAATCCTTCCAAACAAGGGAGCTGGAAAGTAACAGGCTGAGAAGGGTCTCAGTTACCTCATGTGGAAAATGAACAAGTTGGACTAGATGACTTCTAAGGTCTAACCTTCTGGCTCCTTTATCCTAACACTCTAGTATTCAAAGTTTGGGTAGTTGAGGAGCCATTATTGAACATATATGGCCTAGAAAATCTATTCTCCTTGTATCACTTGAGGCAAGGAAGATGATACTTTGTTAGCCATTTCCTCCTCTCCCATTAGTTGACTAAGGGAATCATTTCTCAGCCCCTTTGTTTACCACCATTCCACAAGATTTCAATAAATATCTTCTTTTTTTCCATTTGCTAAATTCCTTTCCACTGTTGAATCCCCCTGTATATTAAAATTCTATTTGAAAAAAGTTAGGGGGCAAAAACCTTCCTAACTCTACAATGAAAGCTGTAAAAAGTGTTTTTCAACCTGGAAAAATTTACCAGTCAGTTTTTCCTACTGTTTAATCCCCACTTTGAGTTACCCAGAATGAGCAAACAAGTTTTATAAGGTTCCAATTCATAACTAACCCATAGAGTTTATGGCTTTAACATAGTAAACATATATACATACAAGAATAACTCCATGCCTGCTCTCTTTACAGGTATAGGTACGATCTTTCCAATCAATGACAGATATTGAGAAGCAGACTGACTTAACCGTATATGTGTGTGTGTTTTGTGTGTGTGTGTGTGTGTGTTTGTAGTAGAAGAAAACTCATGTATTTAATTTTCTAATGGATCATCTTCAAGGTCTCTTTTCCTTCTTGCTGCAGTCCCAAGGAATGAGTCAATGATAAGACATGCTGAGTGTACTGTTTCTCAATTTCATAGAATCATAGAAATGGAAGGAAACTCAGAGTGTCTAGTTACAGAACATAAAATGTTGGAGATTATTTAGTTATAGGATAGAAAATATTGGAGTCCAAAAGGGCCATAGAAACAAAATGGTCCAACTTCCTTGTTTTATGGATGAAGAAATTGGAGACCACAGAAGTGGTGCGATATGCCCAAGGTCATTCACCAGGTTAGCTACAGAGTCAGGACTGAAACAGTTCTCTTGACTCTCATTGAAAAACTCCTTCCAATTCACCATACCAATTTTTTTATTCAATCAAATAGATGATCATCATAAGTTACTGAAGTTTTCTTGATTATCTTTCTGTGAATTACTCACATTATGGATTATCTGGAGGAGTAGGAGATAATTCCAGGCATATTTTGTGTGTGTGTGTGTATGGACTGTTTCTTTAAGATCAAGGTGACCTCATTTGGATACTGACTTGAACCAGAAGGACCCAGTGTGGCACAGGGGAAAAGAACATACCACTCAGAGTTGGATAATTTTATTTCAAATCTCACGTCTGCTATTTACTACTTGTAGGAGTTTGGTCAAGTCTCTTCCTCCTTCATCTTAGTTTATTGATCTCTTAAAAAAGAGCTTTGTCTAAAAGATCTTTGAGAGCTTCTCTCTACTCTAAATCCTATGTTCTTTTGATGATTAGAGATCTGATATAAAACAAAACACTAAAGTCTTATTCAGTGCATTTCAAAGCCACATAAAGGGAGACTTTTTAATTATCCACTGTTTTTGATTATTTGTATCTCCTTCCATATCAGTTCAGAAAAGCATCCATAATATATTGTATTCAGTAAGAAACTTACATAGCAAGCAAAGAATTTGGAGGACAGTTTCTGATGCAGTTCCCATGCTGGTCCATGCCAATGCCAAATTGACTCTAGGGTAGAAAGAAATCTCCAATTTTTTAGGAAAGGGAATCTAGCCTGTCACCCTCAAGGGCAGGAAAGAGAACCACCACAATTGAAGGTCCAGTTAAGGAGTGCCAAATTATGCCTCTTGGGAGTGAGGACTAATTTCCACCTGGTAGAGTGTATGAATAGAACAGGAAGTAGTCCTCTGTGCCCATCTACCAGTCAGTCAGGGACTGGGCAGGGTTGCAAAGGAGAAATCCAATTATCCTTTGTGGAGTGCTTTCCGGCCCATAAAAATGTAATGAATTTGGATTGCGTAGTATTTTTCAATCATTTCCTGCATACACCAGGCTAAGTCATCAGGAATAGGCTAGGAAATGCTGGCTCCTTTCTATCTAGGAGTCTGCCAGTCAGAGGATAATGGAATAGTTCTTCAGGCCAAGTACAGGTCATTTAAATCATCATTAGAATCACCATAACTCACATTTATAGATTTACAAAGGCAGTGAAGTAAGATAGTATAAGCGCCATTTTACAGATAAAGAAACTGAGAGTCAAGAGTCAGAAAAGTTAAGTGACCTTCCAAGAGTCACTCAATTAGTACACATTGGAACCCAAATTCAAACTCAAGTTTCTACTAATTTATGGTATAATTATCTTTCCACTACATCATGAAACTTTTTATTAGGCCAGTGAACCTTATCAGCTTAGGTAAGGAGAACTGTAGGAGGAGATAGTGGATATAGTAGGAGTTGGAGGCAAGGATATCTGGATGCAGATCCTATGAACCTGGGCAAATCAATGAACCTGAGCCTCAGGTTCCTTAACTTTAAAGTAAGCATAATACTTCCTGTTGAACTTCACAGGATGTCATGAAATATGCATAAAATACTTTGCAAAATGTATAGTATGATACTTGAACTCCATAGGAAACCATCAGGCTGGGCTTAGAGGACATAAGTAAAGTAGACTGCCACCAAATAAAACGGAGAGGTCTCCATCACTCAATGTATTATTTGTGAACAGAAGCATCTCAGAAGTCCCAGTGAAGTTGCTATTAAAGTTTTAAGCTCCTAAAGCTTTAAAAAAAAAGTACTAAGACCTTTGGGACATTCTTTACATGTCTTATCTCCTTAATGAAACTGTCAACTCTTCAAGGTGAATGATTATATCTTCTTTTCCATATTACTTACAATACAATAATGCAGACTACCTTTTTATATGATAGATTATAGAAAATTCCAGAATCAGAAGGTATCTTAAACGTCATCCAGTCTGAATTTAATTTGAATCATGAATGCCCTCTACAATATCTGAAGTAAAGGGCAATTCAGCTTATATTTATTTACCAGATCCCCAAACATCCCATTTCATTGTGGGGAAGTTCTATTGAGCCAAAACCTGGCTCCCTGTGTGTTCTACTCATGACTCCTAATTTAGCCTTGCGAGGCAAGGCAGAATGAATCTGCTTTTTCTTCAACATATCACACCTTCAAATATTTGAAGAAAGAGATGATTTCTTCTTTGAATGCCAGCATAACATTATCTGAAGCCTTGACCCATTTCATCTTAATGAATTTAGCCTATTGATATACCTCTTGGATACAGGCAGGTCAGTTCCTCTACTGTATACCTATTCTAACAAAAATTTAAGAATCATACTGGAAAGAAAAATGTTCAAAAATTTCCTGAGAGACTAGAGTAGATGACACAAAATTGCACAAAAAGAAACTCATGAAAAAGAATGGGGCCTACCACCAAATCAGCATTAGTATAGGCAAACAAGATAGTAGCCTCCAAGCTCAGGCAGAAATTTCCTAACCCTATGTATAGTATGCGAAGTTCTATGTCCAGAGGGAGTAAGAATAGAGAGCTCTCCCCAAAAAGCCCCAGGGTGTTAGGAAACCAGTAGAGGAGATCCAGGAAGCAACCTTGAACAACATTGTCTAGGTTATGCACAGTAGCTTTTAGCCTGAGGCACACTAGGTCCAAAACTCCCAAGGTCCCCTAGCACTTGGTCCTGAGACACCACAGAGTATTTGAAAGATCTCTTCTCACTCAAGCTCAGGGTCCTAGCCGAGATGAATCCAAAGAGACAGAACTTAGCACAGGAGCCCAGGTGACCCAGGATGAGAAGCAGGACAAATTCACACTCCCAAAAGCACAGCATGGCTCAGATCCCAGTCTTGACACAGAACCCCAATTCAAGAACTAAGGCTATAGAAATGATTAAACAGAAGCCACCAAGAATTACTATATAAAAATGTAAAGAATTACTATATAAAAAAAATCCAGCCAAGAAGGATAAAATAATATCTCCATAACAACTACATTAGATTCAGTGGGGAAACAGGTGGCAAAAGGCATGTTAAAAGAAGTTAATCATAATTTTATTATATATTTAAAAGGAATAGTAAGCTGTATATAATAGACACAATCATCTTTTTTTATTCTACTGTGTTATGAAAATGCTTGTATTTTTTATATTTTTTTTAAAAGAAGAAACATTTGGCAAAATAAACTTCTATATTTTAAAGGGGGGATTTAAATTAAAAAAAAAAAGAAAAAAATAGAAGCTAATGTGGTACCTATCAAGGATTGTATGAATAAATCATCTAAATGTAACAGGATATTATTGTGCCAAAAGAAATAACAAAAAGAACAATTTCAGAGGATCCTAATTATGTACTAATGTAGAGTAAAGCAAGCAGAACCATGAGAACCACTTAAATCAGAGCCATAATCTCATAAATGAAAGTAACTGAAAGACTTAAGAGCTCAGTTCAAATCAATGACTAAGTCTCTGCAGGCCTATGATGAGACATGTCACCCACCTCATGACAGAGAGGTCATAGATGCAGACGTTTTTGGATGCACCTATGGTATAGACTTGTTTTTGTTGTATAGACGTATATTGTTGAGTTGTCTCAGTTGAGTCTGATTCTTCATGACCCCATTTGGAGTTTTCTTGACAAAGGTATAGGAGTGCTTTGCCATTTCCTTCTCCAGCTCATTTTACAGATGAGGAAACTGAGGCAAACAAAGTTAAATGACTTGCCCAAGGTCACACAGCTATTAAGTGTCTAAGGCCAGATCTGAACTCAGGAAGATGTCTTCCTGACTCAAAGCTTGACACTGCTACTAGTTGCCCCTGTTTTACTTAACTATGGTTATTTCTTATAGTTGAAAAAAAAACATCTGTTTTTCATTGGGGAAATCTATGAGAAGGGTGGTGGTGGTTAGGAATAGAAAAATCCAGAAAAAGTCATCGAAACATTTAAAGTGCATAGAAGAGAATAGAAGGAAGCACAGACGAACAGGACAGTTTTGAAAACAACTTGTTGAAAATTTACTATGTAGCTTTTTAAAATATAAGTGATGGTTTTTACATATAACTGGCAAAGAACTGTTTTTAAACAAAAGTAATATGAAATGGAGATTCCCAGTTACACAAACACACATGTGTGCACATAAATACACACGTTTTGTTTTCTGCTCTTTATATGGAAATGCTCATTCATCATTTTAAAAAACTAAATATCTTTTGTGATTCTATATCCAATGTGTTAGGTATCCCTGTAAGCTTAGTGTGATCAGTAAATTGGACAAGTATGTCATCTATACCTTTATCCAAGTCATTGTTAAAATATATTAAAAAGTATGGGACCGAGAACCCTGAGTCATTTCTATCAAGAGACTGCCTACTAAGTTGGCCTTAGGGCATTAATTAACAGCTATTTTCTGTATTCAGCTATTTAACCAGTTACCATTTGATTATATTATTGTCTTGTCTTTCTTTTTGTTGAAAGTCAGAATATTTAGCGCCAGGCCTAGAGTGGGAAAGACTGGGTTCAAACATGGTCTCAGATACTTACCAGCTATATGACCTCACACATGTCATTTAGCCTCTGTTATCCTCAGTTTTGTCATCTGTTACATGGGGATAATAATGGCACCTACCTCCCATGGTTATGGTGAAAATCAAATTAAATAATATATGTAAAGTTATTTGCAAATATTAAAGTGTTATATAAATGCTATGTCTATGTATATATATATATGTATATGTGTGTATATTTATACGTGTATTTGTATCTATATATGTATGTATGATATACACATACATCACTATATTAAAAATGCTCCTGCTGCTCCTCCTCTTCTAGGTACTACTACTGTTTTTTACTCTTTTTCAATCATGTGGTTGCTTTTCCACGTTCCAAGATATTTCAAGTATCTCTGACAGTGGCTTTGCAATAACATACCTGCCAGTTATTTCAGTAATTGAGAATGTAGTTTGAGTCAAGGGACTTGAATTTATCAAGGGCAAAGAGTCATTTTCTCAGTCTCTCATGTATCAGCTCACTAGGCATTTCTGTTCTGTCATTTCCAGTGTAAAGGTCATTCATTGACTTGGAGAGAAAAATCAGAAGCAAAATAAGCGAGCATCCACTTTGTTGTCATTTATCATTGGCTCACCTACCACAGTGGCCCTATCCTTTTTTATTTAAAAAAAATACCCTTAATATATGTTTTTAAAAAATATATATTGGTTCCGCGTGGAAGCCGCCGCTCCTAGGGTCATTCTTTCAGCTCCCCCTACCTAAAAATGACTGCCAGCACGTCTTCGTGGCCCCCTGCATCGCCAGCCCCTGCCCCAGCCGCAGCTCCGGGCAAGAGCCCGTTAATGGGAGGTTGCCTGAGCTGCCGCCTCTTATCGGGAGCAGGGCTGCTGGGGGCGGGCGGCTACGTGTACTGGACAGCGCGGTGGCCCCTGAAGCTTGGCTATGCCCCCAGCCCGGGTATTGCTTGTTGGGGGTTAGTCATATTGGTGGACCCTGTAGGAAAAGCCTATCCCATAGAATCAAAGAAGCAGTGACGAAATTGGCAACTTCTACAACGCAGCCACCTATTCCTGTGAATGACCCAGCCTCTCCAGTGGACTACCCAGAACGGGAAGATTTCTTGAAGGAAGACACCCACAGATATTTCAGGACCCAGTGATCCTGCCTCAGATCTGTAGGTGCCAGCGGAGGAAATGGACACATGCATGGTTTCCTATTTCTTTATACTCAAGCCTGCCCCTCCCTTCACAACTGTGAATAAATTTATCTGAGAATTGAAAAAAATAAAAAATAAAAAAATAATAAAAAATATATATTGTCCTTAGTTTTCATGGACAGTCTCAGCTAATTTTCAACATTATCACTCCTGACATTGTTTGAATGGTATCTTTTCAAGCTATAATATTTATCCTTTATTGCTGACCTTTACTTCAATCTTTTACAACTCTATTATTTGTAAATCCACAAAGGTCCCTTAAGACAACTCCTATGTTTCCTTCTCATTGGAATTGTTTCTTTTTAATTTGAGAATTCCATCTTGGAGTATTTTTTCTTCCCTCTTATACTATCTTAATTAAATTCTATGAAGTCTTTGAAATCTTCTTTCCCAGTTTCTAGTGCTCATATCAGACTATTCTCAACTTTCTTCTTCTCCTCCACCAAAAGCTACAAAAGATAGTGGTCATTTCACCTAAGGTTCCCAACATTTAGAGAGTCTCCTCCCATTAGTGACAATCAGAAGCAGAATACAATTTCTTTGTCAATTCCTCTTTTGAAGATTAAAATTATCATTAAGGCAAATCAAAGGAGAGGGGAAATAAGGAAGGAAAGGAGGAAGGAAGGGAAGAAGGAAGGGAAGGGAGAGAAAAGGAGAGGGAGAGAGAGAGAGACCTATCAGCAGAGAATAATTGTAATTATCACTACTTCAGCATGTGCCTGTGCCAGGCTTGTGATTTGTTTCCCAAACTTCTGATATATTCCCTCTTTCTGTCCAGAATATATTTAATATATATACACTGATAATAAAATTACTTATGTTTCTCTATGGAGTTTCATCAAAATGCTTTTCACCATACACTCTGTCCCCTCCCACACCAGACTTCCATCCTCTCCTTCCTTAAGTCTTTAGCTCTCCCATTTCTTTGGAATAAGGTCTACCCAACCAATATCATATTTCCAACATGGGTTTCTTTCCGTCAAGTTTCAGTTATGCCCATAAGTTCAAGTTTAACTTCCTTTTATCAGGGCCTCTAGTTCTTGCTTGTTTCCTAAAATTTAATCAGTGGAATATAGAAATTGAGACCATAGCTTTCACTACTTGCCTCCTTTCTTGGATTTTGTCTCCTTTGTATTTAAGAAAGTCTCAACAATTACTCCCCCATTGTATCTACTTTCTGTGGTATCCATTTTGATTTATATACATAAATAACCTCTCTCCCCCATCTTTTGTTCACTTAGAACTCTTGCAATTATATTTGCAAGACACCTGACATATTCTTACCCACATTTGTCATGTGTACTCCATCCCTGGCCAGGAATCTGTCATTCTTATATTTTTAGACCATTGACTAGAAATCAAAATCAACTATCAGGACCTTCAAAGTCAACTCTTTACTTCCCAAATCAATTTTTCTTTTCTATGTCCTTTGTTTTCAATGGTCAATAGTGAGTAAAATACAAGCTATACCCTTATCATCTTTAGTTTCTTGCCAAGGTTTCATAGTCTTTGGCAATACTCTTCAGGTTTCCTCTGCCAGTGTTGTTTTTGCTCACATGAGTCAACAAAAGTGAATCTCAGTCATCTATTTTGATAAGTCTTGGGATATTCTTTGTGATATATTTATTACGTGGCCAAGAAAAACAAAGGATTTCTCTTTTATTTTAAGCTCAACGATTAACTGCTTTAGTACACTGAGCAATGACCCACCATGCACCACTAGTTTTTCTTTTTTGGCCATTTTGCTGGAGGATCTCTCACTTGATAGCTTCTATAGTTTCACTATACTATTTCTTCAAGAATAAACAGCTGTTTCTTTCTCAAAATATCTGACTGCTCTAGAATTTTCTTTCAGTTCTAAAAGTTTAGCAGTCCTTTTCTTTCCTATCTTCCTTTGTATAACACACACACCTACGTGTATATATACACACATACGTACACACACATATTCTTAAGGCTCCTCACTTTTTATCTCTCAAATTCCACCTAATTTCGAACCCCTCATAGTAGAGCTCAGTGAAATTATACAGGAACAGTCACTGAAGGAAAATCTTGGAGAGATAGGAGAGCAAAAGAGGATCTTGCAGTACTTAAGCCAACACTGAGGTGAGAGGATTACCAGGGGGGTCCAATGTGCTGGGCACCAAGCATAAGCTGCTTTCCTGCTTTCCCCAAGAAAATAGAATGAGGGTTTGTTTCTTGGCGACTTCTGTAGGGCCGTGGGCCCCCGTTGCTGAGAGTGTTTCTGTGAGAGCCAAGGGGGCTGGAAAAGGGAACACACAGGGCAAATATTTGCAGGATTTCTCAATGAGCTCTTATACCATTTTTGTATTAATATTTATTCAGACATAATATGAAGGGGGAACCTACAGGGGTCATATTCATTGGGGAGATTCCACTGTTATTTCACTCACTCCACTAAGACGCAGGGAGGTAACATGAGTGGCCTTGGGCCAGTCCTTAGAAAAAGAAAATAAAAGAAGAGCAGGAAACATCTGCCAGAGCTAACAAACAAGCAGAAGAAAGCCAAAATTACAAGCAAAGCAGAGTTGTAGTGAAAAGGATAGTAAAGAAGAGAATAAGAATGCTGAAATAAATATGGCAGGTCCTCAGTTTTCCAGTGTGAGGACTGTCTTTTAGAGATGGGCTCTCTGAAGACCCATCTAGTCAAACATATCCTCATACAGTCCTAGAACTATAGAATCTCAGAGTCTCTATATTGAAAGGGACTTCAGAGGTCATTAAAGGATATTTCTTGCATGCCATTATGGGATATGGCTTGATATGGGATATGTGGTTCTTAGAGTTCTAGTGATCATTCATAGAAAAGATGCTCAAGCCATATCCTTCTTCCAAAAATTGATATTTCTGTGATATGAAATGAGTTAGATTGAGTCTACAGTAAGGGACTGCAAAGACTACTTTTAGGATAGGAAAAGTGAGGGCTTGATGCCAATTGGTATCCATATATAGTTGGTCTGTGTGTTGACCCTTTATCTGTCTATATCATCTCCACAATACAGTAAAGAACAAAGAAAGAAGTCAAAAATTTTCTCTGAGCAGAGTTCATGGAATTTGCTCAAATTTTAGATATACTTCTATTTTAATAAGATCACAGATTTAGAACTGAAAAGTACCTTAGAATTCATAAAGTCCAACCACCTCATTTTATATGAGATACACAGAGTTGAGAAGACATGCCCAGGACCACACAGCTAATATCTGATGTGGAATTTGAACTCAGGTCTTCCTGACTGTTAGTCCAATTTCCTGTCCACTGCCTTAAGCTGCTTCCCATTTATGAAGTTTCTTAGCTCCAACTAATCTACTCAGCTGTTAAATTGATCCTCTTAAAGTTCAGTTCTGACCATGTCAAACCACATCCATTCAATAAAATTGAGTGGCTGGCTCCCTATTGCATCCAGAATCAAATATGAAGTCTTCTTTTTTACTTTTAAAACCCTTCAAAATGAGACCCTTTCCAAGGTCTTATACCTTACTATTCTCCACATACTCAGTGATTCAGTGACACTGGCCTCCAGGTTGTCCCTTGTCAGGACACTCATCTCCTGATTCCAAGCATTTTCACTGGCTGAACACTCCTTGACTACTATCCCTGCTCATCTCTATCTCCTAGCTTTCCTGGCTTCCTTAAAGTTTCACCCTGTGCAAGAACCCTTTCCAAGTCTTTCTAAATCTCAGTACTCTCTAATACAATTCCCAATTTACATCTTGTTTGTACATAGTTGTTTGCATATTACCTCATCCATGGCACTTCAATTTCCTCTAAGGCAGGAGCTGTTTCTTGGCCTTTCTGTGTATGCCCAGAACTTAGCACAGTTTCTGGTACACAGTAGGAGCTTAATAATTATTAGGTGATTGCTTGATTAGCTCTTTTCTTCTCATTGTCTATTTTCTTCTTTGTCAAGCTTATCCATTCCCACAGATTTAATGATATATTAAACAGGGGACCCCCAAATCGAAATATCCTGCCCCAATCAACTGCCTTGAAGCCTGCATCTGACTACATGTAAGTGTTATTTTGGAGGACTACATTACAATATGGTAGCGTATGGGAAAGGGAGCGAGAGAAGAAAGGGGACAGAAAGCAGTGTGATGTGGCAGGATCAAATCAAAGGCTAGCAGTAAGGGGAGGGCAACTGTGGTCTCAGAATGAAAAGAGCCTACAGAAGAGTGTGTGGAGGAGGACTGAGTCACACTGAAAACGAGAGGAAAACAAGGAGGCCTTACTTTGGAGGTGGGAAAGGATTCCACCGATGAATCCTATGAGTAAAGAGAGATGGTGGTGAAGGATGATGACTCTCACTCTCTCTCCTTCACTCCCTCTCCATATATATATATATACACACACACACACACATATATACATATATATAATATATGCTATATACATGTAGTATATATTATATACATGTAGTATATATTATATACATATAGTATATACTACATATATGCTATATACCTATAGCATATATAATGTGCTATATATACAGACACATATGTGTGTATATGTATGCACATGCACATATACACATACATATACACAGAAACATACACAAATATGTATATATGCACATGTGTGTACATTTATGCATGCATGCATATGTGTATGTGTGTATATGTTTGTATATGTTTGTGTGTATATGTGTACATGCATGCACACATATGCATATGCATATACACATGTATATATGCATGTGTGTACATATACATATTTAATTTGTATATTACATATATAAGGGGGACAGGAAGAATTTATATATATATATATATATTTACCAGACCCTTATCCGATAAATCTGATACAGAGATTTTTTTTCCTATTTGACTTCACCTCTTATCCTAGATGCATAAACATTATCTTCAGAAGCTTTTCAATTTCAACTCACTTCTCTTGTACATATGGTCTTATGCTCCTTCATTTACTTTATTTTAGCCTCTTTCTTTTTAAGATGGTTCTATTTTCACTGGCTCTCTTCATGTCACTTCTGACACTTCTTCTTGTCTGATAGTCTCCCTTCCTCTCTTCTCCTCAAACTAGTCCTGTTCCTTAGTTTTTAAATTTCATTTTTTGTGTTTCTTTTCCAAAAGGATTTCTCTCCATAATCCATCTTCTCTTTCTGTTTACTGTACACCCTCATTTTCTGATTCATGACTTCTATAATTATCTGGACTTTTTTTTAAGTCATCAAAATTGATTGAAACATTGAGAAAGTCCCAAAACATGGACAACATATAATGTCGGTGGATGTCCTACCTCCATGAAGAGGTAGGTTAGGGGTGTCATCATTTCTCTTCATTCAAGTCCTGTCTGATCTTTATAATTTTGTTATATTTATTTTGGGGTTTTTTTGGTGTGAAATAGTTCTCTTCATTTATATAATTGCCATTACCGTGTATATTGTTTTCTTGGCTCTTGGATTATTTCTGTCTGCATCAGTCCATATAGATCTGTGTGTGTGTGTGTGTGTGTGTGTGTGTGTGTGTGTGTATTAAGCAGTGAAAGGATAAGAACAGTTCTCAAAAGGATAACTGCAAGAAATGCTAGGGAAGGTGGCCGAGCACTACCAGATCTTAAATTGTATTATAAAACAGCAATTATCAAAACCACTTGGTACTGGCTAAGAAACAGAAGGGTAGAAAGTCCCAAAACATGGGCAATGTGTCACACCTGTGGATCTCCCACCTCTATGAAGACAAGTGGAATAGGCTAGGTACTCAAGACACAGTAGGTAATGAATATAGCAATCTCCTGTTTGATAAACCCAAGGACCCCAGTTTCTGGGATAAGAACTCAGTGTTCGACAAAAATTTCTGGGAAAACCGGATAACAGTGTGGCAGAAATAAGGCATAGACCCATGCCTGGCACCCTACACAAGCATAAAGTCCAAATGGGTACATGATCTAGGTATAAAAACTGATATCATGGACAAACTGGAGGAACAAAGGATATTTCTTATATGGCATGGCTGTCTGGGAGAAAAAAGGGTAAGGGAAGGGAAATAGAAAATGTAATAAAAAGTAATTTTTCAAGAAACAGAAAAAATTGGGGAGCTTCCTATTGCCTTCATGATCAAATACAATCTCCTTAGACAGATATTTAAGGTGTAAACTCAATGTGGCTCCAACTTAGGTTTCCAGATTAATGTTACATTCTTCACATTCATTAATTCAGTGTCCCTATCAAAGTGTTTGACTAACTCTTCCCTGAACTTGTCTTTAGATGCCCTGCTTACTATCTCCTAGACCTAAAGTGAAATCCTGCTTCATCTCTACCTGTTGGAATTCTCTCCCTTCAAGGCCTTGCTCAGCTGCTCTCTGTTCCATGAACATTTTCTCTATCACCTTCATCTCAGGTGCAAGTATTTTCTTTGTTCTCTAAGGTTTCTTTCTTTGCTTTCCTGATAGGGCGGCATACTATGATATAGAGAACCTGAGTTCCATTCAGTTCTACCACTGATTCCATGTGGGACTTTAGCCAAGCCCTCTTCTTCTGCACCTCAGTTTCTTTTCCCCAGATCAGAAGCTGGTAATCTTTACATGCCAATGACCTTTTAGCCATCAGAGAAAGGTTCTAGATCTCTTCTCAGAATAATGTTTTTACATGTATAAAATAGATATAGAATGTTTAAAGAAAAGTCAAAGATCCATTCACTGGATAATTATTAAGGTCCCTTCCATGTCTAACATGGTGTGACTTTGAAAAGAGCTCTTCCAACAACATTCCAGTCACACACCTTCATTCAAGCCTTCCCCATCCTAGACTACACTATCCCCTACTCCTGTCTACATCTATAGCACTCATATGGTTCCACTGGCCTAATTTTTATCAGTTACTTCATTATGCACTTTGAAGATTGTGATTTTGCCAATGAAAATATCCTCTAACCAGTTTGAAACCCTTCTGTACATTGTCCTTGCCATTGAAGGGTTTATATTTTATTGGGGTGAGACAAAATGTTTATATATGTAGAGATATATGTGTATGTACATGCACATACATCTACATACACCCATATTAGAAACAAAATGAATATGACACAGCTAAGTGACCCAGTGGATAGAACATGGAAGTTGGAATCAGGAAGATCTCATCTCACACGTTTACTTAATTGTGTGACCTTGGGAAAGTCACTTAACTGCTCTCTGCCTCAGTTTCCTCATCTAGAAAATGACCTACTTTACAAGGTTATTATAAGAATCAAATGAAATAATCTGTGTAAAATGTTTTGCAAACCTCAAAGTATTGCATGTTGGCTATTATTATTAGCTACTTATGCAAGGCAATTTGCGTGGGTAGGGAGTGGAGAAGTCCCGGTAGCTGGGGAGTAAGGAATAGCTTCCTTAAACAACCAGTTTCCTGCCAGGTATATGCTTGAAGCTTCTCCAGTTTGGCAGAACCTACTAGAACCTGTGATCATCTAAGCCTGTACTGGATAATCCAAGGTTATCCACATGGGCTGAAATGAGGCATCAGAGTAGGGCCTCAGAGGAGGACTTAACAATTAGTGCCCTGAATTGTTACTTTTCTTATCTGTTTCATTTCCCAAGCTTGCCTGTAATTTCCCTGAGGACCAGGACCCTCCTTTGCTCACCTTTGTATCTCCCAGAGAACAAGTCCTCAGTTGTATGTGCTGACTGTTCAGCTGATTAATTTATTTACTGATCATTGAAGACTTACACTCATTGAAGCCTTAGGAGAGAGAACATGACTAATGGGAGTTCCCCTTAAAAGGGAAACACCAGTTTGGGAGTATCCTGGAGGCTAGTCATTCCCAGAAAGTAAAAAGTAGGTTGAAGAAGAGGACTTTCCAACCTCTTTGCCCATCCTTTGCCTAATACACTAAAGAATACTGCCCCCCACAGAGCAGATGGCATTTATTCTTTTAATGCAGTCTGTTTAATGAACACATAACTAGTGTGAGGGTGGGACCAGACAGAGACAGGGAGGTTATTCCAATTCAATGTGTTCAAACCTGGCCACTTTTCATCTAACTGGGCCTTCCTTACACCAACTTCTCCGATTTTTTTAAAATCATAATTTGCAAAACCAAGCTGTTCATGGGCCTTATTTAGCAAATTATTACTTTGCCATTTTCAAAAGCTCTGTTTAATGAAAACCGGCCCCAAAGACGAAGGCAGAAAGTCAAAGCTGCATCCCCCGAGGACAGCGTCCTCACTGGGGCCGCACAAGTGTGGAACATATTTTATAGCATGTGCTGTTTTCCACATTTTGCAAAGAGAAAGAAAAAGGGGGGGATTGATTCTAAAGGAGACAGTGTCTCCCTCGACGGCATTACAGAGTCAAAGCCATTCTGTGTGTGAGTGCAGCTTGGCGCCTGGCTTGTGATTGGCTTGAGGGCACACCCCAGTGCCCTGGCTGACAGTTAAACAGGGCACTGGTGTGGGGGGGAGCGGTGAGGTTTGTCAAAGTGGGTGGGAGAGCAAGGCTGCTTGAGGGAACCCTCGGAGGTCTGCAGTGAGGAAGGTTTTGGCAAGAAATGCGTGGGCCATTTTCCTCTCTTTCTCACAGAGAACAGTTTTAAGAGGGCAGGAACATGGTATAGTGGAGAGCCAACAAGTTCCCACCAGTTGGCTTCCCTCCCTTAGGCTGGCCAGCTGCTCAATCTTAGTATTGACATGCTGTTCTCCTGACCCATCTGTACAGTTTCCTACTCCCTTCTACAGAGGACTTCTGTTTGGGTCTTTATACTTTATATTCCATGTAACATCAGTACTGTTTGGGGTAAAACACTTGTGTATAACTCATGGCACAAAGCCACAGGTTGCCTTTTAAGAGTGTTTTGGCTCATGTCTTCAGAGGCTCTGAGAACATTAAGAGTGGAAAGGTGCCTACAAATCATTTTATAGACTTAGAGCTGGAAGGGGCTTCAGAAACCAACTAATGCAAGTTACTTATTCTACAGATGAAGAAACTAAGTCCCATGAAGGTTTAGTGACTTGCCTATAGTCACTAGGGTGGATGGCGTGAGAAGGAAGATTTGAACCTGCATGCTCTGACTCTAGAGTCAGTGGTGGTGGTCGTTGTTTTTCCACTATTCTAGTGCAAACTCTTCATTTTATAGATGTCAAAACTCTCAGTTACAGTGTGACTTGCCCAGTCTTAGGCTTGTAGAAATTAGTCTTGGAAGGGGAACTTAGAGCTCATACATACATACATACATAACCCTCTCATTATTAACAGAAAAACAGAGATCCAGTGAGATTAACTTGCTACAATCACTAAGAAGAGTGAGATCTGAACCCAAACCCTCAACTGCAAATCCAGAGTCCTTCATCCATTATGCCACTGACAAATCTCAAAATAAAATGCAGGACTTTTAAGTTCCTGTCCAGGTCTCTTGTTGGCTAAAGCCCTTGCTCAGAAGGTTAGGAAATCTCTTTTAATGGGTAGAGTTTCTAACTTCAACACTCTCTCCACAAGGCATTTTCTCTTCACCCCCATCCAACCCCTCTTACCCCAAAAGCCAAAACAAAACAACAACAGACACCGCTCTGAGCACAAGAAACCTTTCCTTATTATTATTATTTATCCCTTGCGATGTCTAGCACTATACATTGCATAAAATGCTGACTGAAGGGAATTTTAAAAGATCCAGGTGACTTTGCTCAAAATCCAAAGTCCATCCTCTGGAGTCTTTAAACTTATTCAGTCTGTTTTTGAAGAAGACTTATTTAATCCCAAGGTCTATTTCAGCGGATTTAGGCTTCATTTTTGGTGTCTTTTGAAAGCCCTCTGATTGAGGTCCATAGCCTCAAATGATCTGGATGGAAACTCTTCTTAATTTGACCATTAATTATAGTTCTCTATGTCAAATCCTCTATTTTCACCCTGTGCTATTTACCAGCAACTCACCCTCTATCTTTTGTCATAAAAGGTAAGTGTTTTTCACTTATTAATAGGGATAGAATTTCTGTTGTATTTGTAAAGAAGGAGCATAGCTACACACACACACACACACTCTCGTATTGGCTAGACTGGGGGAATAATTGATATGGAATCTGATCTTGGTTGGGTTAGTAATACTTTATCTGTTCTTTCAAGCACCCCTAACAATGCTGGCAATATTAATAATGTCTCACATCAGGTTAAGTCTAGAAAGACTTCAAATATTGCCTCAGCACCAAAATATTTATTTTTCTCCCAAGGACCAGTCTAACTAAGTTCAGCAGAGTTCATAATAAGAATGGTGGTCACCAGGTGAATTCTTTAGTTGAGAACTCATGACAAATCATTATTTAAGGAGTGCAAGGGTTACAGTTTATATAAGGGAAGAGGGATTCATGCTGAATTGTGGAGCTTTAGTGAAATTCCATTCAATCTAATTTTACAATCATTTATTGTATCCTGGGCAAGTCAATGACTGGCTAGGTATTGGAGATACAAAGACAAAACAAAAATGTCTCTTCCCTCAAGGAGCTTACATTTAATGAGTAAATATTACCTCTCTGGGCATCGTTCCAAGAGCCTGGTTGGATTTGAGACAAGAAGTAATTCTTTACAGGATACAAAGAGCTTTCAAATACAGGATCACACCTAGTGGTTTAATAATGGTTCATTCACCCAAATTATTCTTCATTTTACTCTCATGAAAAACTGAGGCAATCATAAACTACGTACTACTACTACTAGAAGTAATAGTAGTGGTGGTGCTGATGGTGTTAATAAATGTAGTAGTAGTAAAAGGAGGAGGAGGAGGAGGCGAAGGAGAAGAAGCAGTAGTAGTAAAAGTAATGAGGATCATATAGTGGGAGGGTATCTGACACCTTTGTTTTGGGAGTAAGGAAATTCACAGAACAAAAAGAATGAGCTTCAATTTCATCTGGGAGATACTTTAGATCAATCAATCAGCAAGTTTTGCCTAAGAAATGGGGAAACAATGAAAACAAACTATCTGCTTTCAGGAAACTTTCATTCAACTAGAGGGAACATATAAATATGTACATATGAAGTAAATGGAAGGTAGCCTTATGGAAATACTATGAAGCCCAGTAATAAATTCTCTAAGAACTGTATAGAAACTTCTCTGTAACCATAATAGGTGAGATATAGTCAAAAGAACATTAGAGTGGGAGCCAAGAGACAGTTTTACTACTAACTCATGGTGTGACTTGGCATGAATTCCTTCACCTTTTAAAAACTCAGTTTCTTCATCTATCAAAAGACATTTATCAGTTCATTCAACAAGCATATGTTAAAAGCCAACTCTGCATAAGACACTCTACTAGGTACTGAGGATGCAAAGAAAAAAATGAAACAGTCTCTATCCTCAAAAACGTTTTGTTATACTGTGAGGTGGGAGGAGATGAGTAAATAGAATATTTATTAAACACTTGCAATATACCAAACACTGGGAATACAAATAGAAAAGGTAAGATAGTTCCTTCTCTCAAGATACACATACTCTATTTGGGAAAGATAATGTATTAAAAAAAAGCTCAGCTGCAGAGCAAATGGAAATGCCTGGAAGTCCTAAGTTTGTATCAGTGAGGTGGATGACAAGGTTCAGGGGTTTTGGAGTTATTTAAGTAGGTCAAATGACAGTGTTCAAGGACTACAAGGACTGTAATGGCAGGGCAGATGGTACAACATGGAGGACTTCAGCACCAATGACAAGCTGGATGGTAAGGTCCGCTAGTCCATCTCACCAAAAGAAGTAGAGTTGGTGACTCCCATATCATCCAAGTTGTGTGAGCATTCAAGAAGTCCAAATGAAAAGGGAAGGCAAGGGCAGTAAGCACCACCAGTGGTGGCTTGCTGTCTTCTCACCAGATAGTGGTCTCAGATGAGATCTGGGATGATCAAGGGAAAGAAGGAGTCAGGGGGTGAAGGCAAAAGGGGGAAGATGTCCCTGGTGGTGACTGATCTTCTCACCACCTGGCAGCTCTAGATAGTAAAGAAGTCATATCTGAGCTGAACCTTGAAGGGAACTAGGGATTTTAATAGATGGAGATAAAGAGGAAGAACATTCCAAGCATGAAGAAAGCTTGTAAATGGACAGAATAGATCTATAAAAGAAATGGGATATCATGTCAGAATAGCAAAGGACAGTTTGGCTGGAATGCAGAGTACGTGGTAAGCAGTAATGTGAAATAAAATAGGTTGCAGCCAGATTCTGAAGGGATTTAAATGTCAAACAGAAGCATTTGTATTTAATCCTAGGGAAAATCCTAGAAAAAAGCCATTGAAGCTTTTTGAGCAGAATGGCATTGTGTTCAAGCTTGTGCTTTAGGAAGATTATGTTGGCAGCTATGTTAAGGGTGGAAAGGAGAAACACTAGATTCTGGTAGAAATTTTTGTAATAGTCCAGGTAAGAAGTGATAAGGGCCTGGTCTAAGACGATAATGTGAGTAGAAAAAAATTGGAGAAAATATTTTGTGACAGCAGAATCAACAATATGTAGAAACTTATTGGATATGAGGGAAAAGAGTGGAGAAAATAAAAAAGGGACATTATGAACCCATGTTACTAAGATGATGATGGTACTTTTGACAGAAATGTAGAAGCTAAAAAGAGGGTTGGGTTTAGGGAGAAAGATAATGAGATCATTTATGGACATGTAGAATTTGAGAACCTATAGGTCATCCAGGTGGAAGAGTCCAATAGAAAGATGTTGATACTGGAATAAAATTCAGGGTAGGGATCAAGATTAGAAATTTAAATTTGGGAGCATCTACACATAGATGATAACTGAAACTATTAGAGTTTCTGTCACAGAGAGAGAAAGAGAAGACAGTTGAGGATATATCCTTGCCAGTATAGCTCCACTTAGAGGATGGGATACAGAGGATGGGATACAGATGATCATCCTGCAAGGGAAGCTGAGAAGGAGTAGTTGGACAAGATAGAAGGGAACAAGGACAAAGAAGCGTCATAAAATGTGAAGGAAGGGAGGATCCAGCAAGAAGTAGTGAACACTATTAGAAACTGCAGAGGTGTCAAGAAGGATTTAGATGATGACAAAGGTCATTGTATTTAGCAACTAAAAGATTATTAGTTGGGATTGAAAGCAGTTTTAGGCAGGTATTAGAGGCAGAATACAGGATGCAAGGGTACAACTGGGATGTCAAGAAGTAGAGGCCGCAAAAATGGATGGCTCTCTATGAATTTGGTTGTAAGATACAAAAATACCTTGATGGAATCACAAGGCCAAATACAGTTTTTTTGTTTTGTTTTGTTTTCAGGATGGGAAGACCTACACATTTTATGGGTAGAAAGGAAGCATCCAAGGGAGAAAGAAAGATTGAAAATCAGAGAGAAAAATGGGTATGATCCAAGAAACAACTTCACTGTAGGAGGGAAGAAATAAGATCATGGACATAAGTGGAAAGGACTCATTTTAGCAAAGAGAAAGGCCATCACTCCATCAGAGATTTGAGTAAATCATAAATGGAGTGGGGATCTGAAGGATATATGTGGGAAGAATAAGGAGCTCATGATGAATAGACTTTATTTTACTGATAAAATATGAGGCAAGGTCCTTTCTTCAGATGAAGAGAGGACCTAAAGTTGGCTTGAAGAGAAAGGAAAAAAGTTTGGAACATTCAACGTAGGAATTGTGATAGAAGGTAAATTAGAGAAGAATAAATGAATGACTATTCAGGAATGAGGGTCCCGTTAATACTAAGTAACAAATTTGTGGTGGATCCACTCAGTATGGATACTCTCCAATAACATGGAGTCGTATAAATGTAGAAATAGAAAAGATAGATAGTGGGCTTATCACAACATTAGGGTTTTAAAAGGCATGAGAGATGAAAAGAAGAGGGCAAAGAATTTGAGGAGAGACTAGTATAAATCTGAACCGATTAACTATAGGTTCAAAATTTCAAAGGGGAAAAAAGAATGTGAAAAAGGAGGGAAAGACTGAGAACAGGGATAGAGTGATTGGAGTTCACAATGGATGTTGATACTACCAAATAAGAGACTATATAGTGAGAAGAGTAGAGAGAACACTGCACCAGAAGTCAGGAGACCTGGATTCTAGGTTCAATGCTGCCAGAACCTCTTTGTGTAATCTTGGGCAATCTGTTTCCTTTCTTCAGGACAGTATTCCTTCCTTTCTGAAAGGAACAAGTTTTGACCTAAATTATCTCTGATTACTTTCCACTCTAAAACACTAGAATTCCATAATGTGTCATCTTGCTCAAAACTGAGGAGAAAGATTAGATTTTTATCCTTTCCTATCCAAGGAATTTCTAGTGCTATTTCAAAAAAAGTAAGCAGGATACTTTTCTGTTCCCCCCTTTCCCCCTCATCCCAGGTGAAGACAGAGAGGGAAAGCTTAAGAGACACACAACCAAGTTTTAATGCACTATGATTTTCTTTCGGGCTGTTAACACCGGAAAACAAGGAAGGTTCTCTTGGGAAGGAATATTAAGTATGGGCAAGTATGTTGGCTAGATAACTGCCAATGGAGCTGGGGAGGACAGGAGAGGGTCAGTCAAAGGGATGAGTCTGTCTTGCACAGCTGGGGTGGAGAAGCCACATGCAGATGATGGGTGGGGGAGGAAAAAAGAGGGGAGTTTTCAGCATAATTTCTAATAAATCAAGTTTGCAACCACCATCAGCTTGCTCCCCCAGTTCCCCCCTCCCTGATCCCTGACTTTTATTCATTCTCTCTTACATCATAGTGGAAGAACAAAGCTGGAAGCTGGAGTCCTGAGCTACAGTTGGGTTAAAATCTCAGTGTAAAACCATGATTTCAGGACAGGAAGGAGGAGGAAGTGAAGGCCCAGAGAGAATTCTCTTAAAGTCAGAAACTAACAATAAAATGTTAAAACTTGAAGGAACATAGAATGATACAAAAAATATTATACAAGAAGTATTGGTTGAACATGTACTGTAAGTAGAAAGACTGTGCTGGGCACTAGGAAATAAAAGATCATAGATTTAGAGCTGAAAAAGAACCTTGGTCCTTGGGTGCAGCCTTTTGACTGATTTCAAGTTTTGCCAAGCAAATCATTTCATTAAGGGGATTTGTTCTATGAAGTTTGGATTCAGTTAAAGGGTCGCACTCGAGATGCCAAAGGCCACATGCATCTTCGAGGCTGCAGGTTCCCCATCCCTGTTCTAGTCCAACCCTCTCATATAAGGGAACTGAGGCCCAGAGAGGGTATTTGCCCAAGGTCTCAGAGGAGAGATATAAAGTTTAGATAGGACAGTATAGTGGCTTTCAAGGAGATTGTACTTTCACATATATAGGAAAGAGAGGTAATATTTTAACAATGATAATTGTAAAATAGAATATAGCATATGACTGTATTGAGGGTTCTTTTAAAACACATACATATATGTATAGTCCAATAAAACTCATCTTTCCTTTGAAACACCCCTTTTCTGAACTTCCTTTTTTTTTTTTAAATCACAGGCACAATCATCCTTCAAATCAATCAGGTTTGCAACTTTGGAGTTACCCTCAAGTCTTCCTTCTCTCCAATCAGTTGCCCAGTCTTATCAACTCTTTCACCATATATCTCACTTCCGTCCCCTTCTCTTAGCTCAAAAAGAGTCACTTTGGTTCAGATTCTCTTCACCTTTAGTCTTAGACTAGTATTGTCAAACAAACAGAATTAGGGCCATTAAACCATATATAAGGATCCTTGCAGGCACATAATGACTTAGAAAACCATGTTTACTGTATTTTAATTTATTCTGTTAAATATTTCCCAATTATATTGGAATCTGGTTCAAGAGAGAAGAGTGTTGTGGGCTATGTTTTTGACATTTCAGGTATAGACTATTGTCACAGCCTTGTAGGTGACATCCCTGCCCTCCCTAATTCATATTTCTCACTGTTTCAAATTTGGGCTTCCCAAAGTGCTGACCTGGTCACTCTCCTGACCCTCAGTGGCTCCCTATTGCCTCTAGGATAAAATATAGTATAAAGTCCTCTTCTTTACATTCCAGTTCTCAATCTAACTCCAACCTATCTTTCCATAGTGGTTCCATATTTCAGTCCCCCATGAATTTGCCCTTCTAAACAACCTAGACTACTTGATGTTCTCATATAAGACATTCTATCTGTAACTCTTTGTCTTTCTATAAGTTGTTTCCTATTCCCAGGATACTCTCCTTCCTCACCTTTACCTCTAAGAATTCCTAGGTCCCTTCAAGGCTCAGCTCAAATAATACTTCTAATCAGAAAACTTTTTCTGATTCTATAGATTGATACTCTTTTCCTTGTCCTAAACATTAATTTGTATTTATTTTGCATTTTTAAAAATTTATTGTCCCTATATATGTTTCTTTTTAGTAGAGCATAACCCCCTTGAGAGCAGGGATTCATTTCATTTCTATCTTAGTATCTCTAGCACCTAGAACAGTGTCTGGTATACAGTAGATACTTTATATTTTACAGAAGGGGAAACTAATTTGTCTATGGTCATTTGACTAAAGAAAGTTTTGTGATTCCTTGTCCAGGGTGCTCTCCACTAGGTTCTGCTCTCTCTCATAGATGAGGCTAATAGGATGAATGATGTGGGTAGATTCAAAATGAACCTCCAAACTCACTTTCTCTGAGTTTCATTTTATAAACCTTAACTTCAAGATCTTTGGTCTTTCTTAATGGGACTTTTCAAGAAGTATCTAAAAAACCCTTTACTCCTTCTATATACTTTTCCTTCCACATCTGCACAGGTTAGGTGGGGTCAGGCTAGCACAGAAATTCATTGCTCTTGCCTAAAGGCTGATGCAAGAATTGAAGAACAAAGAGTACATGCTATAGGATCATTATGATAATTTATAAAAAAAATTATGACAGTAAAATCAAGGTTTGTGAGTATCAAAACAGACAAAATTTTAGAGCTGATTTCATAAAAGGAGTCACCAGGTTAATGAATCACTGTGTTCCATTAGCAGAAGTGTCTAGAATAACTCCACTGATTTTTCCAAGTGGCCAATGCAAACAGAGAGGCTCTAAGAAAACATGCATGTGTCCAGGTCGGACAGTAAGTGACTGACCTTTCCCAATAATGTTCTAAAGTAAATACCAGTTAAAATTATCCCAAGTAACTTCTGGCTCATTTCTATATGTGTAAGGCAGATGAAAAGGAAATGTGAAAAGTCCTCTATTTCTGGGGGTTCCCCACAGATGTAGGTTTACTGGACTAGCTTTAGTTGATCATAGGTGGTGGTATGTTTTGGAAATAGGAAAATTTGTCTGGGTTTCCGAAAGGTGAGGTAGACTAGGCAAGGTGACCTCTTTTAAAAATCCCATTATCACCTAGGAACATCTGTATCTGAAGTATCTAAAATCTGTTGAAGTATTTTTTCTTGAAAAACTCTTATAAACTTTAAGCATCCAGGTGTTATAGACCTGGATGGGTAGAGTATTGGACTTGGATCAAGAATTGGAAAAAATGAGTTCAAGTTTAGCTTCAGACTCTTACAAGGTGTAGGAGCACATAAGCTCTCCATATTTCAGTTTCCTCTCTGTAAAGTGATGGGATTGGACATGATGGCCTCCAATGTCCCTTTTAAGAGTTGATTTAGAGCTCTAAAGTTATGATTTTATGTTTGGGTAAGGTAATGTTCTCTGAGCTTCTCTCCCTCTCCAGTTTCCTTCTGTGAAAAATCTTCTTTATCCACAGCTGGTCAACATTATGATGGAATTTTGTTTTCCTCTCAAGTGGATTTGGAGCTGATAGAAGCTTCTCAGCTACTGCTGGGACCTGCTGACAAAGCCTTTGGCTACAGTGCTCACTGTGATGTCACAGAGATGCTGTCAGGGGTTCATAGCTGGGACCTAACACTTAGTCATGAAGCCTAGTCAACTAGCAGAGGTAAGGAATTCAAGTTCTACCTTATCCCTAGTTTAGGTCAGCGCAGCCACAATAAACTGCTAAATCTCATCCTTCTAAGATGTCACCAGCACCACCAATCAGAGTATGACTCCCTCCATCTATATAAGAAGAAGAAGCGTAGATGGTGTCACACTCCCTTTTGAAAGTTTTGGGGGGACAGTCTGTTAAGAAGTGTTTATTGATCACAGCATGCAAAATTGCAAAGAGGAAAGCATTTTAAAGGCTACATATAGAGATGGATAAGAGTAGAGATCAGGAGCAATTGCTAACATGGAAAAAGAAATGCATTATCACTATTGTTTTAAAGAATAACACTCTGGAGGCTCCAGTGTCAGCTCCAGTCAATCATTTCCTTACAACCTAAGAACAAAACTTTGAATCAAGCTGTGTGCCAGTCACTAGGTCTTGAGGCTGAAGGGACAAACAAAATCATTCTTTTCCAGAAGCCCTGACAGAAAACCATGACAGATAGATAAAAAAAAATATCTCTTGGATTTTAAGTCCTAGAGATGCAAAATCAATGTGCTCTTATAAACCATATATTGCCTCAGAGGTAAGGAGAAGGGTGTGCAAGATAAGAGTCCCTTGATCTCTCACTGTCAGTCTTTTTTAATCCCCCACACACACCCCAGGGTTGTATAATACCAAACACAAGCATATCTAAAACAATAAGAATTCAGCTTGAAACAAAAGGTTGCTCCAGGGACACTAGGTACATGTTCCCCACAGGGGTGCAAAGAAACACAGGGAAAACCACCCAGAGAAAACCTGATTCCAGAACTACACTGCTTTACCATGAAGAAAGCTCTCCTTTGATTCTATTACTCTCCTACTTTATTGCTCATGATGTCCTGAAATTGAAGCATAATGGAACTACCTAAACACAAGCCCAAAAGTTCTAGATTTTCTTGCTTTTGAATGCTACACATGAACAACTGCAGAGGGGGAGAGAGGTTGATACCCTTATTAGGACTATTAACAGCAGCTACTGTATCCTTTTCCTCCAAGAAGAGATCTTTTTTCTATTATGGAATAACATCTCCATATTCTGGATTAGATAATGGATTCTTCCATGTCACATTTTCTTTGATAACCTTTTCAACCTTTGCAGTTTTGGATCCAAAGCCCTGTAGTCTCCTTTTCCATTATCAATTTATTTCCCACCCTCACATCAGCCCCCAGACCCACACCTGCTCTCCCCTCTGCACTGAAGAGGACTGATGAGCCACATTCCTTTCCAGTCTCTCAATAGTGTTTTCTTCAGCCTTTAGTGGCTGATGTTCTTGGACAGTGTTAGCTATTTTTGGCCTTGTGCTTAGCCAAGAACACAGCTGTGCCAGTGTGGGGCCAAAGCTCCAAGCCTGGCACAGGGAGCCCCCAGCACTGAGCCACCCCTCTCCTGCTGGAGGTGTCAGCTGGGTTTCCACCTGTAGCAAGTGTCAGTAGAAAGCTCAGACACCAGGAATCAAGCAGTCTCAGTAAGACAAGGGTTTTGTGAGGCTCAAAGCTAATTTCTCACAGCTGTGATTGGGACCACAAATATTAACATAATTTTTAACTACTATTTTGAAACATCTGGGGATGCTTTAACAATTCATAAAGTATAGCCTAGAAACAGTTGGATAATGAAAATATGATCTCTCTACAATCATTTCATCTCTAGATTCCTACTAAGAAACTGATTTTCAAACCTAGTTTTGTGACATTCACATCTCTTCCTTTTATCTTAAGGAAAATCATGAACATCTCAAAATTACTCTAGTAGAACAATGAATATTAGAGTAGGAAAAGAATTTAAAACTAAGAATGTCAAAGACAGAAGGTACAGCAGAGGTAACATAATTCAGTGCATTTATTCTACAGAAGAGAATGTGATTTGAGGCCCAAAGAGAAGTAATTGGTCCAAAGTCTATTATTTGCACAGATTAGACTAGCAATCTGCAGTTATGGCACTAACAGGTTATGTGACTACGTTGATGCAAATGAATACATAGTAAGAGAAGAATTCTAAACCAAACATGAGGTAAGAGTCCATCACAAAAGACAAAGTAGAGTATTTTTATTACATGAAATACAAAAACTTCTTCATGAACAAAATCAATGCAGCTAGAATAAGAAGGGAAACTTTTGACTAAGGAAAAACAAATCATAGCATCAAACATTTGTTAGGAGTGTGATAGCTAAGACATAAAGACAATAAATACACATGATAGGACCATTCCCCAACGGATAAATGGTCAAAGCATGGGAATAGAGAAGTCTAAAGAGTTCATTGAGTACAGTAATGATGCGATGAGGTCTGTGTTTAACAACCACAATAAAAGACAATTCCACATCCCGTGAATCACAAGTAAGCACTAAGATAACTTTGAAGTTTGACTCAGACCAAACACAATGAGGAAGATGACAAAGAGGTCAGTGATGAAATTCCTGCAGAATACACATGCTAGTGTACTGTTGCCTTGGAAACATGAATTGGTCCAATAATCCTTGAAAGCAATTTAGAATGATACCAAAAAATGACTAAAATGTTCAGACTCTTTGAGCCAAAGATTCCATTGGTGGGTACATTTGCCCAGAGAGATCAGGGAAATATACCAAAATCATAGGCTTGAAGGATAATAGATTTTAGAAATGGAAGGCTTATTGAGGGAACTGATTGTAGAGGGGTTAAGCCCAGTATTACTAGATAAGGATATAAAAGAAGAGAAAACCCTGAGTCCAAAATAAACAGTAGCAACAAAACCTAGCCCCTGCCCTCAAGGAATTTATATACTAACATAAGTCTTGCATGCAGAAAAAATTAAAAAAAGCTCTAAGAAAACAAGCCCAAGTGACACAGTCCCTCCTAAAGGAAAGGCAGGCCTCCGTTCCTTATTTCTCAAATATTCATTTGCACATTGCTTACTAGAGAATGCTAAATTCTTATTCCTGTAACTATCTGTAACTATTGCACAAATGCACATTGCCTGGTTTATAACTTAGTAGTGATGAAGATTTGGTTACCTGCAATAAGCTAGAGTGAGATATTTTTACTGAGAAGACACAGCACAAAACCAGGAAGTGTTGTTGGTCAAAGAAAAGACCTTAGAGCTTGGTGGAAAAGAGGGTATACTTTGTTTCAGCACCAGCTGCCTGGGAGGTAGATAAGAAGAGAAGAGGACACACATCTTTACACTGTCACCTGCCACTTGGCAGGTGGAGAAGAACCTTGGAGCCCAGGTGAGGTACCTGAGCTGAAGAGGCTTCTATCAATCCTAGGCTAAGGGTTTCTGTACTTCTGAAAAAGCATAACACACTATCTTGGCTAAAAAATAAGTAGAAAGTACCAGGGAAGGAGGACAATCAGGTGGTACCGTGCACTGGGCCTGGAGTCAGGAAAACCCAAGTTCAAATCTGACTCCAGACACTAACTGTGTGACTCTGGGCAAGTTATTTAATCCTCATTGCCTCAGTTTCTTCATCTGTAAAATGAGCCGTAGAAGCAAATGGTAAACCAAGCAAGTATCTCTACCAAGAAAACCCCAAATAAGGTCACAGAGAGTTGGGCACAATTGAAATGATGACAACAAACCAGGGAATAAAGCTATATAGAGTAGCACCAGAGCAGCCTAGCCAAAAGACTACAGTAGAAAAATCCATCTTACTAGGAGTTATGCCCCATGAGGACTAACCTAGTCCAGCAGAAGATGGCTGAGATTAGAAGTGGCACCACTTGTCCAATATGGATATCATGCTTCTAAATGTATAGTCCCCAAGACAGATCATGATGGGGAAACTTCATAGTCTGGGAGCTTTCAATTGTTGTGGCCACCTGTATTTCCTACATGTGTGCCTCATGACCATTTACTCTATGGTCTGGTGTGCATTGATAGAAGAATGTGACCCAGATTTATGGATGGGATGTTATTTTGGTTTGCCTTTTGAGTAAATATTTTTATCAAGAGTTGATTTATCTGGATGATTTGTTAATAAAAATGCCCACCAGCAGGTGTCAGGACCAAGAGGAATAAGAGAAACAATCATATAGATTTATCCCTAGAACACTGAGTAGAAGTTGTAGCAATCAAACCCTGAGGAACTCTCTTCTTTCAACATGGGCACAGATGGCAGAAAGTGAGCCCACAAAGACTCTTACCCCACTATACTTGAAACTTTTTCACCTTGGTGGGACCTGACAGAGCTTGCCTCTCTTGACCATAACCTTCAAGAACTCAGACTCACCTCCACCACAGAAGGAGACATCTGAGTATACATTGTTATCCTCATCAGAGGGCTGATAGCAAAGCTATGCTTCTTGACTGGCTGACTACATGCACTAGCTCAGCACTTGGGTGCCTAGAGGATGACGAATCTCCTGCCTGCTTCTGTTTGACCATGTGTGAATCAAAGTTGAATGATTCTTGTACTTTAAGATGATGAAATGATCCTCTCTTTGACCACTGAGCAAGAATAGCTTCCTGAGTTCTACCCAGTGGAACTTGAAAAGAAATGAACGACTCCAACCCTGACTGTCTTCTTTTTTAGGCTCTCAGCATGGCAATTAACAGTCCCATGAGAGGAAGGCAGGAACAACCCTTATTAACACCACAGCAGAAAGGACAATGCCCTGTCTAGATTAGCCTGATTCTGGGTTTGGGGCTGACTCTTCTTTTTTGTTATTGGATGAATGGATATAGATTCTAAGATGGATATGTCCAGGTTGGGAGGCCACTTTGTCGATTTAAGAAGTTTTGTGCTTTTTGGTGTTTTGATCAAAGCTAACTGGCAGCAAAGGTGTCTCTGGCAACACACTTCAATGCACTTAGAGCAGATGACTACTAACTAAAAGTTGAGCTCAAATCCTGGCCCAGTATGCTAAAAGATGTCTACTATAAAAGAGAGGAGGGAATATACCTATATATACTTATATATCACCTACTTTGTGCAAGAAACTTTGCCAAATGCTTTAAAAATACTATCTTTTGATCCTTACAATTCTGCAATATAGAAGATATTATTGTCCCTGTTTTATAGTTGAGGAAACTCAGGCAAACAGAAGTTAAGTGACTTGCCCAGGGTATGTCAGCTCATATATATACAGCTCATTCAGATATTCCTGCCCCCAGGTCAAGTGCTCAGTCCCCTGCATCACCTAGCTATGCAGAGTTCAGGTAAAATGTCAAATGTCTATGCAGCAATCCCACAAAATGCCTTATATTTAGAAGGAATTTAAGTATCAACTTCCCATGAGAGTATAACAGAAATTATTACTGACTTGTTTGAATGTATTTCTGTTTCTCCCCAATGCACCCTTGTGAGTGCTCAGTGTTTAGCATTTCTTTTGTATGTAGGTAACAAATGGCTGCCCAAACTTGATTCATACTGTACAATGAATTCTCTTTCATTCTCTCCTTCTGGGGATACCTAAACTTAAGGCAAAACCTAAGCCTTAAACAATTTCTCTGGGGCATCAGGATGAGGGTTTAGTGAGCCAAAGAATGTGAGAAGAGAGTCTAACCCTTCTCATAAGAGGCCAGATTTGCCCAAGGCTAAACCTGTTCCAATGACTAAGCATATGGGTACAGAAAAGAGGAGTTCCTTAAGTAAAGAAGGGAGAAAGGGAAGTGTGACAAGCCCTTGGACCTGGTGGTGGCTGTAAATATTAGAAGAGAATCATGGTATCATATATCTAAGAAGGGATGGCATCTCATTTTACAGATGGGGACACTGAAGACCAGAGACATTTGATGATATGCCCAAGGTCACAAAGGAAGTAAACCTCTGAAGGAGAATTTTAATCCAGGTCCTTTGACTCCAAAGCCAGCTCCTTCCATAATACCATGACAATTCAAGAAAAACATGCTTGGAGGAGGTGAAGCCTTGACTTAGAACCTGAACAATCACAGAAGAGCAGAAATGAATGCCACATCAGAGACAACTTCTTGATATGACAGATGAGGAAAGAGAGGTTCAGAGACACCAGGAAGATTTATTTGGAAGGTAAATCCAAGAAATCATGAGTTCCATGACTTTCGTAACCAAAACTAATCAGCATGACAGAGTGCCAGTGAAGTAGCATGCTTACAGATCCCTTCTTAGAAGTTTTTAGTAGTGTGACATTCCCTAGACTTTTCAGCTTAGCATCTAAACCAAGTGTGCCAATAATGGTAGCAGTAGGTAAGAGAGTAGGCAGGAGTAAGAAGAAGTATAAAAATTATGTTAAAACCTAAGCCCCAAGCCTGAAATTTTTGTGGACTCAGACACTGTGTTTAGTACAAAAGCTCACATTAGTATAATGTTCCAAGGTCTATGTGGTCCTTAACTCACAAATGCTCTCACAAACATGAGATTGAAAGCACAGATATCATTATCCATCTTACAGATGAAGAAAATGAAGCCTAGAGAGAGAAAGTGACTTGGTCACAATTGCAGTCATTAATGTTGGAGGCTGAATTGGAACCCGAGTCCATCCCTTATATTGCTTCAGGAAACTGTGGTCCTTGAAACATCTTCAAAGCTGTAGTTTTGTTTCATATTCACAACATTCTCTTAGAGGTAGACAGTCCAGGTAACATTAAACTCATTTTGCTGATAAAGAAAATAAAAAGGAGAGAAATGAAGTGCCTTACTCATAGCCATACAACTATTAATGGATTGAAGTCAAACTCAAACCCATAAGTGCCTTCTATTTCTATCAGACTTAGTCATCTTAATGACATTTTCAAATCTGTTATTTCCTTTGATATGGCACCTCTTGGAGTTAGGTAACATTTTGTTCATTTTATAGACAGGGAAAGAGGATTACAAGAGAGCAAGTGACTGGGTCCTACAGCAAATTAGTAAGAATAAAATTCAACTTTTTTGTTCCTCCTCTCTAGTCAGGTGTTTCATTTGTTTTTCATCTGGTTTTCACCATCCCAAGCCCATTCAGGAATATGTTGATAGATATGGGTCTGGATTTGTTCCCAAATGTGGATATTCTGGACTTGGTTGCATATTATCCAACAGTCCTGTGAGTACCTTTGTGTGCACGTGAATCCAGAGCATATGAATTTTATTTCTGTTTTATTTATGCCATGCCTATTATATTCATGTGGTGCCCTTCACCCACAAGATGTGAAACATTTTACAAAAAGGATCTTCGGTTTCATCCTTCCCTGGGACTTGCCCTTGATCTATCTGAGAGCGTAGGAATCAGAGTAAAGCTGCTCCTGCTAATGTATGCATGTTTGTAAGTTCGTATGGATGTGTGTGTGTGTGCGTGCATGTGCGTGTGTGCATATGTGTGTGTGTGTGTGTGTGTGTGTGTGTGTGTGTGTGTGTGGTTCACTGAATCTATTCCAGTATCTACTCTGTTTGGGGATCCATGAGAGGCTCTGGGTTGGTGTGCAATTGAAACCAGCTCTAAAAAGTACATGAGCGTTGGCAATCCAAAAGTGGTCGAGTGAAAAAGAACGCTTTTAAACCCTGATTCAGGACTGACAGTCTTCCTGCAGGCTGGTCACTGCTCATCTCCCCCACTCTTCATTCTGCCATCCTCAACAGCACAGGGCAAGTGGAGTGCAAGCCCATTTTCAGCATCTGCCGGACACATCCCCAACGCGTAAACAGCAGCGGGCCATTTCCCCTACTCTCCAGGGCTATTTCTCTGCTCGTGTATAGCAAGCAGCACAGCAGACCTGCGTCCTCGAGTGATCCCCCCACTCCCCCAGCTCCACCCCCACCCCAGGATGCAGCCAAAGAAAACCAACGTGCTATATTTGTTTTTCAAGACGGGGCCAGGAATGATTCCCGTAAGACGCTGCCTGGCTTTAATGGGGCTGTGTCTGTGCCCTGTCGTTAAGCCTGCATCTGGCAAAGGGGCCCAGGCTTCTTTCTCACTTGGCTCCCTTGGAAGATGATGGTGTTTGCTTAAGGTAATTCAAAAGCAAGAAGGAGGAGGAGGAAAAAGAGGAAGGAGAAAGATGAGGATGAGGAGGGAAAAAAGACAAGGAAGACGAAGATGGAGAAGGGGAAGGAGGAGGAGAAGTAGTCAAGGGGGCAAGAGAAACTCCTACAATTTACAGTGAATCACTGCTGTTCTGAAGCAAACTTGGCTGTACAGTCCGTATCCAGCAAACCCAACAAAGAGAAGTATTGGAATAACAGCTGGGGCTGGAGGCCCAGAGTGCTCAGAGCTTTGCTGGGGCTCCCCTCGCTCTGCCTGCGTCACAACAGCTCTGTCTCTGCTTCCAGCCTCTTGCTCAATCAGGATAGCAGGCTGGCCTCTTTCCTTGGAAGGGGTCTCTGCGTGGATGGTTTCCAGGGAAGTCACCCCCCTCCCCAACCTCTCTAGACACTCACTTAGTCTAGAATATGGAGTGGAGTAAAGGTCTAACCAAAGATTCGACTTCCACGGGAGAATGAACCAGTGACTCAAGGACTTCCTGAGTAACCCAGGATACAGGGGTGCTGGTTGAGGATCAAGCAGAATTGCGAGAATCACCTCCTTATTCGTAATAATTCAGTCAACACTCAACCAACAAAAATTGTTGAGTATTTGCTGCCAGACACTATAAGTACTGGGGATACAAAGTCTTCTCCCAAGATTTTCACATTATAATGGAAGATATGTGTAAATTAATATCTAGGTATATACAAGATATATGCGAAGTATATGAAGATGATCTTAAAAAAAGGAAGGCGTTAGTATCTGGGTGAGGGGGAACCAAGAGAGGCTCCAGTAGAGATAAAATACGCAAAGGGGGCCAGTGGTAATTGAGAAGGTAGCCATCATACAGATACGGAAACAGAACGGAAGATAACAGACAGGAACACTGAGGAAGACAACTATTGTTTCTGTGGCTATGTGGTTACCGCCAATCTGTAACCCCGAATTGGGAATGCAGGGGTATCTGGACAGGCAGCAAGAGGGTAAGACATAACTAATAGTAATGAATGCACAGTGTCTGGCCCATAAAAACGCTTCATACATCTAAGTATGGGGAAACAGATTTTAGCTCAAACAGCAGGAGAAGAATTTTCTAACAGTTTTAACTTTCCAACAGGAGGAAAGGATATCTAATCATGTAATAAGTTTCTTATTTAGGAAGGCATTAGAGCAGAGGTTGAATAACTTGTGGGATGTTTGACTTAAATGACAGGATTGTACCATGTAGAGGCCATGTGGCACAGTAGAAATGAATTCCAGAATTGTCTTTTACATATTTATATGTAAAAGATACGCGGTCTTCCCTCTGAGAGTGTAAGATACATGGAGGCAGGGGTTGTATTGCTTTTCTCTTTGTTTCCCCAGCACACAGAACAAGTAGGCACTTAGTGAATACCTACTCCCTTGATTGAGTCACAAGACCTGGGTTCAAACCCTACCTCTATCCCTTACTAAATGCATAAAAATAAGCAAGTGATTCCCTTTCTTTGTGTCTCAGTTTCCTCCTCCATAAAATGATGGAGTTAGACTAGATGACCTCCTGTTAAACTCAAGAGTTCTACAACTTATGTTTTTTTTAATTTTTGGAGACAGTTGGAGTTGTGACTTGCCTAGTGTCACCTAACTAGTGTCTCAGGTCACATTTGAACTCAAATCCTCCTGGCTCCAGGGTTAGTGCTCTATCAATTGTGTACCTAGCTTCCTCAAGCTCTGCAACTTCAAGAAAAATCTCAATGCCAATGGAGTTGTAGGGAGCATGTACTGATAACTAAGGGCATGGATCCTTGGGACAGATGGAGGATTTTTCTAGCCATGCTGGGAGCCTCTTGAGTTAACCACAATGTTTTCCACCTGGCATTTCTGATTCCTTAATGGGACATTTAGGTTGACTCACTACTGCCCTGTGATTCTAAAAATAGGCTTCCAGGAGGCTCCTCCCACTTATTACAGGACACAATGACAAGCAGAGGAGACTGTCATTGCCTTCTGGGCTCCCCACAACTTTTTCAAGGGGGAGTGTTTGTACAAACAGACTTCAGAGCATCTGCATTGGGGCAACGAATGATCACTTTTAACACTGGAGAACAATTTCAACTCTCCAAAGAGCTTTCATAGTCATTTTCTCACCTCCTTCCCACACTGTAATGCAAATAAGGCAAGGATGATAATTCCTATTTTAGAGAGAGAAAACTGGAGCCCCGAGAGGATGAATGACTTATCTATCATTATATCTGCATGGCAGAAAAGAGGGAATAAGCATTTATGTGGCATCTACTATGTGTCAGGCACTGTGTTACAAATATTATCTCATTTGATCCTCACAACGCCCCCAGTGCTATTATTATTTCCATTTTACAGTTGAGGAAACTGAGGCAAACAGAGATGTGATTTGCAGTTAATGTCTGAGGCCACATGTGAACAGGTTTTCCTGACTCCAGGGCCAGTGCTCTGTCTACTGCACCACACCAGCTGTTTCTAAGAGTACAGAGTGAAAACTCAAGTATGTTGAACTTTGAGTCGGTGATTTTCCACCCTACCACCTGCTTACTCCCCAATTACATTGCTTACTATGAAAATAAGGAAAAATCCATAGAACATTGACTTAAGAGAACTCAGACTGTGAATGGCAGAGATTTTTTTTAACATAAGTGGCCTCCACATTCCAAAACCAATTGACTTGAGCAGATACACAGTGGTGTAATGGAAAGAATACTCAATTTGACATTAGAAAAGCAGGATTTAGATCCTGGTTTTTCTCTTATTTATTTATTTTCTATGTGACCTCAGAAAAATCACAACATTTCTGGGACCCAGTTTCCTAAACTATAAAAAGAAAAGGACGGACTAACTGATATCTAAGGTCTTTTCTCTTAATAAATCCCAGGATCCTCTGACTTTCACAAATGCCAATGTCCAAGGGGCAAGGAAAGTGGTACTTGCTGCTGGTGAACATGTCATACAGCTAGATGACTACTGATGTTCTCTCAACTTTATCCTCTTGATAGGAAATAGGATTTGGGGCTACTTAGGTAACAATCAGAGGAATTGTAAAATCTGGCTGGGATCAGTACAGTATCTTCAGGTCTACTCAACAAATTGGTTATGGACAAATGATTTTAGAAAACCACGTGCTTGTCCATCTATGCTTCTGAAAAGGATGTTCCTTTGGAATGTATTGTCTTCTTACCTCCAGGTTTTGGATTCCCCAATTTGTTTAAAAGTTTGCTTTAAACTCCATCTTTTACAAAAGGTCTTTTTGTGACCCTGTCCAGTTGCTCCTGCCTCTCCTTCAAGGTACTCTGTTTATTTTTGTGCATATATTGTACATACTTATTCTATATATTCATATATGCATACATGCTGTCTCTTGTGTGATTACTAATTGAAAAGGTGGAGTTTATCCACTCTTACCTCCCAGCTTTGATTCTCTGATAGAAACTTGAAAACTAGGCACACTAAAACCTTTAAAAATTGAAAAAGTATGGTGGAGTTAAAGAAATTTGACGTCAAGGGAACTGAGTTTGAGGCAAACAGGGTTAACATAGCTAGTAAGTATCAGAGGCCAGATTCGAACTCAAGAAGATGATGCTTCTTGACTCTAGGCTCTATCCACTGTGCAATTTAGGTGTCCTAAATTTAGCTGCCCTCTATGTTGGGCAAATCATTGTAGCAACCTTGGCTGAACTACCCTATGATCCTATTAGATTCAAAGATCCTACCAAATGTTTGCCCTTTGACATGTTAAGGTAGAGGTGGGGAGTAGGCAGATATATGAACAAGAATATGGCCCTTGTACGTCCTATTTTCCATAGAATCATAATCTTTGTTTATGTGTTGTAACTCTTTCCTCTTCTCTATTAGATTATGGAGGGCTTGAGGGTGAGAACCACATCTTACTGTTTTCTCACTCAGTTCCTAATGCAGGACCTTGTATACAGTAGGTACTTAAGAAATATTTATTGAATTGATTTTAAATTACTTGCATTGGAATACAGAGCACCTGGAGGAGTCACTGGTGCTTGCCTTTGGTGCTGCTCTAATCAAAAAGAAGTGTCATTACAGCTTCTGATGAAAAAAAAGAATATAGAGGCAGCCAGGTGGCTCAGTGAATAGAGAACCAGCCCTGGAGTCCGGAAGATCTGAGTTCAAATATGACCTCAAATACTTGACACTTATTAGCTATGTAACCCATGGCAAGTCAATTAACCCTGACTGTCTCACCCTCTCCCCCCAAAAAAGAAAATTAATTCTATCTCTCTGGAAGGGGAGAATTTAAGGAGAATGAAAATGACAGCCAGCAAAAGAGAATACTAGCACATCAGAAAAATTACTTCGCGGGAGTCCTGAGATCCTTGGCCTTTACTTGGGGGTATATTTTTGATGCCAACCACTTTGGCTCATGTTGCTGTGGGCATAGCCAGCTATCTTACTCAACCCAAGCACAACATTTGTAGGGCAGACCCATAGAAGTGGGGCCAACAGAAACCTCCATGTAAGGGACCCAACTTGATTTAATAGTTTCCCACGGAAATCTATAAAATTATTATTGTCATGCAGAAAACTATAAATGTCAAGGCCGATGGTGGGGGCGTTCAGCCCATAGGGCATGGCACAGATGCTCTGAAGGGGATCTGAGTAAAACATGCTAATCTCACTGGCTCCAGATACACTAGCCAACTGACTAACACAGTCAGAGCCTAGGCTGAGTGGGCTGCAGCCTTCCCATTGGCAGTGAATTTTAAGAGATGTCTCACCCTGGCTCAAATGAGCATTCCTCCTGAGGGGTGATATTTTTTTCTTTTTATAATGACCAATTGGCTGGCCTGTGCAATGGTGTGGACTCTGCAAATACATCTGTGGGGAATGGAGAGAATCCTCTTTTGACTCCATAAGGAGGTAAATCAATAGCTGGTTTGTCCTTATTTTGTTTTTTCATTCAAATTAAAAAAAAAGAAAAGAAAAAAGATGTAACTATGTTTGTATAGCACCTATACCAGGATGCCCTCCATGTAATCTTGCTTAAGTTTTTAGTTAAATTCCTTTTCTTCTCTCTACTCTGAAGGCATACCTTAAATTAGTCATTTAAACAGTACTTACTGAGCATTCACTATATGACCCAAATTGTGGCAGAAACAGAGAACCATAATAAACGCATGGTTCCTGCCCTTGAAGTACATAAGATCCACTAAGGAGAATAAAAATACATACGAATAAATTAGAAGATAATCAATTTTCAAATGTATGGGACTGGTTAGAAGTGTTTAGAGAGAGGAGAGGGACCAGAGTAGGCCAGAGTAGTTATGAAAGTCTCATAGAGGAAGTAATTCCTGAGTAAGAACATTGAGGTCATTTTACAGATATTTGTGTCTTCTCTTTCCTAATAGATTATGAGTTTCCTGAGGGCAATGACCTAACATTTGCATCTCCCCTCCAGGTCCTAGTGAAAACATTTATACACAGTAGGTACTCACTAATACTTCAATATTTCAAAGGTAGTACAGTGTCATAGAAAGAACATTGGCTTTAGAGCAGGGAGAAATGGATCTGAATCTATTTCTGCTTAATAACTGCTTGACTTTGGACAAGTTCTAGTTTTAAAAAATGAGGACCTTGAATCCTCACTAAGGTACTTTCTCTACACAAATCTAAATCTTCTGGTTTGTGATTTTGAAAGTAAATGTTCTCTCTATGGCAGTTCAGGTTATGACTACCCTTCCTCGATAATTTAATAGACTTGGTTGAAAATCAATCAATCCACCAAACAATAGGCATTTATTGTGTGCTATGTGCCAAGCACTGTGCTAGTCACTGGAAATACAATTACAAAAATAATTGCCAAGGTAATACATAGACAACCACATATGCATAAAAGTCCATATGTTGGTGCATTGGAAAGCACCTGGATGAGGAAGCAAGAGTCTCTATCCTCAAAGGGCCTACATTCTACTAGGGGGAGCCAATATTTTCCTAGATAAATATTTACAGCATATGCACACATATGTTAGGTAAGTATGGGTTGAGGAACTAACCACTAAAAAAATCAGGAAAAGATTCTTGAAGTGAGTGGCATTTGAGCTGAGCTTTGACGGTTCCAAGAGGTAGAAATGATGAGAGATGGCATCCTAGGCATCGAGGACAACCTGTGCAAAGATCCAGAGGTGGGATTAGCCAGCAGGACAATTTGACTGGAAGACAGAGTATGTGAGAGGGAGTAATGTGTAATTATCCTGGAAATAGGGACTGGCACTACACCATGAAGGTCTTTAAATGCCAAACAGAGGGGTTAGTAAACAAAATATCAACTAAGGCTTCTTGAACAAAGAGAAGAGTGATGTCATCAGATACGCTCTTTAAAAATATCCATTTGGCATCTGGTTGGACTGGAGAGGAGTAAAGACTGGAGGCTGGGAGACCAATCAAGAGGCTGTCACAAAAATCCGAGTGAGAGAAGAAGATCTAAGTCACTTAGATTAGAGTGACTGTGCTGTAGATAGAAAATATGTGCCATGTGCTTGCCAACTCTTTGATGATAGACCAAACTCTTTCTCCCTTGGAGTGCAGGTTCTTGGATAATGGTCTGCCACCAGTCTTATATTCAAAGGATTTTTAGCTCATTAAGAAAGATCTACCAAGAGATCCCCTCTGTATCTTAGTGAAGTATTTGAATAGGACTTTATTAGAAGCCTATAGGGTAGGGCTTAAAAAAACATGTTTATTAATTACAGTATATGAAAGTCTGAAGGAAGAGTAAGCCTTGGAAAAGCTTAAAAGAAGAGTGAGGGCATTTTAGGCAGAGAAAATGCCAAAAACAAAGACACTTTGGAGCAGAGGCAAAGAGAGAGAAGTCTCAAGAGGTAGGAAATTTAAGAAGGGATGAGGATTGTCTGCCATGTCCTTGAATGAGAAATGTACTTGAAACCATCATGAAGGGGATGGGATGTCTTCTGAGGAGTCATCCAAAGACTTCCTAATGGTCTGGGCTGCAAGCTGGTTAATTGAGAAGCTGCCTAACCCCAACAAAGCAATTCCAGGATTCCTGGGGGCTCTTAAAAAGAGGTGAGCGCTTTTGTTGCCAAGAGCTCAGGGGCCATTAAACAAAGACTTGTGTGAACCTCTTGAAGGTTGGGTCAGCCTTGTTTCCTCCTATCCTCCATCTTTCATCTTTTTGCCTTGCATCCTTGCTCCCCCAGCTCTTTGCCCTACATCCTTGGTCCTCCAGCATTGTTCTCTACATGCTTAGCAGTGAACAACTTTGGGACCTTTGTGAGTTCTGCGGAGGAAGCAGTACGCTCTTGAACATTGTCTGCCTGTAACTTTTAATAACCATCAACCCCCCTGTTTTTTCCAGAAAAAAAGTTTTAGGAAAAAACATAATTGCGCAAACAGTGATTCCAAAATCCAAGAGGTGACGCTTGCTCCATTGGCTGATCCTCTGAGAGAGGAGAGAGGAAAGGGTCTTGTGAGCCTTTGAGAACAAAAGGTCCTTCACTTAAGAGTGGGTGACAATTTAACTACACACACACACATACACACACATGCACGCACACACACGCACACACACATACACACAGAGAACATTCAACCCACAACACATCAACAGACCTACAGCAACAGCAGGGAGAGCTGGGGCTATGTGAATTCTCCTCTATCCCCTCCTGGGCCCCCTCTGCACATCAGCCAAGTAAAGAGGGAGAAGGCCAGGTGCTCTATCCGAGTTTACTTGTCCTGCATGGCAGATGGGGTTTTGAGCCAAAGAGAAGGAAAGCAAGGGGGCCTAGGAAGCTGGCCCTTGCTCACCGCCCACAGTCCACAGCAAACCCCACCTCCCTTGAGGGCTGGAAGCATAAACATACTAAGAACTGAAAACTGGGACAGAAGCAAAGCAGCAGAAACACAGGTTCAAATGGGGAGGGGAGAGGGGGACTTTTTCTTTCCACAGTCCTCTTTCTATTCCCTCCCTATCATAAAATTTTGCTGCCGGAGGCTCATTCCTTAGCCTAGAATATCCGTCCTCATGGAAAAAAACCATTGGATGTATACTTCTGACATCACTACAGACAAGGTCCCTGGGCTCTTGTTAAGATGAAGGAGGGGGAAGAGGAGAAAGAAACAAAGATAGATTTCTTGACCAGTTTAACCTTTTTCTGAAAAATAAACAGGGGTGGCTTATGGAGAGAAAAACAAAGGGGAACCTGGATACTCTTGTTGAATGATGGAAGGGCCTGGTGATGAGGAGGAGGACAACCTCCCCACCACCCCATCGCCCTCCCACTTCCCAGCCGGCTGTACTTTGGTAGCAAGAGGATTAATAGTACAGATAACAGACTAAAGGACACACCCTGATTACACACAGACAACAAACATACATGTAAAAGTACATATGCTGGTGCATGGGGAAGTACACTGCGTAGGGAGGCAAAATAGGAAGCTAATCTGGATTCTACTCCCAGCTTTGGCATGACAGTAAGTCACTGTGCAACCTGGGCCATATCGTTTCCCCTCTCTGGGCCTCTCTTTGCTAATCAATCAAATGGGTGTGTGTGTGGGAGGGGGGGAGTTGATTAGATGGTTTCTAAGTTCCTTTTAGTTTTAACAGTTTATGTTCTATGTCTGTGATTTTGTATGTTATAAGGTGCCTTTCAGAGGTAATGTTTCATGAATCAACTCTACTGATACCAATGCAGCCACTTTGTAACTGACCAACTAAATACATTGTAAATAACATATTGAAGACAATCTGAATGTGTCATTTACTTCACTGTTCTGTAGGAATTTATTTCTTTATTCTTCTTTATTTATATCTAATTTCTTTCTTTATTTCTTTATTTTGCCATAGCAACCCATATGAACAATTAAAAATGGAAAAGGAACCCCAATCCTGTGCAACCCCCTTATATTTCGGCAGCAACAGAGTCCATGATGGAAGAGTGAAAATGTTAAGAATTACACAGTTTTTATATCATTAACCGATGAGGTAACTGAGGCACAAAGCAGTTAAATGACTTGTCTGGAGTCATAGCTGGTAAGTGTCTGGGGCCAGATTTTAACTTTATTAATTTTCTGATCTCTAGCTTCTGGTGCAGCTTATTCATGGCATCACCTATCTACTATGATATCATTGCTATAAATGAAACCAGAAGAGTTGAAGTAGATGGAAGAATGTCTTGGGTTTTCTTTGGAAAAGTGAGGGAGAGCTTACAATTCCCTTTCTACTGATTTCATTTATAATTAAAATATCATAGTAACAGATTCAGCCTAAAAAAGACCTTAGAAATCATCTAGCGAACCAGGAGTCTTGAACCTTCCTTGTCTCATAGAAACTTTTGGTCATTTGGTGAAGACTACAGATCTGTTCTCAGAATCATGTTTTTAAATAAAATCAAAGGATTATAAAAGAAATTAGTTACAGAGTTATAAATAATGAACAAAATCATTTTTTAAAAAGTTAACAGACCTCAGATTAAGAATCCCTGATCCAAGCCAATTTCCTCACTGTTACTATTGAGAAAACTGAAGTAGTAGTTGGAGAAGGTTTGATGGTACCACCAAAGAGGTATAGTCACATCATGACAGGACACCTCCCCTTGGTGAACTTACTGTGGACTTAAGCAAACCACTACAGAGATTATTGCAATCAATAAACCAAAATCTAGTGGGAAATGTATATGAATGGCAGGACAAGATTTTTCAGAATAACTCTATATAACTTACCACTCAGTGATTGTGATTTAACTTGGCATAGGAGATGAGGAAAACTATGTTGGAAAATATTGTTTGGGATCAAGAAGTAAAAGATAACTAAGGTTCATAAGACTATATAGATTTTGAAGCAGAAAGGATCTCAGAGGCCATCTAGTCAAAACTCTCCTATTTTACAGATAAGGAAACTGCGTCCTGGAAAGTTAAATGACATGCCTAAAGTTTTGACTACTCAAAAGCATCGTCTGTGAATCACTGATTTTTTTTTTTTTTTTGAGACAGCTAAGCAGTGGCTGTAGAGAGAACGCTGGACCAGAGACAGGAAGTTTGTTCAGTCACATATGACTCTCCATCATAACCCCATTTTGGGATTTTCTTGACAAAGATAATTGAGTGGTTAACCACTTCCTTCTCCACTTCATTTTATAGATGAGAAACTAGGGCAAACAGGGTTAAGTGACTTGCTCTGGGTCACACAACTAAGTAAGTGTCTGAGTCCTGATTTGAACTCATGAAGATGACTCTTTCTGATTCCAAGTCTAAAGTTCTAACTAATGGGTCACCTAGCTGTCCATGGAGTCAGGAAGATCTGAGTTCAAAAATCACTCTCACTCATGTACTAGCTTTGTGATCCTGGGCAAGTCATTTAACCTGTCTTCTTCAATTTCATTATCTAGAAAAAAAGGGATGTTAATAGTACCATGGTTGTTGTGAGGATAAAATTAGATAGTAATTGCAAAAAGCTTTACAAATCTCAAAGTGCTCTATAAATGCCAATTATTATTATTTACTTCAAAAACACATTGAGGATTTTAAGAACTGAACAACATTGTAAGGAATGAAATTTATTCTCCTGACAGGTAGGAAATGACTTGTTGCAAACAATAATCATTTCAGAATTAATAGACTGTGTAGTCAGTTTATCAACTATTTAGAGAAAATAATAGAGCAAGTAGCAAACTAGGAGGGATAAAGATAAAAAGACATTGAATTATGAGGATACTCTATGTTCACACTGAAGTTTTCTTTGATAAAAAACAGAAGGGCAATCCACAAACTTTTGCATGTCATGTTCTCTAGCAGCTGGTACCTGGCACATGTACTTAACAACAGAAACAATCATTTATATAATACTTTTATGTTTGCAAGGTGCTTTATAAATATGATTAAGATCGAACTAAATCAAAAGTATAGGTGGTAATAATAATAACAAATATTTATATATTGCTTACCATGTACCAGGCACTGTGCCAAACCCTTTGTGATTAGTATTGTTTTATCCTCACAGCAATTCTGAGAGATAGGTGCTATTATTAACCCTGTTTTACAGAAGAGGAAATTGAGTCACATACAGGTAAGTGATTTGTAAAGAGACAGATCTAGTAAGTATCTGAGGACAGATTTGAACTTATATCTTCCTGATGCCAGGCTTGGCATTCTATTCACTGTGTCACCTTGCAGCCCCTCTGCAACATAAAATCCCCACATCTTATTTTACTGATATTTTAATATGATCTCCAAAAACAGCTTTTGTTATCAGGATCTGATTCTAGGCCCCAGTTCTAGAAGTATAGTTTTGGTGCCATAGAGTCTACCATTGTGTCAGATAATAATGAGGTCAACCTTTGGGCATCTCTCTGGATGAAGAATGACTTCTTGATATTCTGTTGAGTAGCAACTCTGAAAGCAAGTTACCAAAGATTGATGGCCACATCTTATACACTTAGTCTACAAATATGCTCTTGGCATTGCATTTGTGGCAGGAAAAACCCATCTTAAGGATGAATTTATCAATACTCACTCTTTCAACAATAACAATGACCACACCTCTGTTCCCTGAAGTCACTTACTTAGAACCTCTATATTCTCTTAGTGTAAGAATTGTGGAAGTTCACTGTGGCCTAGTTTCCAGGTGCATGGTAAGGTCTGCTCTGCTCACAAGGCTTTTCTGAAAGACCACACTTTTTTATAGACAGAATATGAACCTGGAAGATACTGTCAGTGCTATTCTGAGTTGTCTTATCATTGTACTCAAATGGGCCAGCATGGAAACGTTTGATAGCAATGAACTCTTCTCTCCTCTTGTTCATCTGGTAAAGATCCCAGAAAACTCCCTTTTTGTTACCTGCAGGGAGTCGAGCTTTTTGGTGAAGTCTACAGGTCACATCTTGAAGGTTCCTTGTTTGTCCATGAGGCAAAGCTGAGATGGACTCATAGCAATATATCTTCTGGGGCAGGAAGAAAGTAAGGTACTGACTAAATGTGATTTTTTGGAGAGTTTACTGTTTATTAATCAATCTAAAATTCTATTGGTATGTTCTGGAGTTATCTATCCAATCAAGATTTCTTCCCCTTCAACTTGCAGGAGTAAAGCATCTCTATATAACGTCAACAAATCAAGTTATCAAGTTAATAATAGTTAACGTTTATATAACACTATAAGTCAGATACTTGCTAAGTGCTTTTACAAATATTGTCTCACTTAATCTTCACAAAAGCCTTCGGAGGTAGGTGTTAGTATTATCTCCATTTCACAGATGAGAAAACTCAGGCAAACAGAGATTAAATGACTTCCCCAGGGTCACAGAGCTAGGAAGTGTGTGACAGATTTGAATTTGGGTCTTGATTCCAGATAGGACACTATCCACTGAGCCACCTAGCTGCCTATGAAGCACTTGCTATGTGCTTGGTACTATGCTAAATAAAAGGGATACAAGAAGGGCAAAAATAGTCTCTCCCATCAAAGAACACACATTCTAATGGGGGACTCAACATGGAAACAACTATGTATAAACAAGATATATACAGGGTAAATCGGAGGTCATCTCAGAAGGAAGGTACTAGGAGCTAGAGGGACCAGGAAAGGCCTTTCCTTTTAAAAAAAAAATTATTTATTTTTATTTTTCAATATTCATTTCCACAAGACTTTGAGTTTCAAATTTTCTCCTCATCTTTCCCCTGCCCCCCACTCTGAGATGGCATGCATTCTGGTTACCCCTTGCCCCACTCTGCCCTCTCTTTTATCATCCCCCCATCCCCTTTCCCTTTACTTTCTTGAAGGGCAAGATAGATTTCTATACACCATTTCCTGTTTATCTTATTTCCCAGTTGAATGTAAAAATGTCTTTTAACATTTGTTTTTAAAATTTTGAGTTCCAAACTCTCTCCTTTCCTCTCTCCCCATTGAGAAGGTAAGCAATTCGATATAGGTTATACATGTGCAGTCATGCAAAACACTTTCATAACATTCAGGTTATGAAAGACTAACTATATTTCTCTCTATTCCATCCTGCCCTCCTATTATTCTGTTCTCTCCTTTGACCCTGCCCCTTTTCTGAAGAGTTTGCTTCCAACTGTCCCCTCTCCCAATCTACCCTCCCTTCTGTCATCCTACCTCTTATCCCCTTCTCCCCTACTTTCCTGTAGGGTAAGATACTCAGCTGAGTATGTATGTTATTCCCTTCTTAAGCCAAATCCAGTAAGAGTAAGGTTCACGAAATCCTTCTCACCTCCTCACCTTTCTCTCCATTGCAAAACCTTTTTTCTTGTCTCTTTTATGTAAGATAATTTACTCCATTCTATATTTCCCTTTTTCCTTCTCCCAATATATTGTTATCTCATGCCTTAATTTTATTTTTAGATATCATCCTTTCATATTCAACTCACTGTGCTATCTATCTTTGTATTTATGTATCTATTTCCTTCAGCTACCCTAATACTGAGAAAAGTATTATGAGTTACAAATGTCATCTTTCCATGTAGAAATGTAACAGTTCAACTTCAATAAGTCTCTTATGATTTCTTCTTTCCTGTTCTCCTTTTCATGCTTCTCTTGTTCTTGTGAAAGTCAAATTTTCTATTCAGCTCTGGTCTTTTCATCAAGAATGCTTGAAATTCCTCTATTTCATTGCATATCCATTTTTTCCCTTAAGGATTATACTTATTATTGCTGCGTAGGTGGTTTTAATTCTTGGTTTTAATCTTAGCTCCTCTGACCTCTGGAATATCATTTAAGCCCTTTGATCCATTAACATAAAAGCTGCTAGATCTTGTGTGATCCTGACTGTATTTCCACAATGCTCAAATTGTTTCTTTTTGACTGCTTGAAATATTTTCTCCTTGACATGGGAGCTCTGGAATTTGGCTACAATATTCTTAGGAGTTTTCCTTTGGGGACCTCTTTCAGGAGGTGATCGGTGGATTCTTTCAATATCTATTTTACCCTCTGATTCTAGAATATCAGAGCAATTTTCCTTGAAAGTTTCTTGAAAGATGATGTCTAGGTTCTTTTTTTATCATGACTTTCAGGTAGTCTAATAATTTTTAAATTATCTCTCTTGGATCTATTTTCCAGGTCAGTTGTTTTTCTAATGAGATATTTCACACTGTCTTCTATTTTGTTATTCTTTTGATTGTGTTTTATAATTTCTTGATTTCTCATAAAGTCATTAGCTTTCATCTGCTCCATTCTAATTTTGAAGGAATTATTTTCTTCCATGAGCTTTTGGACCTCCTTTTCCACTTGGTCAATTCTGCTTTTTAAGGCATTTTTCTCCTCACTGGCTTTTTGGACTTCCTTTGCCATTTGGGTTAGTCTATTTTTAAGGTATTACTTTCCTCAGCATTTTTTGGGACTCCTTTAGCAAGATGTTGGCTCAGTTTTCATGATTTTCTTGCATCACTCTCATTTTTCTTCCCATTTTTTGCTCCACTTCTCTTACTTGATTTTCAAAATCCTTTTTGAGCTCCTCCATGGACTGTGACCATTTCATATTCTTCTTGGAGGTTTTTATGTAGGAGCTTTGACTCTGCTGTCCTCCTCTGGTTGTATGCCCTGATATTCCTTGTCACAAAAGTAAGATTCTATAGTTCTATAGTTCTTTTATAATGTTTACTCATCTTCCCCACCAAACACTTCACTTTTTCTTTGTCAAGGTAGGACTTCCAGTGGGGGGTTGGGTAGATGTACTGTCTCAGACTTCAAGGATTTTGTATCAGCCACTCCCTCACTCCCCCAACATCCAAGAAGCAGCTTCTGCTGCTGCTGCCACCATGAGCCACCACTGCAACCCCCTACTCCCACTCCCTGGCCATTCCACACACTCCTCTTTTACCCACAAAGTTTTCCCATTAACCTTTTTCATATTTATGGGTTGAGAAGTCTGGAAGCCACCACAGCTGCCAATGATTTAGTCCCCTCAGGAAAGGTCTTTTGCAGAGGGCACAACATGAGCTGAGATTTGGAAGAAGCCAGACAATCCAAGAGGTGGTGATGATTGGGGGGAAGAAAATTACAGTCATGGAGGATAGCCAATGAAAACACACAGATTCAGGAGTTGGAGTGACCTGTACAAGCAACAGCAAGATGGCCAGTGTTTCTAAGTCACAGAGTATGTAGAAGGGAGAAGATTAAAAGAAGACTGGCAAGGGCCAGATTGTGTAAACTTTAAAAGCCCACTGAGGATCTTCAATTTTATCCTGTAGGTAACTGGGAGTCACTAGATATTACTGAGTAGGGGACTGACATGGTTCTACTTTAGGAGGATCTGTTTGATAACTGAATGGAGAAGTAAGTGGGAGAGACTTGAAGCTAAGAGATCAAGCAACAGACCATTGAAACAATCAAGGAGGGAGGTAATGAAGGCCCCCGGGGTGGTGACTTTGTTAGAGGAGTGATGGAGACATGTTTGAGAGATGGAAAAGTAGAAATTGGGTAGCAGATTAGTTATGTGTGGTTGAGTGAGAGAGTGGAGTGAAGGATGACACCTAGGTTATCAGTCAGGGTAACTGGTAGGATAGTGGTGCCCTGAAGAGTAAGAGGAGAGTTTGAAATACAGGAGAGTTTTGGAGGGATATGATGCGTTCAGTTTTGGACATATTGGGTTTAAGATGTATACAGGAATTCAGTTCAAGATATCCAAGAGGAAATTAGAGATGTCAGACTGGAAATTAAGAGTGCAGTTATGGCTGGATAAATAGATGTCGAATCAAGTTCAGGGGGATGGTTATTGTGGGCATGGGAGCTGATAAGATAACAAATTATGTAATACAGATAAAAGAGGGACCAGATCTGAGCCTGGCAGAACAACCATGGCGAGTGGACATGATTCGGATGGAGCTCCAGCAAAGGAACCTAAGAAGTTCTGGTCATTTTGATAAAAGAAAACAAAACAGGTGAAGATTGTTTTGCAAATGTGAAATCCTACAGAGAGGTCAAGAAGAATGAGAATTGGGGAGGGGGAGGCCACTAGATTTGGCAAATAAGAGATTATTAATAACTTTAAAGAGAACAGCTGCAACTGAATGATGAGTCCAGAAGTCAGGCTGCAAAGAGTCAGCAAGTAAGAGGAAAGGAAGTAGAGGCATAAATTACAGATGAGTTTCTTAAGGAATTTAGCTATGAAGAGAGGAGGGGCTTGGGACAATAATTAGTTGAGACAGTCAGCTTAAGTGACTTTTCATTTGTTTTATTTAAGAGAAGGAAGGAGACATGAGAGTGTTTGTAGGCTTCAGGGAAGCAGTCAGTAGGGAGACAGATTGCAGATTAGTGAGAGAATGGTGATGAGAGTGAGGGCAATCTGTTAGAGAAGATGAGAAGGAACGGAATCATGAGTGTGTATAGAGAAGTCTACTTTTGCAAAAAGAAGGGCCATCATTTCATATGAGACATGACGTAGACGTGGATAAAGAAAGAGACAGGGAAGACAGATGAATAATTCAAGATGAGGAAAACAGGGGAAGGAAAAGTGCTCAGCAAATGGCCTCAATATTTTAAAAGCAGTTTTTAGGCCTGAGTTCTCCAAGTCGAGATTCTCAGCTGAGATGGTGGAAGTCCAGGGAGCTAAGGCAGTCTTTCAGAAGGATTAAAAGTGTGAAAAAGCCACTGTGGTGAATGGGATAATGAATTACTTAGGGACATATAAAAGAACTGCCTTGCCATAGTGTGGGCCCAGTAGAGATTATATACCACATTTGTAGTGGACTTAGCATGGTTTCATGATTCTCCCCAATTTTGTTCAACAGCACACAAATAGGAGTGAAGGTAGACAATGGTGTGAATAGATCAAGGCTGAGTCTTGGATAGGGAAGACTCCCTACGATAAGGTGGCAATGGAATCAAGAGAAGAGGACAATTGAGTCACACTGGTTCACCAAGGGTTTAATATAGAGAAAAGAGGTGCATGCAGCCAGTGTAGAAAAGAACTGAAGGGCAGAAGGATTAGAGATTACAATGGGGACAAAAATAAGGCTACGGGTTGCAGGGCAAAGGGAAAAGCAGAATGACAACTTGAGATAACATGAAGGAATTTTAGAATTCATAAATATTGAAGGGGACATAGGTAAAAGGAAAGCTATGTAATCAGGAGGGAGTCAGATCTCCATGAATAGAAGAGAATGGAAGGAGTGAAAAAGGAAAAGGTTTAAGATAGAAGCAAGTTTTTTACCTATGGAACAGCCATTCTAGAAACATATACTTGTTTCTCTAAAACTATATTTAAATATAGACAATAATAGCATGATTACAGCCTCCCACGATTGTGTCTATCTTTACTCGAACAAAATGAAAAGATTTTTTTCAACAATAATAGCCAAAATTCTTATGACACTTTAAAGTTTTCAAAGTGCTTAATGTCCATTATATTATTTCATTTGATTCCTATGACAATCCCATGAATAAGCCATTCTCATTTCTGTTTTACAAATAAGGAAAAGGAAGCTCAGAGAGGTTCTGGCTGGTGTCCCCAGTGGGATTTGAACTCAGGTCTTTCTGTCTCCATGTCCAACAACCTGGGTCCCAAATCAATTTCCAAATGCCAATCTAGTTTGTGACTTTAAAGACTACCAGAAGACCAGAATATACAAAGTCAATCACAGTTGGTTAACCAAGACCAGACGAGGAATTGTTGGGTTGCTTTTTTTTAATTGAAAGATCAATGAACATCATTTCTATAGCTGCCTATGTCTTGGGCCACACACAGTCAAGAGATAGATGGCAAATAACTACTAAGCTGAGGTCTAGGTTTATTATTCTATAAGCCAATTTCAATGAACAGAGAAGGGAATTACAAAAATGTCCTCTTTGCTCTGTGTGTTCTCACTGGATCTTAGAATAGATTAGTGCTGCTACTTTCAAAGAGTTGTTTTCATTGACACGGCATACCAGGGAAGGGAAATATATTAAAAAAATAGGAAACAGATAATTTCTCTCAATTGCTCTTCCTGTTAATATTATTTTGGGGGATTCTTTACCAGTCCTACAATAAGCATGAGGATCTATTAAAAACAGGAGTGGCTACTCCACACACACACACATATAGCTGACCAATATTTCAAGGTTTGGGGCTGTGGTGCCACAGTAAGTAGTCACCTGCTATGGAGGAAGAAGTAGATTGACAATTAGGAAATCTGAGTTCTAATACAGATTTTGCAACTAGCTTGCTGTGTAACTTTGGGCAAGTTTCAATATATTTGGGTCTCAGTCATTTTAGATCACAAATTTAGATAGTTGAGAACAAAAGTTAACAACTTTTCTCTTTTAACAACAACAAAATCTTACAGTAAAGTTTGATTAAACTTATAACATCTTTGACCTAGACAAACATTGCAATTCTATTATTAGAAATTCTGTTCATGCAACCCTGATTCACTATTTTAAAACTGAGGTGCTACCTTGAGAACCATTTGTCAAAGCTATAGAGCTATGAAGGTTAGGTTTATAATGGCACTGTAGGACCCTAAACCCCAGTTGTAGTATTTAAAGATCCAGTGAAGAAATGGTCAGTAATTTGTGCAGACTAGGTTAACCCTGGGGGCTCAGTCCCTGCTAGACTTTCTAAGATATAAATTCCTTTTCTGTTACTTACTCATTGTTACTGATTGTTTGGCCATGACTATCTATCTACATAAATAGTCATGGCAAAACTGTGTGTGTGTATGTGTGTGTGCGTGCATGTGTAGACATGTATAGTCATGGTCAAACCACACACACACGTATACAGTACATATGTATGTATAATATGCATGCATACATATGTATACATATACATTTATTTGTTTATTTCTATATACCAACACCCCCAGCATCCACATATAAATTTCTAGGGGGGATGGTGAGTGGTTCCATATTAAATGTCCCTTCTAATTCTAAATCTATGGTCCTATGATCCCTCTATTGATACCCTTAACAAAGTGCTAGCTAATTTAGAGTCTTCTATATGATATACTTTATGTGCTATATTATATAGAGCTCCTAACTATCCCTTATTTTGATATCACTAACAGACATGAAGCTAATTTTTGACCTGTCCTTTGTTACTTAGTTGAACCTTGCTCTTCTTGACCTCTCATAAATGCTATATTTGCTGATTTGGGGATACTTGGCTTTGGTATGGCCGGATCTACTGTGTTTTCCCCAACTCATCCAACTCTTCATTGTTATTTCTTGCTTTGATCACTCTAGTTTCTTCTATCCCTGTGAATTTGGATTCATGGATTTCCAGGTCCCTTTTCAAGCTTGGGATTTTGTAGGTATCAATAAGATCTAGTAGGAAACAAATAGTATTGGAGAGATAGATAGATAGAAGGAAGCTTGAAGATCATCCACCCTAACTTATTTGTTTTACAAAAGCATCCAAGAGAACCTATGCCACTTCATTAGTCAGGCAGTAAGTACGCATTAAGTATTTGCTATGTGTGCGTACACTTTGAATAAGACTACCAACTCAGGATCCATCAGTCACTAAGCAATCAGGACTTCCTGCTTCTTCCACTCAATCTTAACTCTATGAGTATAGAGAATTGTTCTTAGATCATTTTACATCAGTCATCATGACGGTCAGAGGAAGATGGGAAGGAAATATTGTACTACAGTGGTAAAGCTCACTTTTTTTTGTTCTCAGTTCAAACCTTTACTCGGTATGTACCTTTTTGACTGAGGAACCTGGCAAAGACTTTTTTCATGCCTATTTCCTCATCAGCTACTCCCTCTGAATTTTTCAATTTCTGGACCTTGTAGTTCAGGGTCAGAGACAGATTCTACCAGAAAGACAATAGAGAGAGCAGCATCTCCTTGCCAGGTCTGGAGGGAACTGTTTGTTGCTCAGGATAATCCCAAGAGTAAGATAAAAATCTTATCCCTGTGGGTATCAAGCTGTGTTCATTACATACCACCACTAATTTAATTTTTTACAGTGTGAACTGACCTGCCAAACTTTTATTGTTTTTACTACTTGAGAAGTTAGCTATGGAGGGGAAAGGGGAAAATACCAATATCCCGCCTCCCCTGGATCCCCTAGGGAGTCTATGTTCTGGCGCTCTCTCAATTCCCCTTTCAGTAAGCAGGAAGTTAGATCAAAAGACAGGGACAACAGTCTTCCATTAGTTGTTCTGAAAAGACCTTCTTGCAAACTACCTGCAAAGTATGACGTCTCCTCCTTAAAGAGGCAGTCTGGCTTTTTTTTTCCCATTTCACGACCACAGAATCCCATTCTGTGTTGAATATCTAGATCCTATATGTCAAGCTGAGCACGGTATCAAAATTCAGTATTTAAACGTTGTTGGAATGAGTGTTCATCCGTCTAGGAGGGCAGCCTCAAATGATAGGAAAGAATACTGTACTAAGATCTAGCTCTGTCATTAGTGAGCTATGTGACATGATATGAGTATCTTCTCTCTTCTGGTATGTACATCAACTCCTTATATGCCAGATGAAGAGTTTAACTGATATCTAAGGGTCCTTTCAGTTTTAAAAACTTTTCTTGTGATCAGATAATTCCAATTTTTTCATTCTCCTTATTTGTTGCCTTTAATTCCAGTGCCAGATCTGAGACAATCATTTACATTACTATTGAAGAAGATAATGATATTCATGGTGGCTATACTTGTCACCCAAAAAGTATTAAGCTTTGCATCACAATGATAAAAAGTTCATTCCTGCATTTTAAAAATTCTATATGGTTTTGAGATAACTTTCATCTATATCATTGAATTTAATTTTTACAACAGCCCTGTGAGTCAGACAAGGGACATATTTTGCTATCCATGTTATACAATAAAGAAAACTGAGAAATAGAGGTAGAAACTTGATAAAAGTCACCGTCCCAGAATCCTGTATCATCCTTGGATATCCATTTTGCCAGGCCCCAGAGTCTTTGCCCTAGAGTCTTCCCAGTCTGATCCCAGACACTCACCTCTCTTATCTGTCTTCCCCCAGAGACTTTTCCAGAATTCTGAACCCCTTCTTTTCAATACCCCCTCACAATATCACCAACTGCCTCCTCATGACTCCACTATTCCAGGAGTTTCTTTTCGCATACTGCTTCTAGCTGTGACACAAGCATCCCTGGGCCTTATAGAATATATCACCAAACAAATCCTTTCCCACCCCTTACTTATCCCCCCTTCATCTATACTCCCCCAAAATAGCCCACTCTAGATCTACCTGCCCCTTCCACTATACTTTCTGTAATGCCTGCTCCATAATTTCCTAAAATTTACATCTTAAAACTTTTGCTGTCTCATTCCTTCCCCCTTTTGGCATTCCCTGAGACCTGGCTTCCTACCTGGCAATAGTATCTCTGCTACCCTTTTATTACCAATGATCCTCTCATTCCCTACCCACATCATGCCCTGGCTCACTTATGGCAGAAGAATTAGAATACCCCTTACTCCCAATTTCCACTTACAGTTTATTCTTCTACCACCATCACTCAGCAGCTCCTTTTTGAAGTTCACACCATTCAAATTTATCATTCAGTTCAAATTCTGGTGACTTTTGTCTTCAATTTTCAATATATTTTCCTTTACTCATCAATGATTTCAGTGCTTTTCTTTCTACTCCACCTCCAACTCTTATATTAGGGGATTTCAATACGCACATTGATGATCTCTCAAATACCCTACCTCCCCACTTGCTCAAACCCCTCAATTCTTATGACATAACCCTCCATTCTATCCCAGTTAAACACAGACAAGGTAATATCATTTATCACTCACAAATGTTCTACTTTCATGTTAATAAACTCTAAAATTCTTTTTTCTAACCATATTCTTGTATCATTTCATCTTGCCCTGTGTCTTATAAACCCTAACCCTGTTCTTTATTTTCATCATCATGATCATTCCTTCTACCTATCAGTTCATTCTCAGGCCCTTGTTGAACTGGACACTCACCTTTGTGTATATTGAACTTTTGTTAATCAATTCAATTCTGTACTATCTTTTCTGTCAATTCACATGTTCTCTTATCCTGTTGTTGGTCACGTCTTGACAAACCCCAAGCACGGATTCTTTCCACTTTTTGACTCCTCCCCACATGTTCAAATGCTCTTTAATGGAACTAGAGAAAAATCACAAAACCAAGCTGAGTCAACTACAAATTTGTATTACATAATTTCAACCAACTTCTCAATGTAATAAGGATTTTTTTTTATATTTTCCTAATTGGTTTGTTATTCCACTTACTTAGTAGTTCTTCCAAACTTTCTTATCTCCCATCAAGCTTACCACAGAGCCACTCTCCTTCTTCCCTAACTGAGGACCTTCTTTCATACTTAAGAGAAAATCTAAGACATTTGCTAAAAGCACTCTTCTTCCTCATTCCACATCACTTACTTTCCCCAACTATCTTCTCCTTCACCCCTATATCATCTGAAGACATAATTCATCTTTACATGCACATTTCATTCTATCTTCCCTAGGAGATTATCCCCTCTATCATCCCTATCTCTAATATTTAAACTCTCCCCAGCTACAGAATTTTCCCCTACTACCTACAAACATATCCCTATGTCTCCAACTCTTAAAAACTCCTCACTTGATCTGATGATTCCCACTAGGACTAGAGCTTTCTTTTCTTCTAAAATCACTTCACCTGATCATATTCTTTCATCATTACATGTTTCTCTATGTCTTGGGATAATCTCCCCCCCCACAAACCCTGACCTTCATTCTAACTATGATGCCCACTGCATCCACCCATCTCTTCATTCCTAGACTGACGATTAACTCTGCACTGATACACCCTCCTAACTCACATCTACACTATCCTCTGTTCTCAAAATCCTCAGTCCTCAACCTATATTCCTTGAGAAAGTTGTATAGGCTAGATACTTCTCCATCTCCTCCTTTACTCAACTCTAAATCTTCTTCAATATGGCCTTTGAATTCATCATTCAACTGAAACTCCTTTCTCTCAAAATTACTAATCATTTTTTAATTGCTGGATTAAATGCCTTATCCTTCCTCAGTACCCTTTGCAGGATCTTCATTCAGATTATGGGCATAACCCAAGGCTTTGTCATTGACCTTCTTGTCTTCCCTCTCTCTTGAGATCTCTATGATCTCACTTGGCAATTTCTTCAACTCCCACAAATGCAATTATCACTTCTATTCAGAAGATTTCTAGATCTATATACCCTGCCTTAATCTCATTCTCACACCATCAACTGCCTTTTGAACATCTCAAATTTCATGTTCTATAATTATTTCAAGCTTATCATGTCCAAAACAGAACACTTTATATCCCCCCTCCAAAACTTTACCCTCCTCATAACTTTCCTATTACTGTTTGGGCACCAATATCTATCCAATAACCTCAACTCATAAATTCAGTATCATTCTCAACTTTTTTATTCCTGTTTTCCTCATATACCCAATCAATACTTTTCTTTCTACCTCACAACCTATTATATATACACATTTCCCTCTCTCCCTTAACAAAGCCAGCCAACATCATGGTTCAGGCACTCATCATCTCACATCTGGACTACTTCAATAACCTTCTTCCTGCCTCAAGTTTTTCCTCATTCCAATCTATCCACCTCAACTAAGCTGCCAAAGTGATATTCCTAAAGCAGGGATGGGGAACCTGCAGCCTCAAGGCATTATGTGGCCCTCAAGGTGGCCCTTTGATTGAATCCAAACTTCATGAACCTTGGGTCATATGTGACCTTGATGCAGGTTTCCCACCCCTGTAAAGCATAGGTTTACCCATATAAATTCCCTGCTTGATAAACTCTAGCTCTCTTTTAATTACCTCCAAGATTGAATGTGAAATTCTCTATTTGGCTTTTACAACTCAGTCTCATTCAACCTTTTGGTCTTCTTATACTTTCCTCTCCCCTGCATACGCTATAATCTAGATATAGTGGCCCATTCCTTGTTTTTTTCTTGCGTTTTTCCTGTCTATCCCTCAGAAATTGAATGTTCTCCTTCATTACCTCCATCCCTTGGCTTTCTTCAAGACTCAGCATAAGTCTCATATTCCCCAGAAGGGAATTCCTCAAGAATTCCTCTGAGAGCTTTCCCATTGGCACTGCATATATCATATATGTAAAGAGTTATTTGAATGTTGTCCTCCCCATTAGAATGTGAGCTCCTTGAGGGTAAAGATCCTGTTTTTGCCTTTCTTTATATCTTCAGTGCTTAGTACAATGTCTGACACATAAGAAGTGCTTACAAAATTCCTGTCACTTGGCAATAAATGGTAGAGCTAGAGATTACAGTTGAAAACTTGAAAAAGTATTCTATACTTATTATCTCAGTTTCTCCTCATTCCTCAAACATTCACTCTGGCTTATGACTCTACAGTTCAAATGAAATTATCCTTTTCAACTTTTCTAATACCATGCTCAATCATTCACTCATTCAACAATCATTTATTATGTTCTATGTCTCAGACATGCTGCTATGCTATAAAGAGAAAAAATAAACTGCCTACTTCAAGGTGCTGATGCTCTGCTCTTATGTACTAGATACAATGCCCTTTTCTCGGTCTTCATTGCTTTTGGCCACTCTTAAGTGCATGACCCTATTAAGCAACACTCTCCTCCTGGATACTCACTCTTTCTTTCCCTTGGCTTCCATGATTTTTATCTCCTAGGTCTTATACTTGTTCGACTCTTCCCTCTCATTCTCATTTGCTTCCACTAAAGATGCGTCCTCAAAGGCTCTGCACTTGGCACCTTTCTCTTCTTTATGTATATTCTCTTAGTTATTATTATAAGCTTTCGCTTATTAATAAAGTTGACACTGTGTGTAGCCTTAATTTTGATCTTGAACTCCAATTCTGCACCATGTTAAAAATCTTCACCTGGATATACCATAGGCATCTTAAATGTAATATGTCCCCAAGTTAGCCCATTACTGCTTCCTTTATCCATCCCTTTTTCAATCCTTCCTACTTCTCTTGAGATCACCATCACCTTTACAGTCATTCTGACTGTTACTTTCTCTTCACACTTCTAACAATCAGTTACCAGATTTTGTTGATCTTGTCTATATAATCTCTTTGCATCAATCCCTTCCCACTCACATAATCACTGCTTTAGTTCAGGATGTCACCACCCTTTGCCTGGACTACTTCCCTTCTTCCAAATTTCTACCTTCTCCAAATCATCTTCTACATAGCTGGAAAATTAATATTCCTACACATAGGTCTGACTATGTCACTCTCCTATTCAAAAATGTTGAGTGGTTTCCATTTGCTTTTAGGACAAAGTTAAACTCCCCAGACTAGTATTTAACACCTAAACATCGTGTTTCACACTTATCTTTGCACATATTTCTTATTAACCTTCCTTCACAAAGTTTATTCTCCAGCCAAACTGACCCTCTAGCTATCTCCTGAAATCAACATTCTATCTCTGGTCTCCATACATTTGCACAGATTGTCTCCCAAGCCTGGAATGCTCTCACTGTTCACCTCTGCCTCTTGGAATTCCAGTTTCCTTCAATATTTATTTCATGTACCACTCAATGCAAGGCCTCTTCTCACCTCCATCCTCTATGGTTACTATTCTCGTTCATCAAAACACCTTGTACTTACTCATCTGTGTATATGTTATGCCCCCAAGTAGAATGTAAGATCCTTGCAGGCACAATCGTTGATTTTTTTGTCCTTATCTTCAGCACCTAAGATAGTACCTTATACAGAGTAAGCATGTAAAAAATATTTGCTAAATTAATCTACTGCTGAAACTCTTTTCATCATTTTGAACATTTTTATGACACCTCAGGAGAAACTATCAAGATCCTCTTAAACTTGTCCCTCAAATGAATTATTGAGTTATGTCCTTTTGGCAACATGCACTTACAAAGGGCCTGTGTCCACAGACAAACTCTGAAAGTACAGATTTCCTCTCATCACTGCCATTTTCACAGAAAAAAAGTCAACAGTTTAAATTGTTCAATCAATTGGCCACATCATTTTGATGTCTTGATATTTTCTGGCCGGTGATGATCTCTTTCCAATAAATTATCAAACAAATAATGAGAGTCTAAGATATAGAGGGGATAGGGCACAAACCCTAAATGCCATAAAAGGTAAGAAGAGAGAGTCATACTTTGGGCTACTATAAGGATGAGTCAGGAAAGTTTGCTGGGGGTGAGCTGGACTTAGGAGAATGGGAAGGATTTGGCAAAGCGCAAGGCATTTCAAGCCATAGGAACAATATGTTCAAAGGAATTAGACAAAAATGATCACAGCATGTTCATGGGATAGTAAGAATAACAACCTAACTAGAGCAGAGGAAGTGTAAATGGCTACACTTCATCTAACAAGCCCCTTGGAGGGTTTTCTGGATACAAATAAGAGGGTGAGAGGTCTTTACAGGCCTACCAATATGAGAAAGGGAAGAACACAGAAGAAGAGCCAAGTTCTTGTGGCTAACCATTTCCCCAAAGGACTCTTCTTCCAATGGGCCCCCTTGCCTACTAGCTCCACCTTTTGCAATTTTGAACAAATCATTTCCCTCTCTTTGGGCTTTAATTTCCTCATCTGTAAAACTAGAAGTTTGGTGATCTCTAAAGTCCTTTCCAGCTCTAAATCCCATAATTCCAAGTGCTAACATTTTCTATCTTTATAACTTTGAGTAGTTCATTTAACTCTTTGGAGTCTCATTTTCCTCATCTGAGAAATGTGACAACTATACTACCTACTTCCATAGGGGGTTATGAGAATTATCTGAGATTATGTATGCAAGATGATTCATAACCATGATAACTCATATCAACACAATTTGTTCTGATTAGAACGTCTGTAAATTCTCTTTTTCTCAAGCTAACTTCTCCAGTACTTCTAGTTACAACAAATTTTTCCCTCCTCTATGCTCTATGCCTTTTGTTCATGCCATGTCTCTTGGTTGGAATGTCCTTTCCTCTACTCTCACCTTTACCTATGATGATTTCTATAATACCTGCTATTAAGGTCCAACTCAAAGGCCATCACACTTGTGAAGACTTTCTTATCCTACTCTCCAGCCCCCACTCCAACCAAAAGTGATTTCTCCTCTCATACCTCTCCTAGCACTACAAAGATAATCTAATCTAATGAAACTAAACACAAGATGTTAAATATAAATAACTTTGATTTAAAAAACAACAACATTGTACCAATTAAGTAGGCGCTAGAAGTTTGAAAAAGGGCTACTTTGTAGTCCCTATCTAGGGATGGAGCAACTGTACTGTGATCCTGCTCTGAACCCTGGGAGCTGAGTCCAATAACCTAGCCTACTCCTTCTCTCCTGACAGAGATACGATAGACCAAATAGGCAGAATGAGATGCACATTGGTGGACATGGTCAATGTGCAATTTTCTTTTTTCCTTGACTGTTTTGCTTTTTTTATTGGAGGGAAATGGAGAGAGAAAATAAATGCTTTTCAATTAAAAAAAAGAAAATTGAATTAAAAAGAAAAAAGATATAGCATAAAAACTAGAAACTATGCCAAATGAAGATTAGTTAGAAGAACTGCAGCATTCATTCTGGAAAAAAGCAAACACTTGCTAGGCAGGGAGAGGTATGCATTATCTGAAAAGTGATCACAATGTAGAAGAGAGTTTAAATGTTTTCTACTTGACCATAGAGGGAAAAACAAAGAGCCATGGGTGGAAATAGCAAGGAGACAGATTTGACCTCAATGTAAGGAAAGTCATTCCAATAATCAGATTGGTCCAAAAGTGGAATGGGGCCCCAAAAGGTGCTAAGTTCTCTATCATAGGGACAAATTAGAGGCTTAAGAGAAGGCTGAATGACCCCTTATCAGAGATGCTATAGAGGAGATCTCTGTCACTGGATGTCCTCTGAGGTTCTTTCCAATGTTGAGATTCTATGGTTCTATGCCTAATTTTCTCTTATTCATTTGGTACTTTCCCCTGGTATCAGTTGATCTTATTCAACATATTGTACTGTAACCTCCATGAAGTCACAGGAACATGTAACCCCTTCAACATCTAGCACATTGAGTTTACCACACTGGAGCAAAATCCCTGGCCTAGTTAGGCAATCTTGTTCAGCACATGCTGTATGCCATTTTTTATATATGCTGAAAAGGGATGGAAAAAAAGAAAGTCAAGCACCTGCCACAGGGTGCTTATAATCTAATGAGGAAAAAAAAAGACATACAGGTTGAATAATAAGGCAATGACATAAAACAGCAAGAAATCAAATTCCAGAACAGTGCAATAGGAATTTAGAAGAAAGAAAATTCAATGTAGAATGGGCTAGAAGGGAAGGCATCTTGAGGGAGGTGGCATTTGATCTGGGCCTAGAGGAACAGATAAAAATATTGATATAAAATAAGGAGAGAGTTTATTCCAGAATGGAGATCAGTATGAGCAAAGACTTAGAAAGTACATGGCACTTTCTGGGGATATCCAGTGCCACTATTGCAAAAAATAGAGAGTTTGTATAGACAAATTATAGGGGAAAAATTAGGGAGTTAAAGTAGACCTAACATTGTCTGAACTGCCAAATTCCATCCAATCTAAGGCTGAAGTTGTGATGACATAGAGTCAAGACTGGACTTAGAGTCACAGGAACTTGGTTTTAAAGCCTAGCTCTGTTGATTATTACCCATTTGATTCTGAGAAAGCTAATTCCCTTCTTGTGGCTTTGGGTTCCTCATATGTAAAATGAGAATGGGTCAGATGATTTACAATGTTTTTTCAGAGTTAGATCTAAGGGTTCAACGTTATATAAAAAACTCTGTGGGAGGGGCATATTAATAACTGGCCAGGATGTTTACCTGCACAGAGAAAAACAGAATCAAGAGTCCTACTTAGAAGCCCCTCAATAAATCAACCTGGAGGGTGCTCATCAATTTATGTCTAGCTATAAAAACCCACACCTGGATCCCCATTTTCCAAAGTAGTCATCTGAATAATCAGAGTGGTCTAAAAGTCAACTGGGAGTGCCCGAGGAGTTCTTGCCTGTCAGATGTGGAAAGATTGGCCATGATGACAAAAATTATTCCTTTGGGCCTAGAATTGCCTAACTGTGGCAAGAAGAAAGGGAGGGCACCTTGGCTCAGAGGGAAAGAAAAATACGTGGTGAAATGATTGTTTCATTTTACTGATTTTGAATACACTCATTCCATATACTTCAAACCCAACACACACATTTTAGCCTAAACCCCACAAATTCCATGTTCTGCTCCTCCTCCCTTAACTGTTCCTGAAGGAACAATTGCCTAAGCTTTGGGAACATTTTATTCCATTTCATAGAATTCCATCTATTTACCCAAAGAATACCCCAGTTTTGCTAGTGTTTGTTTCTGCTTAATTTATGAACAAAGGTCACAGGAAATAAATTACTACTTTGACTCTGGAGTGGAAATTCCAGTTGAATTTGTGTATTCATGATTTCTCAGCCTACAGAGTAGGGCTTTGAGTGAACAATAATTGGAAGAGGTATTACCTTTTCTACTAATAACTCTAATGATAATTTTACCTTGTATGTGTGTATCACTTTACCACATTAATAATATTGGCTCACAATTTTCAAGCATTTTAAGGTATGCCTGTGAGGTAGATAGTGCAAGTAAAATGGAACCTGCTAGTAAAAATGACAAAGGCCTGAGTATCTCTTTCCAGTAAATATGGAGAGCAAAGTGAACCCTGAAAAGGTCTGCATGGAATCCAGGATGTTTGTATTTCTGATAGAGTCCAATAACTATGACTTCTGCTGAAAATACAGGCTGATTTCCCTCATATTAGAGAAGGGAAGGGGTCTTGGAGAATGCCAGTTTCCAAATAAATAGAAGATGAAATATTCTTTGAAAATTTAAAGAAATGCTTTTTTGTTAAAGAAAAAAAAATACAGAATAAAAGTGATATGAAGAAGCAAAGAGGGATCTTGACATTTGCCTAGAGGTTACAGGGTAAAATAATATGAAAACAAGAGGAAAGGAAAGAAACACCACTACACATTTGGAGATAAGGAAGAAAAATGAGGTTTTTCCCAAAGAGGAAAGAGCTAGACCCTTTGAGGAAAAGTCAACTGATCAACCTCAAAGGACTGATGATACAAAACTACAGGTACTGTTAGCTGATAAATTTTGAGTTCTGGTAGTTAGTAGCTTTCTGATGAGGAGTACTGAAGTATACTATTTAAAAACCTGAAAATAACAACTAGATCTGCTAGTGAGGATAATACGGGATATCTAAAGTCTTGTCAAATGAGATAATTATTGCCAACTTCTGGTGATTAATGTGGACCCAAGTAATGCCGGATGGAATCTAGAAAGCATTGGTAAAGAATACAAAGTCTTGGTCAAGACACTGAAGAGCTTAAAGATACTGGTGGTATTTCAAAGATGATCTAAGGTAAGGACTTCATAAGACAAAGGCAGGATTGGAAAGTTAACAGCTAGTCAAAGATTTGGTATCTGTCACCGGGATTTAGATAGAACATAATTACAATATAGAAGAGTAACAGTAAAGATGCTCAGAAATTCAAAGCAGACAAAATTTAAAAAAAATAATCAGCAGTATGAAACATGGTTCCATATATCTACATACAAATGCACAAATTATATGAAAAAACAAAATTAAGTAGACATCTTAATACAAACAAGCAAACATGAGACCTATGACTGTAAAATGCCTCTCTCTGGATGGATATACTTTGTTCAAAAAAAATGGGATGAGATACTTTTTGTTTTTGTTTTTTTGAGGAGAAACGATAAAATTGTGTATTAAGAAAATACTCAGGTAGTACAATATAGATAGTTGTGAGAGGAGATAAAGAGAAGCAAGAAATTTAAACAATATTGGTGTATACTACAGAGTTACCTGGATGGAATGAAGAGATAAATTTAAGAATCTGGAAAATAGAACATAAGTCTGGCATTGAGGCATTATATGATACTGATAGGGAAATTCAGTTATTCAGACATCCACTTAAGCTCTCTTTCTACCAAAGGCAAAGCAATTAATAATTTCTTGACTTGTATTTTCATTCTTCAAAATGAAAAGGGATCAACGACAAAAATTCTATTTTTAGTCTCATGTTCACCAGCATGGAAGAATTGGTTCCTAGGATGGAAGTCTAAGAATTTTTAAAGAGAAGAGGAAAGCTTGATATAATCTGACATGTGCCTTGCATTTGAGGAGAACAGCTTTTCAAAGGATTCAGAAAAAGGACTGATAGTATCCTATGGATTAAGATTTGACAGGGAAAGTAAGCCTGAGAGATGGGAGGCTTTCAAAAATGAAATTCTGAAAACTCAAGGAGAAAAAATTCTGAAAAAAAAGAAGGGAAAGGTGAAGTTTTCAAAAGAAACTGATACGGGTATACAGAAAATTCAGTGATCAAATCTGATTTTTAAAAACTATAGAGTAAATAAAAGCAGGAAGGATGGCCACAAAATTGGGGAATATTCCTACAAGTATATTGTCAGAAAAGCTAAAGTTCTGAGAGAGAGGAGGCAAGTAAGGAAAAGTAAAGATTCAAAAAAGTGTTTTAAATGTTATACTGGGGAAGAAGAGAAAATCAAAGGAGGAAAAGGACTGCTGCTTGGGATGCAGGCAGCAATGATAATGGAAAGAGGTAAGAGCTCCTAGTTTGATTCCATGTGTTTTCTTTTTTCCAAAGAGAATGTAATTTTGATTTTAAAAAAGAGAACAAAAATGGATGCTTGGGAGTTGATACTCAAAATATTTAAGGAGTTAATAAGAGAATAGATAACTGTCTCTAATTAATTCAGGTCACCAGGCCAGATGAACTATACCCTTGGGTACTAAAAGGACCAGCAAATATAACTGCTGGGCCCCATCAGTAAGTTTTGAAAGAGACAGAGAATGATTCTGTAATAGAGGGAATGGTAAAAGTCCCACATTATTAGAAAAGGGCAAGTGCCTGATTTTTAAAAAGAAGAGACTAGTCTTCAAACCACAGTCTGTTGACCTTGACTTTGACTCCTGGAAAACCTCTAAAATGTGCTATTAAAGGGTTAGTTAATAAAAAGCTAGAAAAGGAAGCAGTAATCACAAAGAGCCATTTTGTCAAGAACAGGTTATGGCCTATTAAGCTCACTTTTGTTTTGCTGGACAGGTTGACTAGATTGGTGAATCAAAGGAAATCTGTAGGTATAGATTAACTAAATTTTAGCCAATAAAACAAAACATCTCTCATATTCTTATGGGAAAGATGCGCATCCATGGGCTACATAATAATGCAAGTAACTAGATCTGGACTAGTTAAATGGCCAGATTCAAAGATTAATCAGTTAATAGCATAGTGTCAGCTGTTAGAAACATCTCTAGCAAAAAAAAAAAAAAAAGACCTGAGCTCAGCCTTATTCAGGTTAATATTTTTATTGAAGACCTAGATAATTACATAACAGAATAGTTGAGAAATCTATCAAGTTTATAAAGACACAGAGAGCTAACACAATAGATATCAATCGGGATCTTAAAAAGTTATTTCCAAAATGGTATTTGGAGCCAAATCTAATAAATTTAAGACATAAATATGACATGTTATTTTTGAGTTTATAAAATTGTGACTTCACAAGTATAGGATGGAGGAGCTGTGACTAGGTAACAGTACAATTGAAATCTATCTGGGGGCTTGAGTAGATTATAAATTTGATATGAATCGAGGGTGAAATATGAAAGCCAAAAAAGTACATATGATATTAGGCTGTATTAAGGAAAGAGTAGTATCCATTTCTAGTGAGATGGTTGTCCTACTGTACTCAGCCCTGATCAGAGCACTCCTAGAAGGTTTACTTCTGATAAAATAGATGCAGAGCCACCCTTGCTGCAAGTGGGTTCAAGTCCCCTAAATTTTCAGTGCTCTAGACAACTCTAAGACTAAAAGCTGCAAAGGTGATGACTGCATTGATGGAGAAAATTTCCTCACTTAGGAAATTACAAATTTACTTCCTAACCCATTGAGGAGGAGGAGAGTAAATAAAAAAGGGAAGCCAAGATAGTAAGAGGCTTCAAGTTCATGTCATTTGAAGATTCGTTGAAGGAACTGAGAATGATAGTGCTGCAGTAGGGGATCTTGAACTGGAGCCTGTGAATTTTGAAAAAACATATTTTGACAACCAATATAATTGATTTCCTCTATAATCCTAAGTATTTTATGCATAAAAATACTCTTAGAGATCTATAGACATCATTAGACTGCCAGAGGTTTCAGTGGTATATATACACACACACGCTAAAATCCCCCTCCCTAGAGAAGAGATGATTTGGTGGGGCAGGATGGAACATTAAAATAGTTTAGTCTTGACAAAAGAGCAAAAAATATTAATAATTAGAATTATCCTAAAGTACAGTAGACTAATTTGAAAGGTAAAATATTTCTCTTTACCAAAAATCTTCAAGAAAATGTTGGATGGCCACTTGTTCAGTATGTTATAAAAGAGATTTTGGTTCAGATCATAGGCTGAGGTAGGGACTTTCTAGGGGCCATTCCAATGCTGAGATTCAGTATTACTATTGCCATTTTGTAAACGAGGAAATTGACTTCCAAAAAGGTGAGATGATTTGCTCAAGAAAATACAACCAACAAGTGCCATTTTGGGGATGCTTTTTGAACTATTTTGGTATTCATTCTCTTGTTTAATCCAGAAAGTGGCCCTAAGCAAAGCAAGACAGGGGTTCATATTCACATTTGATAGTAGAGGAAACTGAGGCATAGGACAGATATATAGCATTGCAAGTCAGTGACAAAGCTGAGACTAACAGACAGTGTATCATTCAGTCCAGTACATTTGCTATTTGCACATAGAGGGTATTCAATTATTATTTCCTAAGTAAATGAATGAGAGAATTACATAATAACAATGTCAGAATTGGAAGAGACCAACAGAAACCATCAAATTCAATCCATGCCCTCCAAATAACCCTTCCTCCAAAACACCTAATGAGTGGTCAACCAACCTTGGGGATCACATACACACAAAATTGTTAGAAAATTTCATGACACTACCCTGCTTTGCGCAGCTAGGTGTCACCAGTCCTAGAGTCTGAACTACTCATTTTAATGAATTCAAATCCTACTTCAGACACTTACTAGCTGTGTGACCCTGGGCAAGTCACTTAATTCTGTGTGCCTCAGTTTCCTATCTGTAAAATGAACTGGAGAAGGAAATGACAAACCCTCTAAAAGAAAACCCCCAAAGGGGTCACAAAGTGTTGGACACAACAGAAACAGCCACAACAACTATTACCTATCTCCCCAAACTTCTGTTCTCCAAGATAAACATGTCTGCTTTAGTCAACTCAGTCTCACATGGAATGGACTAGAATTCATTATTTTGGTTGTCTTCCTCCAGACATTTCCAGCTTTTTAATATCCTCCCTAAAGTATGCCACCCAAAGTTGGTGTTATTTTTTCCTTTCAAATGGTTTATGTAATTTAGTATCTTCCAGGTCACAGCTTCAACAGGATGGAAGACTAGATATTTTCTTTCATACTCACAATCCCTTAAAGCTCTCAAAAATAGAAATTACATGCTAAAGATAAAGCAATTCCAGTTGTCTCCATGGTCTAGAAGACCAAGAACCCAAGAAGGTTAAAAACTCCATGAAGTAACACATAACTCATACTCAGCACCCCATCCCTACTACCCACTGAACTTTGAGCTGCAAGGATGCAAGAGTCAACCTGACCCAAGGGCTTGCAATAGAAAGTAACCCCACATCCTGACCCATGTTTTCTCATTCTAATTTCACGAAACACTGAATTCCAAACTACAGAAATTTGCTGAGGTCTCAATAGTCGGCATTGTGGTATCACTTTGTGGGGCAACAGAGGTCTACAGTAGAGTGGAGGAATGGAGAGAACTGGGCAGACCATGTGTCTGGGCTTATAGTTGAGCTTACTTCAATACCCCCATTCTCCATTTCCTACCAGTGCTACGAAAATCAAAGATCCATATTCCAAAGGTCAGAAATTTGCCAGTGATGCAATAGTGGCAGCATAGCACTGCTCTGTACTAGTAGGCCAGAGAACTGAGGAAGAGAAGGAACGTGATAGGACATCATGTGTATAGAGTGGTATAATACTTCACTGTGAGAGAAAGAGACTAGTATCCAACTGGGGTCAATCCTGGCCCCTTCAAAAGCTATTTGAATCAGGGACCCAGGCTAGAGAACCATGAATTTCCAATATAGGAGAAAGCTGAGATGCTTTGAGATGCAGCCCCCAAGAAAACTATTATGAGAGGAAGTCAAAAAGTGAGCAATAGGGAAAGATAGAGTGGAAAAGAGAATGAAGTTGCCACCTATCTCTCAGAGTTGTTGTGAGGACAATATTTGTAACGAACTTAGTCCAGTGACTGGTACATAGTAGGTGCTTAATGAATGCATACTTCCTTCCCTCTCTCTTTATACTCCACAAACTTTTTTAGGTTCTTTTGCACTTGTTTCATGTCTTTAGTGGTAGTGGTGGTGGTGGTGGTTTTGTGTGTGTATGTGTGTGTATATGTGTGTGTGTTATGTTTGAATCATACTCCCTGAGTAAGTTGTAAAGATATCAGAGTCCAAAGATCATAATATCTACTTTTATTTTCCCATTCCCACAGCATCTAGCACCATGATGGGCTGGTCATGTGGCAGCAGTAGCAGCACAAAAGTGCTTCTCTAAAGTTACTTGTGATCTTAGTTACCAAACCCAAAGACCTTTTCTCAATTCTCATTCTCCTTGATCTCTCAGCATTTAACACTGCTAATCACTCTCTTCTCTCTAGGTTTTCGGAACACTATTCTCTTGCGGCTTTCCTGCTACCTACCTGACTGTTCTTTCCCTGTCTACTTTGCTAACTCCTCCTCCATATCACACCCCCTAATTGTAGGTACATCTGAGGGTTCTGTCTTGAGTCCTCTTCTCCTCTCCCTCTATAATACTTTACTTGGTGATCTTATCAGCCCCCATGGATTTAATTGCCATCTCTACGATAATTCTCAAATCCATCTTTCCTGGCCCAAACTCTACTGACGTCTAATCTTGCATATCCAACTGCCTCTCAGACATTTCAAACTGGATGTCCAGGACACACCCTAAACTCAGTATATCCAAAACAGAAGTCATTGTCTTCCCCCCTACCTTTCCTCTGTTCCTACCTTCCCTATTCCTGTAGAGTTCCTCTGGTTTACAACCTAGGATTCATTCTGGATTTCACATTATCTCACCCCCCCCCATACCCAAGTTGTTGCAAAGGCCTGTTGGTTTCACCTTTGCAATCTCTTGAATACAACTTCTCTTCTCTGACACTGCCTCCTCCCTGGTTTAGGCCTTCATTGCCTCATGCCTGCACTATTGCAACAACTGCTGATGGGTCTGCCTGCTTCGAGTGTCTCCCAACTCCAATCCATCCTCCATTCAGCCATGAAAGTGATTTCCTAAAACACAGGTCGGACTATGTCACTCCCCTACTCAATAAACTTCAGTGGCTCTCTATAGCTTCCAAGAGCAAATACAAAGTGCTTTATTTGGTATTCAAAGTCCTTTATAATATAGCTACTTCCTACCTTTCCAGTCTTCTTACGCCCTTATTCCTAAACACATACACTTTGATCTAGAGACACTGACTTCCTGGCTGTTCCACAGAAAAGTTATGCATCTCTTGGTTCCAAGAATTTTCTCTGGCTGTCCCTAATACCGGGAATGCCCTCCCTCCTCTGTTCCAACTACTGACCTTTCTGGCTTTCTTTCATTCCCCAATAAAATCCCATTTTCTGTAGGAAGACTTCCCTAACTCCTTTTTGTTCCAGGGCTTTCCCTCTTTTTAATTATTTCCTTTTTTATCCTGTATATAGCTTGCTTTGTATATATTTGTTTGCTTGTTGTTTCCTGCATTAGATTCAAAACTCTTCGAGGTCAGATACTGATTTTTTGCCTCCTTTTGTATGCCCAGCACTCAGCACAGTGCCTGGCATATAGTAGAAGTTCAATAAATGTTCACTGAATTTATCAAACTGAATTTATATAGCACTTTTATATTTGCAAAGCACATTATAAATATGTATCATTTTACCCTTGGTAATATTATAATCCTCATTTTACAGTTGAAAAAAACTGAGACAGAAAGAAATTAAGTGCCCAGTGTCACAAGCTAGTGAGATCAAATTTGACTTAGGGTCTTAGGGACTTGAGGTCCAGTGATCTATTGCTTGCATCCCGCAGGTGCCTCTCATAGTGAAAACAGGAGATTTCAGATAAAGAGCTTATGTGCTGATATCCCCAAAATGTTAAAAGAACAAGTGAAAGGTCTCCAATGAATTGGGTGGCTTCTTAATGGAAGAATTAGGGGAAAACATGGACAAAAATCACAGAGATGAGAAGGTGTGGTTGGATTGTAACCTCTACTAATGAAGACAGAACCCACACTGATGAGACCAATCATGAATCCATTTAACTCTATCTATCATAATACTGGAAACTATTTTCCCAAGAACTTGTAGGAGACTTTATCTAAGAGTATTCTAAGAATAAAAAGATTAGAAAAGTGTGTCACTTCTTAGAAAGAGAATTTTCTAAGGTCCCTTGTGACTTTGACATTGAATGGCCCAATTGTCTTAGATTCAGTTCAAGCATTCAAGTCCTACTGCTGCCTCTCCCTAGTTATACAACCTTTGGTGCATCTCACAGTTCCTGAAAGGCCTAGATTCCTCATTTGCAAAATGTACAAAATAACGCATGTTCTACCTAACTCAAAAGAATTGTGACAAAGATCCAATGAGGTAATAGAATAAAAACCACTTTGTAAATTGTGAAATGCCAGCTATATTATCTTCTAATTAATACATATGTAGTATAGTTTTCCTTGGTATTTAGCCTTAAAAAAGTGTTACAAAGTAATTAGAATAACCCAGGCCTGGAGGCCACAGGTTTTCCCCCCTGGAATAGTCTATGGTACCTCTGTGACCTTGGACAAATCATTTCCCTTTTCCAGACCTCAGAATTTAGACCTCTTCTGGAAAAGGAGAGGTATAGAACAACTGATTTTAAGGTCTCTTATAACTCAACATTCTATGATTCTTATGACCTTATGAACTATATGGACAACGTATAATGGTATTACCAATCAGTGCTATGATACTGCATTACTGACCTGGAAATAGGGCAAATCTTGGTCTATTTCCTCCCCATCCAAAACACCTTATTAATTCTCTAATGTCAGGTTCCTACTGACCTCCTAGTGTAGTCAGTTAATAGGTTATCTGATCAAAGTATAGGTATTCAAATCGACTGAAATGACATGGTATCTTTACTTACATTTGGTCAATCCCTGTACAAGCAGAGATGACAATGAATAGACAACAATTTCTGCATGAGTTTACTCTAAGAGGAGGCCTAGAACCTAATAGTATCAATATGCTACTTTGTTTAGGGGATCTGGGCTATCTCAATGCCACCCAGAACCCAGGAAGATAATAGGTGAAGTAATTTATCATGAACATAAGGACAAATGAATGTGGCCAGAAGAAGAAAAGAAGACAAACCAAATTTTAGAAGTAAAAGAACTGAAGTTCAATTCAATTCATTTTATGGATAATAAGATCATAATCCAGAGAGGGGAAATCAAATAGATCATTGGATTTAGAATTAAAAGGGATCTTACCATAATGGATCACTGATTTAGAACCCAAAGGGTCATCTAAGAGCAAGTTCAACCCTCTAAATTTTACAGATGAGGAAAATGAGACCTCAAAAAATAAAATGAGTTTTAAAAACTCACATAGTGACTGGCTGAGACAGGATTCAAACCCAAGTCCTCTGAGTCCAAATCTAATGTATGACATGGATTATTTTGTGCATTTTGCATATGAGGAAACTGAACATTTCAGAAATCAAAATATATCTAGTCATATTTATTTTAAAAATTATAAAATTGAGACCAGACAGATTTCTGACCAAAGATTGTCCAAAGTCATCTAGGTAATTAGTAGCAGAAACAGTTTATGAGTTTCTCTGAAACCAAATATTACTGAATGTGCTGGCCTCTTACTAAAGCTTAGCCAATCCCACCACAATCAACCCTCCAAATTTGAATAGGACATACAGGGGAACAGAATAAATTCTCTCACCTAAGAACCATAGAACAAAAGACTTGCTGCCCTCGGTCACAGAATACAGGATTTATAGTACACACATTCTCCCAAGATGATCTAATCCAATTCTCTTTTTACTTATGAGGAACTGAACCCCAGAGAAGTGAAATAAGTTGCCAAAAGTCACACCAGAAAATAAATGGCAGACAGAACTTAAATTCAAATTCTCTGATTCAAAATCTAGAATAACATCTAAGAATCATCTAGCTTAGACTTCTATCCCATGGGCCACCATTGCCTTCAGGATACTGTAGTTTTCTTAGAGAAAGTGGCAGCTATTACAAACTTTTTACCTCCTCATACATCTCAGCCTTCCCCCAGCCTCTTAACTGAGAACCTTGTCTCTTCCTTCACTGAGAAAATTGAGGACATTTGTTACAAGCTCTCTTCTCTCCTCATCATGTCCATTCCCTGATCTCTCCTCCCTGCACCAGTCTCTAATAATGAGGTGGTCTTTTTCCTTGCCAAAACTAGCTCTTCTACATGGATCCTTAAGAAACTTTCACTAGACCCTACCATCTCCCAATCTAGTACCCTCTACCTCTCCTTTCTTTCTCAGCCAAATTCCTAGAGAAAAAGCTGCTTGTGCTTGCTGCATCCATTTCCTTTCTGTTCACTCCTCAATGCCTTTTAATCTACCTTCCAATGTCATTTTTTTCAATGAAACTGTTCTCACCATAGTTACCAATGGTCTCTTAATTGCCACATCAGATAGTCTGTTCTCCATTCTCATCCTTCTTGGTCTATTTGTTTCATTTGAAACTACCGACAATTCTTTTCTTCTGGATACTATCTCCATCTGTGTTTTCTTAACATCACTTTTTCTGATTCTCTTCCCACCTGTCTAATTTTACCTCCTCAGTCTCCTCTACTGATTCATTAGTCATAACATATCTCATAACTGTGAATTTTTGTCTTTCTTCACATCCTTAGTGCCTAACATAGTGCCTGGTGCATAGCAGGTACTTAATAAATGCTTACTAATTGACTGAGCGTTCCCTAAAGCTCTGTCCTGGGTCCTCCTCTCTTGTCTAGCTATATTCTCTTGGTGAATTCATAAGCTCCCATAGGTTTAATTAGTGTTTCTATGCAGATGACTCATAGATTTATATATCCAGCCCCAGGCTCTCCCTTGAGCTTCAGGCCTTTGCCAACTATGTATTGGATACTTCAAATTAAATACCTCAAAACATTTCAAATTAGTTATATCCAAAAGAGGCTTGATTATCTTTTCCTATCTTGATTATATTACCTGAGGCAGGATTTAAGCTCAGGTCTTCCTGATTTTACACCCAGAACTCTATCCACTATTTTACTTACGTGCCTTAAGGTCTAGATTATATGATCTTGAGCATGAAAGGTGAGGTGGCCTTCTGCTCCCCCTCCCAAGGTCCTTCTGCCTCTTTGTTTTCATTTCACACTTTTGCACTCTTCTTGCTTTTCATCATAAAAGGAAAGACCTTCAAACACACAAGACCCTTAAACTATCCCTAGGACCCATACAAGGTTTTGAGTTGAGACTGGTTAGCAGGGAAGATAAAAGTTAGGGGCAAATGGGAGACATCTGTTGGATTCCAGAAACCTCCAAGTTAAATTTTTATATTTTGGCATCATTTGATTTGAAGTGAATTCATGATTTATTTGGCACAGGTTCCCTCTTCCCAACTAACCCCACTCAGAACCCATATAAGTTCATCTTTATCACACCAAGGTAGTCTCATATTATCTTTCCCTCTTACCGTGAAAAGCTTTAATTTTGAAAACACATGGATTCATCCATCAATATGGAATGAACCACTGTCTTGTGGTTGTACAGAACTGAATGGTAACATAAATATTCCTATAAAACAGTTCTTGTTCCAGGAACACTGATGGTGGTCATAGGACTCAGTTCTGCAAGTAATAAGTAGTATGACCTTAGACAAGTCACTTTACATCAGTTTCCCAATCTATAATGTGAAGTGATTGGAATAGAAAATATTAAAGTTTCAGAGGCTTATAAGCTTAGAGTTAGAAGGGACCTCAGAAATCAAGTCCAGGCTCTCATTTTACAGATGAGGAAACCTCAGAGAGGTTAAGTATCTTACTCAGCATCAGACAGTAAGTGTCCTAAGGCAAGATTTAATTTAGGTCTTGCTGAGTCCAAGTCTAATCCTCTATGAACTAAGATATCTAGCTGTTGCAAAGTTCCTTCCAGCTCCATTACTCTGTGTTCATAAGTCCTTTCCATCTCTAATGCTCTACACTGTAAGGTTCTTTCTAGTTCTAAAGGTCTGTAGTTCACATTCTATCGTTATCCTTCCTAAGGTGCCTTTTTATACTGAAATGTATGCTGACATTCTGTGAACACTCTATACCCCAAGATCTTTACTTGCCCTAACGTTATACAGTTTTAACTGTTCATTTGTTCTCATTCTCATTCTCTTTCTTATTCTCTCTCTCTCTCTCTCTCTCTCTCTCTCTCTCTCTCTCTCTCTCTCTCTCTCTCTCTCTCCCCACACACACTTTCTTTCTCTTTACAATACCCTTCCTGAGGCAAAATTTCACATTGATATCAATCATAATGGTACAGGTGGATGAGCTTTATTTACTCCTAGGAGCAGACAAAACTACCTACTTCCTTTCACCTCAGTTTCCTACCATTGCTATTTACAGAGACAGAGTCAGAGGGGCAGTAATTTTACATTATTATATTCTAGGTACCTTGGCCAGCAAAAGTGAGGCCAAATAATCTTGCCCTCTCAAGCAGAGCCAGAATTACTGAGAACACAAAATTCCCTTGCTGACATAGCTCCCTTACATGTCAAACAATACCCCCTAACCCTTACCCCTCATCACTTCCCAACTCTAGGAGAAGTCACCCATGGATAAGGTTTTTGGCCTGGTGATCGGATGCAAAGTTCCAAGGATTAGACAAGCCCATGAGTCAGCCAAGTTGAGTGCTCAGCAGTAAAGGAGAGTCCCTTTGCCAGTCCTACCTACAGAGGAAGTGGCCAGCCTAACGTCACTCAGCCATTTAGGACTTGAACCCAGGTCTACTTTCAAGATCAATTTCCTTCCTATGTCTGTTCTTTGTTGACCAGACCAGCATACAAGGGCTTTCACAGGTAGCTTGGGAGAATTTGGGGGCCAACTTTGGCGATGGAGGAACTAAAGCATGGAAAGAGCCAAACAATCTCATGAGGAATGAGGATGACTTTGGGTCAATCCAGGGGCAGAATACAGTTGATTTGCCCTGTCTGTTGGGTATGTGATATGATAAGTAGACCCAGAATCATAAGAGATTAGGAAAAGTATAAACATATTTAATAATAAAGACAGAAATTCACCTGTTTTCCATTCAACAACTCTGGAAATACGAACAAGGCTCGGGAGACAGAATAAGAAAAGCTAGGAAAAAATCCTGTTGGTTTTGAAAACTCAATCCCCACCAGAAGCAAACAACATTGGAAGAAAACCATCTTGCACCTGAAATGATCCACTGGCTAGTTCTCTGCACCACTGCCTTTTGCCAGGTGCCCCCTGAGCCTGCTCCCTCCTTCTGATTGCTAGTGCGAGGCAAAGCAAAGATCACAGTGACTCAGCCAAGGTGGGGGGAGTAGTATTGCAAGAAACTCCAGCCATCTGTGGCATGCTACATGTACAGCTGGTCTAAGAGAAGAGGGGGAGGTTGCCTTTGAAAGAGCTGATGGAGAGGTTACCCTGCTTCCCTGCATCTGACAGGAAGAGAACAAGGTGGCTAGTTTTCTTTTTGACCTTGGTCAAAATTGTTCATCACCATCACCTTGTAGAATAGACCTGTGATTTCATTGGAAAAGGGAACTCACATTGAAGGAAATTCCTACTATACAGATCTGCAAATTCAAGCCTTAGATACTTTCCTGGGGGTACTGAGAAGTCAAGTGATTTGTCCAGAGTCACACAATCAATGAATGTCAGAAAGCAGACTGTTCCTTTCTCTATACCATGTTGATTCCCATTTTAATTTCTAATGAAATTTCATTAATAATAGAGATTAGATATTTGCAGCAATTTAAAGTTTATAAAGTCTTTTCTCTCACAAAAATCTAGTGATATAAAAAAGATTGTTAACCCATTTCTACAGATGAGGGAACTGAAGTTCAGAGGAGGTTGGGGAAGGGGTGAAGTGACATGCTTATGGTCATAAGGAACCATTTCTGGGAGCACCTAACTCTGGACAATTATATTAACCTCAATCTTCCTAAGGCTTGGATCTATAGAAACTCATAAAGCCTTTAGAGTTCAAATAGAACCTACTATTCAGTTTGATGTCTTCATTTTATAGGTGAGAAAACTGAGGCAATTGAGGCTCAAATAATTTCACACAGTCATACAGCTTTTTAAAGAGCGAGTTGTACCAAAATTTGGGTTTCTTGACTCAAGGACCAGAAGCTGTTTTTCCCCAATTACACCATTGTAGTCATCTCTGTTTTATACATGATACCTACATTGATGGGCAAAATGGAGGCAAAATATCCAGTTCAAGGTCAGCCCCTACACAAGTAAATTGGGAACATAGGCCAAAATTCTATTCACTAAAGTTCCTCCAGCAAATGAATATTGGGCAGTAGGCTAAGAGAGACTGAACTGTCTAGTACCTTAACTTGCCAATAATTTGAGAAAGTATGGGAAATGGGGAACAGCATTGTCTTTAGAATAAGAAAGCCCAGTTTCTGAGCTCTACTATGCTTTCTAATGGTGACCTTGGGAAAACCTTGCAACTTTTATGAATCTGATTCCTCATCTATAAATGGGGATGATGGTATTTTTCCAGCTTTTGTTGTGGTCAATCATTTCAGTCATGTCAGACTCTTTGTGATCCCATCTGGGGCTTTCTCAGCAAACGGATTGGGTTGGTTTGCTATTTCCTTCTCCACCTCATTTTACAAATGAGAAACTGAAGCAAACAGGATAAAGTGACTTGCCTAGGGTCACACAGCTAATAAGTACCTGAGGCCAGATTTGAACTCTGAAGATCAGTCCTTGCCTTCAGGCCTAACACTCTATCCACCGCACCACCTGGCAGCCCTTATTCTGCTTACCCTAGAAATATATTTCAAACATGGCAAGAGAATGAAAGACAGCATGGCCTTGTGAGTAGGGACCTGGTCTTAGAGCCAGGAAGGTCTGGGTTCAAGTCCCAACTCTGACTCATAGTGACTGTTTAACCCTTTGCAAGTTGTTTAACCAGAAGGCACAATTTCCTCCTCTACAAATCAGAATGGTAATGCTATCTGCACTGAAAACTTCATGGGGGTTGTTGGGAACAACAAGTGAAAAGAAAACTACGACAACAACAACATTTAGGCAATGTCTGTGACATGCCACATGAACCTTCGAGTGATCTTCTCACTTCATAATGGGACCAGAAGCCAAATTTTGGAAGTTTTAACCTTCTCATCTCTGGAACTTCCACCCTAGGGCCTCATTCCCCTGATCAATGAGTTTTTCACGTTCTCTCTGTCATGGTTCATTTTACTTCCTACTCCCATCAAGTCTTCTTGCCAGATGCCTTAATATCCACTTCCTTCTCAATTGTTAGAGGGAAGTATATCTTATCCTTTAGCTGTAGATTTAGGGTCAGAGGACCTGGGTTTAAATTCCAGTACCATTACTAAATACCTGTGTGACTTAATCCGTTTGAGCTCCAGCATCCTCATATGTAACAAGAGGTGAATATATGCATCATGAAGGCAGAGGACTCTTTATCTTGGGCTTTGTATTCCTGGTATTTGACAGAAGATTACAAGTGGTCAGTGCCTAAAAATGATTACTGAATTAAACTCTTTGTTGAATTACGAGTTTGAGCTAGATCAGGGATTCTTAACCTGGTATTCATGCATTTTTTAAATTTATTTTTATGATTGTATTTCAATATAATTGGTTTTCTTTGCAATCCTACTATTTATTTAAATACATTATTCTAAGACTCATCTATAAACTTCATCAGACTATCAAAGGGATCCATGACATCAGAAAGTTAACATCCCCTAGGTTAGATCATCTCTAAGATCCTTTCTAAACATGATGATCTTGTGTTTAAGAAGGGATGTAGCTTATCGTAAGAATCAGAGGATCAAAATGGGAAAGATTATAGCTAACTTCTTAAGAGCTCTTCTTGGGCCCCAAAATGTCTTCTTATTTGAGTCAAAATCATTCAATAGTATTTAATAATAGAACTACTATTTGCTCACAATTCTAAAGCACTTTCAAGTTTGTAAATGCTTTCTTTATACTCCTAGGAGATTGTTAGTACAAGAATTATTATCACCATTTGTTAGGATAAACCAATCCATCAATCAACGAACACTGTGCTAGGCACAAGGGATACAAAACCAACATGAACCAGTTTCTGTGCTTAAAGAGCTTATATTCTAATTGGAAGAGGGGTAGACTGAAGGGAGGGGAAGATAATGATTCCTGTTTTAGACATGTAGAGCTTGAGATAGCCACAGGATATCCAGTTCAAAATGTCCAAAGGGATTGCAAGACAGGAGAGACACTAGAGCTGTCTGAGATGCCGGAGAGTCTGCATAGGAATGACAACTGGATTCATGGCTGCTGCTGAGGTAGCAAAGATAGAGACAGAGACAGAAAAGAGGCAGAGAGGGTGTTTGTACAAAGCTCAGAGAAGGTCTATGACTGCGTTTTGGGGGTATCAGTCTCAGAAGGAAAAGAAACTTGCCCATGGTTATACAGCATGGAGGCTTCACAGTTGAGATTGGATTGGATGGAAAACCCCCTAATTACTTCTGCACCCTCCTCCAAGGCAGAAGGCTTTGCTAGGGTATTTGGGAGGGAGTGGGGGTAGAGGAAGAGTGGTCCAAGGGGATAGTTTAGCTAGCTTTGTCGGTAACTTCATTTGCAGCCTTCCAGAAGTTGCCCTGCTTAAGCTAGCATTGAATTCAGCCTCCAAATGGTTTCCTAATTATCAGTGTAAAAAGAGCCGAAGACTCTCAAATTCCAAGAAGTGTGTTATATTTGTTCAGTTATGTAACATGCTTCTCCCGGTCTTGGACCAGTCATGTTTCCCCCAGCGGGAAGACGAAGCTCCCAGAATCACCATAGCATTCCCTTTCCTCTACCAAGAAGGAGTTTTGTTTTTTGACTGTAGCCTGGTGTGTTTGCTAATGACTTCTGTATCCCGCCCCTGCTCTAGGTCTTGGCAGACCTGAGGAGGCCCCTGCTCTCCGACCTTGAGCAACTCCGAGATCAGGTTTAAATGAAATGTACAAGAAAGTAAAAGTATTTGTGTACTTCTAGAAATGTGTTTTCAAACCCCTGGCCTGTAAGAGACTCTAGTGAGTATGGATGGGTAAAGGTGGATCTCTGGCCTCTTGCTGTGTTGCCACCTTGAGGCTGCCTGGTCCATGGGGAGATGGCAAACAGCCCCTGTCCTCTACAAGACTTGTAGTTAGCTCTCTCTAGGGACGTTCATTGCCAAACCGCCAGGCAAGGTGGACTGGCTAAATGTATCTCTCCATCTGTGGCCCTGTCAGAAAGATAATTCATTCTGTTCGGTCCATTAAGGAATCAAAATAAGTAACAAGTGATAGAGCAAGATATTAGAACTGTCCCTCCCTGGACCATGTGTCCTCCCTTATCTCTCTCCTCTTCTCCCACTCTTTCCTCTCCCCTCCCTCTCTCTCTCTCTGTGTCTCTCACTCTCCTCCCCCCACCCTCTTTCTCTCTCTCCCTTTCCCTCTTCCCACCCTCCCTCCTCTGTGTCTTAATCTTCCTAAAGTGGCTATGGGTAGGTTTCAGGGATAATCATAAAACTGAAGAATTGAAATGGAACCTTCCATTCAATTTAACCCCTTCATTTTACAGAATGAAGGAACTGAGGTACCTGAGGGTAAGAATTTATCGTGATCATATAGCTATTTCTCCTCTCTCCCTCCCTTTCTCTTTACAATGCATCTCTGTCTCTCTGTCCTGTCTGTCTTTCTCTCCTTCCTATCTCTCTTTGTCTCTCTGTAACTGTGTCTATATGTCCCTTCTCTGTGTTTCCGTCTGCTTCTCTCTCTCTCTCTCCCCATTTCTGTCTTTCTGTCTGTCTCTGCGTGTTTGCGTTTCTCTCATTTTCTCTGTCTCTGTCTCTCCTTCTCCCCACGTCTCCTTTCTCATGGTAACTTAGGTCTCAGCCAGAGAACGCAGGGTTCCGATCAGCTCTGCTCTCTACCATCCAGTCACTGCCATCAGGTCACTCAAACCCTCTGGGTCTCAGTTTTGTCCTTTGTAAAATATAGGGGTTAGATTGTTTCTCAGGCCCTTTGTGACTTTTCTCCCTTGTCTTCTCTCTGTCTATAAACAGTTAATAGACGCGAGGCTCTGAGTTGCGCTGGCCTGCGTTGGCTGTGCTGGGTGTGTGTTTTTCCCCCTTCGGGTGCCCCCTGCCTTCCTCCTTCAGCCACTGGGAAGCTGGGACCGTTCGCTGCTGACACCTCGGCTGCTCTGGCAACCCGTGAACTGTTGGAAAAGGTCAGTTGGCAGCGTCCTCCACGCCTCGTTCCACTCTCAGGCCCTTACAAAGACGTTGTGTGATGTGGGAGCTCCCTCTGTTGGTCATCAGTGGTAGCTTCCCTCCAAGGAGAAGACAAAGCAGAGTCCGGCTCCTTACTACGCTCCTCTTAACCTGGAGCCTGGGGCTATCAGCTTCTTGTCAGAGGAATTAACTAAAGGGCTTGTACTCTGTTAATGAAGGATTGAACAAGACGTTGGTTTATTATTTGGCTCAAAATCTGCAAGTCCCAAACATTTCCCCCACCCTTCTGAGGGAGTATTTTCGGGGAATTAATAGCTATTTTCCATTCATATTCAGATAGGCATAGCCATACAATCATGGATCATTTAGTCCAAATCGCTAATTTTGCAGATGAGACAACCAGGCCTAATGACTTACTCAAGTCACACAGACAGTAAATAGCATAGTTTAATTTCGAACGCAGGCATCCTAATGCCTAAGCCTGTCTCTTCCCATCCCATGCAAACCTTCAGTAACTTTTCAAGTCACTAAAATGATTTTCACTTGGCTCCCAGTAGAAGTTTCTGGAAATCTTAATTATTCTCTCCTTATATACCAGAAACTTCCTATCCGCAGAGGAATGGCTAGATCATTGATACGGAGTCAAGCTGACCTGGGTTCTGATCCTGCTTCAGATACTACTAGCAGTGCTCTTGTCATTGTGAGACTCAGATTAAATAATATATGTCAAGTATTTTGCAAATTGTAAAGGTCAACATAAATGTGAACTATTGTATGTTTTAAAGTCAGAGGCCTTTGAGAGTAGGTGAATAGAAAGGAACACATAGGACAGGTACATAATAATAACCTTCTCAGAAGCAAAGACACCTCCTGAACTCATTTAGAGTAGGTACAAAGTCTCCATTCCTGGTTCCCCACCCATCCCACCCCATATCTCATTGCTCAGGGTCTTTGGACAGGCACTGTGAGTCTCTTTATTTAGCTGAAAGAAAGGAATAAGTATTTATTAAGTGCCTATTATATGCCAGGTACTCTGCTAAGTGCTTTATAAATATCATCCTCACAGAAATCCTGGGAGGCAGGTGCTGTTATTATCCCCATTTTATAGTTGAGGAAACTGAGGCAGAGAGTTTAAGTGACTTGCCCACAGCTAGTGAGTGTCTAAGGCTGGATTTGAATTAAGGTTGTCCTGACTACAGGTCCAGCACTCTACTGTGTCACCTAGCCAGGGAGGAAGATTAAGGACCATTTTACACACAGATGTGTCCAGGGATTGGTTTAGATAGTGTAGTGGGAAGTAGAGCATACATTTCCTAATCAATGGTCCTGTGAAGGGTTCTATATTCTGATGAAGTTTAAGATTAGCCTCCTAGAAGATAGGTAACAGTAGCTAACATTTCACCCTGTTTTAAGAATTTTTGTTACTGTTTGTTTTGATTAACACGTGTTTAGTGTATTCCTTTTATGTATCAGAACAAATAACTGGTCAATACCTGATTTATATTGTCATTAAGTCCCTTTTATTTCTTTCTACCTTTTTTTTAGGGAGGCCTTAGATATGAACCATGAGTAAAATCAATCCCAGGGAGACCGTGAAGGGGAACTTAACAAGCCCATGAGTGTGAGAAAAGAGAGTTTAACTGCTCTCATTAGAGGCAGGATCCCCCAGGACTGAACCCAGACCACTACATGCCTGGGCACAGAACAAGGAGCAGTTATAGTCTCTCCCCACCCCCATCCTCCAGCCACCATGGTGACCCAGCACTGGTTCCCCAAAGTTAAACAAGGAAGAAAAGTGGTCTAGAAAGTATTTGAGAAGTTATGGTGTAAACACACCAACGTGAACAGACAAATTGTATACTTATTTTATCCGGTAGCTGAACGGTCATATGGAGTGGATAACTGTTGCTTTAGTAATGACTTAAGTTTTCAGACAAGCTCGATATGCAGAAGAGGGTAAGGATTTAGACAGAAAGGAAATTCTATACAGTACTGAGTTCTATTATGTTGGAAAACAGAAAGGCTGGAAGGTTGACCATGAATTCTAGATGTGGAAGGAATTTTAGAGATAATTTATGTTCAATCTCATGTTACATAACAGAAAGAAGCCCTGAGAGGGGATGGAATTTGCTTTTGATCACAGAATCAATTAGTGACAGAGTCATGCCTGGACCCCAAGTACTCTTACAACTTGGATATTTTTTCCTACATTTCTCCAGGATGGAACACAAATTTGAGCGAAAGCTCATCCAGGGAAGAAGGGACATACTAAGTAAAAATCCCTTTTCCTTGCTTTCTGTGGAACTCGTTGTAAAAAGCAACACCTGGGAACGAAAGGATAAAGAAAGAGCTGGAGCACAGAAAGTTAACTTGCATTAATGGTGAATTGAAAGCCCATCCAGAGTTGGCTGTGCACTTTGGTCAAAGGCATAACCTTAACTCATTTTGCTGTGAGAAATTTTACTATGAAGCAAAAATATCCCTATATTATTAATGAACCTAGAAATAATGCTTGCAAAACACCACTGGGTATTCAATCTCACCATTGCCCATCTTCAAAACACCTGAAACACAAACAATGGAGAAACTTGTGGGTCCTTGGAAAAGGCAGTTGAAATTATGAATTCGGAGTGAGAAAGGACCTTAAAAGTCATTGAATCCAATAACCTTATTTTATAGATGAGGAAACAGTTACAGAAAGCTTAAATGATTTGCCTAGATTTACTCAGCTAGTTTGTCTGAGGTAGAATTCAAAGCCAGGTCTTTCTGACTTCAAGTCCAACGCTCTGTCCACTACACCATGCTACCTCTCAAAGTCATGCAGATGGAGCAGTGAACTTGGAGTCTGGAAGATCTGAGTTTGAATCCCACCTCAGACAAACTAGCTGAATGAACCTGGGCAAATCATTTAATCTCTGTGTCATCAGTAAAAGGAGGAAAATAATAGCATCTCCCTCTAGAGTTGCTATAAAGATCAAATGAGAGAATAATGAATAATAAATGTGATAACAAAGAAAAACTATGAAAATTATAAGCAGTCAAATAAGAGAGGTATTTATAATAATATTATTAATAATGCCTACTGCACTGCTGTACATCCAGTAAATATTTAATAAATACTTATCAAAAGATCTTTGGATTAGAGGCAGGTTGCCCCTTAGAGATTGTTTAGTAGAGCTTCTGGAGATGAAAGAAATAAGAGTGAAGAGTGCTCTTTCTACATCATCGCTTTCATGTTGGTTGACTGACTGATAGATCTCTGGAGGTGACTAGGTGGTATATATTACAAGCACAATCTTGGTTTTGGACTTATTGTCTCAATTAAATGTCCCATTTTGACACATTTCATCATTCAGCCTCATTATTTTAATTCATCTCTCTTTTCCTTTTTTTCTGTTCCCCCACCATTCTTCTGTCTTCCTTTGACTCTTCATTTGCTTTGGTCTAGGACAGTCAGAATCAATGGAAAGCATAACACAGTCGAAACAGTAGACTTCGAGTCATAAAGTATGCATTCTAGCCTTGCCTCAATCACCTTCTTCCTATGATGATAAGCAAATCACAGACTTCCTTCCCATGAGCCTCAGTTTTCTCGACTATAAGATGAGGGACTTGGACAAAAAGGTCCCTAAGGTCCAACCAGATCCATCATTTCATGTTCTATGATCTATAAAACAGCCCATTTAAGAGACAGCATGCCATAGTAGGAGTAGTTGGAGTCAGAGGACCTGGATTTGAATTCTGACTCTGCTACTAACTGTGTGACATTGGGCAATTCCATTAGCTTTCCTGGGCCCTGGTTAAATTATTTTTAAAATGAGAGGATTGGAATAGGAGATCCCTCTGGTCCTTTCCAACTCTAAACTGCCTGATCCTATTTTTTTTTTCTACTTTCCTAAGGAATTTTATAACTGATTCAACTTTCCCCTCCCGTCTGTTCCATTTCACTCCGGGCATGTCTGTCTCCCTTCTGGCCTCACCTACTTTCTTCAGACAGCTCTCAGAGTTAATAACCTTCAATCTTTTGGTGTACAGTGACTACTCCTCTCCAAAACTCCTGCCTCCTAGTTCCCTAGACCAGTGTTCCTTCACCTATATAACAAAACTGTCTCTGATGAGAATTAATCAATTAATAAGAATTGGCAACAATAACAATTGCTATTATTTATATAACACTATGTGGTTTACAAAATGTTTTACAAATATTACTTCATTTTATCCTCCCAACAGCATTGGGGGTTAAGTGCTATTACTATCCCCATTTTACAGAAAAAGAAACTGATGAAGACAGAGGTTAAGCTATGCGCAGGGCTATATAGGTACGTGAGACTCAATTTGAACTTGGGAATATTCTACATACTGTACTACCTAGCTGTAATTGATGTGTAGGTAAAGTATATATTTACATATGTATGTATGCATATATATGTGTGTATACATACATGTAGATATAATACAGATATTTTGACTGATGGTTTAAGGCAATAATAAGCTATATAAAAGACATATATTGCTTGGTTATTAGGAAACATACACCAAGATGACTGCAATATTTCTAATGCCTACCATTTATTTTGGCCCCAGATGTGAGAAGTAGCCTATTGATTACTTTTAAAATACAGAGGTATAGGTCATACATACAAACTGACTCACTGGCAGCTAGCTACACTTGATTTTCAAGGGAACTCATGAACTCTGCCACACTAAAGAAAAAAAAGTAGAGTCATTCAAAAGGAACTTCACTGTTCACACCATTGCTAAGAGACCCATCAGTGGTGGGAAAGCATGATTTCTTCCCTTCATTTAAAAGCACGCTGATTTCAGACAATGAAATCTGCTAGAAAGTTCTTATAAGATGTGTAGGCTTGGAGAATTCTGCTGAGTTAAGAATGTAAAAAATGACAGCAGTACTGCTTCTCACTTGGGCAAGGGCTTGCTTATCTTCTTAGCCGGAGTCAAAGCTAACAATTGTAATGGTATTGAATGGTCCTGAAGGATTCTCCATATTTGGGGAATGCCTACCAACCAATGAGCAGTATTCATGGGATCATGGATTTAGAGTTGGAAGAGATCTTTCAGGTCACCTAGTCCATCCTCTTCAATTCACTGATATGGAAATTGAAGCCCAGAGCACCCTAGTTCACACGGGTGCCAGGGCCAAGAATCAAACTGGGTACTCTCAATCTAAATCTGAAATTGTGCATTTTACCAAGCACTTTGCCTTGTCTTTCTTTTGCCTCAATACTACCAACTTTGTTTTATAGTTATCTATATATGTATCATGTCCTGTCCTTACTCCAAAAGGCTAAATGTAAGTTCTTAAGGGTAGGTACCATGTCATTATTTATATTTGTGTCTCTAAAATCTAGTTTCCTTGCATATATATACATATATTTATATATGTATACACACATAAAGATAGCTATAGGTATGGACACACAGTAGGGATTCAATGGTGAACAAATGGTCATATCCATGTGAAAGAGGCCAAGTTCCTGCATATGGACTATATTTTTGTCACCTAAGAATTCACAAGTGCCTCTATAAGCAGTTGCTCAATAGATCCCTGGGCAATGGAGGCTAACAGAAGTCCATTTGACTTTTAAACACAAAGTAACTCTCCTGGACATGCAATTCTTAGCCTGAGATTCTAGGGAGTGATGGCTGAAAATTCAAGGGCAGCAGCTGGAACTTTCTGGATTTGCCTAATATTCAGATGGCCTTCCCATCCCCCTAACTATTTTGGGTAAAGAATCATGTCTTCCATGGCAGAAGTACATCTTTCTTTCTCCCAGATTGTCTCTTACTTCAACAATGCCACCTATCACCATGGGAAGGTGAAAGAAAGACTGAGATGTTCTTAGTTGTCTGAAGGCTCCCTTCTATGGCCACCATCCCCCTCACATGCCTTGAACATATGAAGTGAATGATTCAAGACAACATGTGCATCAACGGCCAGATGTTCCTAAGAGTTGGCACTGCTCCATTATCCTCAATTAACTTACCATATTTACTGGTCTATAGGTCCCCTTCTCTGAAGGAATGAATGAGTGATTGAGGCCTTATAAGACTGTCTTTTTGGTAGACACTATAGTTTTCTTGTGAGAATGGGGATAGGAATGGATTGAGGAGAGATCATATTATGGTATTAAGTTCTCTTATAATTTCAGTGATTCTGTCTATTGGGAAAGAAAAAAAAGTTAAGTTAAAATTAAAATAAATCCCATTAAGTGAGAAAAGACATGTGTATTAGTAAAGAACCCATGGGCAGAGGATGGCAAATTAAGGCCAGGATGACCCAGTACACAGCTCCCCGGGCTTTCTGTCAAAATGACAGAGGCTAGCTGTTATATTTTGGCTGAAATAAGAAACAGAAAGGAGTGGGAAAGCAAAGAGACACAGAAAAAGTGGTGGTGGGGGCAAGGAAAGACAAGAAGAGGAGAAGGGAGAAACTGGAGACAAAAAGAAAAGAAGAGAGAAATGGAAAGGGGAAGAAAGTTGGGGAGAGGGGAAAGACTGAACAGGAAAAAAATCAAACAAGGGAAGAAGGTAAAGGGGGTTTTGAAGGGAAGAGAGTCCTAATATCATCCCTCTCTGACCAGCCAATACGCGCACACGCATGCACGCATGCGCACACACGCACACGCATGCACGCACGCGCACACACACACACACACACATAGAAGGGAGAAGGGAGAAACCAAAAGAGGGGAGGAAAGGGAATTAAAAAGAGAAGGATAAAGACAGGAGAAGAGAGAAAATGACAGTGTCAAAGAGATGGGGAATACAGAAAAAATAAGAATGAAAACATTTATTCTCTATGGAGAAATCAGGAACTAAAAGACAGGGTATGGGAGAGGGCATTATCAAAAGAAAGTAAATTTAACCCCATTTCCCTCACTCTCACCCCTGCACACCCCCTCTCTTTTTCTTTCTCTCTCTCTCTCACATAAACACACATACACACAAAGAGAGAGAGAAAGAGAGAAGGGAGAGAAGAGTGAAGAGACTGAAAAAGGATAAAAGAGAAGAAAGAGGACAAAAGGGGGGAAGAAGAAAGGATTAACTGAAAGGGAAAGAAGGAAGAAAAATGAAGATGAGAGGGGGGGAAGATAGTGAGGGTGAGGTTGAAGGGAAGTGTCAGTTTGGGACGAGAAGAGCAGGAAATGCTGCAGGTCAGGATTAGAGCTTGTTGGCAAGGATGTCCTGTGGCATCTCTTTACAGCATGTCCTTGATGGTTGCCTGGTACACATAATGCTTACGGCAGCCTCCACCCCTCCCGCCACCTTCCAAGGAATGGAACAAAGGAAAAAAGATAGTGTTTCCATGCAAGGTTTTAACACAACCCCTAAGTCCTACTGGCACCAGAGAAGACTGAAGGACAAGGCCAGCAAATCATCATGAAATGGTGGAACTGGCTGATCTCAAGGTGTCCTTCATGCCACTGAGGCGTGATCCTCTTCCCTTCTTTCATCATAGCACTTCTTGACATTTCTGCCCAATTGTGCCTATTTTGCCTTTTGTATTTTATATATCAGCAGTTGCCAGCGATACTGTCTGCTATATTTTCCTTCCAGACTTGGCTGCCCAATCCTGCTCTTCCCCAAACTCCCATCTCTCTAACTCTGCAAAAGTCTTTATGATTTTAAATAAAACTTAGTTCCTACCTACCCTCCTTACCCTTTCTCACTTCAGAGCCTGAAAAACAATCTTGCTTACGTTTCCTAGTCTTGTTATCTCTTGTTCCCCACAACAACAAAAAATGCCAAGTTGGGCTTTGCAGTAGAAAATAGACTTGGGAAATGCAGAATGCCAGGCACTCTCTGTTGAGGTTATTTTTGTTCAATGCTCTTTTTTTCTTCTTGTGAGGAATTACAAAAGGTTTGTATCAGCAGAAATCTAGCAGGATGGGATGGTGCATGCTTTGACCAGCTCTTCTTATTTCCATTTATTTATTTATTTTTTTAGGGAGCAGATGGAGCATTGGGGAGAGTTGGTGGTAGAGAGACTACATTATTGTCAAGCCCTCCACTCATTAGAGAGCAACAGAATGGAGAAGTTCTAAACTGATTTATCTTCTATCTCTTCCTCTCTTCTCCTTTTTTCCTCTTCTCTCTTTTTGTCTCTGTTTTTCTCCTATCCCAACCAAGGCAGATTTATAGGTAGGGAGAGTAGACTCATAGAATTTTAGAGAGGGAAGGAATCTTAGAAACTATCTTGATCAATTTCCCTGTCTCACTGGGCAGGAAGCATAAGAATGCATGATTTGAAGGGCATTGGCAAGAGCCGCTTCCCACCAAATCCTCCCTTTACTACCTATCAGAATGCCTAAAATTCCATTTTTGAGACTAACCCTTTGCATCTTAAAGACTTCTTAGTCGTAAAGAGGCCCCTATTAAAATTCAATTTGATTCATGGTTTTAAAAAAGGAAAGAAAAAAATGTTTAACTGCTACTCTCAAGGAGCTTATAATCTACTGGATGGAAGCAGTTACAAGCTAAGTAGGAAGGGACATCTGGGTGAAATGCCAGAATTAATTTGGGGAATGAGAGATCACTTTCACTTGGCAGGGGAGGGTGTCTCAGGGAAGTTACTTGAAGGAGTTGGAAGAATCTGAACTAGGTTTTGAAGGAAGGGAGAGAATTCAAGAGATGGAAGTGGGAGTAGAACAGTCCATTTCATTCAAGGGGCATGGTGCTGAGCAAAGCCATGGACTTACTTGACAGCAGTGCAAGACTGAGTAGAAAAAGCAGTCCAGTTTGCCTGGAACATAGGCTACAGAAAAGAGAGGAGCATAATTACAATGAGACAAGTAGTTTGAAATGACTCTAGAAAGGGCTTTCAATGCCTGAATCAGAAGATCATACTTTATTAAACTGGTCATAGGGAGCCACTGAAGGTTTTTGAGTAGAGAACTGATATTGTTATAGCTGTGCATTAAGAAAACTAATTCGGCATAGGCATTGAAGATGAACTAGGGTTAGCCAGGGATAGAGGAAGGAAGAGCAGTTAGGGGTCTACTCCAGGTTCTGTCCTGCCTGGGTTTTGTGTCTTTTCTAATAGTATTTGGAGTCTTAGTAAATGACAAAATATTTAATCTAAATGGAAACCAAGCTGCCCCCTTCTTTCAATAAAGAGATTTGATATGTGATACAGAAAGTCTAAGAAGAGACCCTGGGAAAGAAGTTCAATACTGACTGCTGGGATAGATTTTCTTTTAAATTTTCTAATTTTCTTTTCTACCTATGTAAAAATCAGGAGAGCTGGACTCTAGTCCTTTTCCTATTATAAACTCCCTGAGTGACCTTGGGCAAATCATCTCTTCTCTTTAGATTTCAGATTCTTCCTCTGGAAATGGGAGAAGTTGGGTTAGGTGATCCTTGAGGTCCTTTGGGCCTCAGCCTATGAGCCTAAGACCTAGCAATTACCACATACAGCTGAGTACAAGAACTTGGAGGAGTAAGGTATGATCTGGTTTTTTGGGAAAGCAAAGCAGAGGCACCTGAAGTGGGGAGACACTGAAAGGTGTGGTAGAAGGCTGCCCAAGATATAGAATTTTTGCTTAAGGCTGGCTCTGTCTTCCCTCTGAGAGCATCTAGATGGCATATGTGATTACTTGTGGAGCTGTTATATCTGAGAAGTGAATGTCAACTGAGGGGAGAGTTTCAACCATGCTGGCCAATTGTGAATCCTTCATTTAACTTAGAGGAAATCCAGAGACAGCAAATGATAATAACACACCAGTCACTGCTCACTTCCCTGGAAGGCATTGCTGGTCAGTAGACTGGTATTGGATGTAAGACAGCTCAGTTGGCTCAAGCAGGAAGCCAGACCTGTCCCCTGAGCCAGCCTTCTCTCTTCTCTCTGCCACTGGCTGCCATTTTTATATTTAAGCCATAAAACAGCCCGAAAATGGGAGGTGTGGATTAATGGATTTTTTTGGCATAAAGAAATTAATATTTTTTAAAATGATGGGAATATATTTTTTCTTTCCTAAAGATCTTTGGCAAACAGAAGCTCTGTGTCTTCCAGACCTCATGAAAGGTATTTTGCGCAAACGAGGTGTGATTTACACTTCCTTTAATTAGCTGGAACCCTGGAAAAAGGAGAAATAATAGAAAACAAGTCTTGAGAAGAAAACAAGTCCAAACAGCACTAAAATAACAGTTTTGTAAAAGCATCAATTGAGGGTGGAGAGAGGAGACAAAAAGCCCCTAATTCAGGGAGCAGAGAATTACAAGGGAATTGAAGTTTCGTTGGATTGCTTCTTGGGAGGAGAAGGGAAAAAAAATTGGCAACCAGACATGAGCATCATTGAGATGGCTTCATGGCATTCCTGAATGCTTCATAACAGTCCTTGTGTTACTATGAGGGCATCTAGGGTTCCAGTGAATTCTTTGGTGAGGAAAAGGGAAGCCATCTTATCAACTGGTCAGACTCTAAGGATATTTGGTGAGGATATGAGAATCAAACAGAACAGACCCAGAAAAAAAGAAGGTTAAAAGAGAAAATAGGTCATTTGACAAGGGCAGAAGATTTCTAGACAGGACTCAGGGGATTGGTACATAGTTTCCAGCCAGGTAGACCCTTTTCAAGAGTGCCTGACCCTTGTTTGGGGTAGGAAAACACCAGGAGAGGGACAAAGAGCTCTCATAAGAGAGACATTGGCTATCCACTGCCTGAAATGGCATCTAGTTAGCTTGTTAAGCAAGGGAAGAGGTTCTTATGAAAATTGAAAAGCTGTTTGACCTTGGGTAAATTATTTCCTCTCTCTGGGCCTCAGTTTCTTCTCTGTAAGTCTACAAATTGACCCATCAACTTCCCCCCACCACACACACACACACACACACACACACACACACACATACACACACACACACATTTCTGAGAGGAAATTTCTCTAAGGTTCTAATGACCACAATTAGCCACCATCTGTTAGAGTTGCCAGTTACCTGAACCCTGGGAGATCTCCTCTCACAAATACTGCTTGTAGCAAAAGCAAAAGCAAAAAAAAAAAGCAAAAGTCCTCTGTTTTGTTACTTATTAGATGGAAGACAGAAATGGTCCATTTGAGAGACATGCAAACTCCCAGAATTACTGGAGATTAGAGCTGGAAGTGTTTTTAGAGATAGCTCATCTTGTCCAAATACCCCATTTTGAAGAGAGATAAACTGAGGACAAGGAAGGAAACATGACCTGCCTGTCCTCACAATAAATAAGTGACAGAGCCAGGTCTTGAACCTGGATCTTCTTCATCTGAGTCCATGAGTTTTCTAGTACATCCTTCTACTTCTTTATGAGGAAGGGAGGTAGGAATGACTAAAGGCAGAATGGAAGCTATACTGACAGAGACTTCACAGACCTTGTGGTAAAGCTTGTCTCCTGCCTCTTTTGGAGAAGTGGTAGACCAAAGCTATAGAGTCATGCTTATGTTTTCAGACATTGTTGGCTTATTTTGCTATTTTTTGTATAGTTCAAATCCAGCCTCAGACACTTACTAGTTGAGTGACCTTGAGCAAATCACTGAACCCTGTTTGCCTCAGTTTTCTTATCTGTAAAATGAGCTGGAGAATCAAATGATGAACACTCCAGTATCTTTGCCAAGAAAACCCCAAATGGGGTATGAAGAGTAAGAAAATGACTGAACAACAGCAAAAATTATTATTAACAGGACAGAGTTTTATACAGATTGTACGTGTGGGTGACATAAAGAAAAGGACCTTAATAAAAATATCTGAGTCATTTGAAAATGAAACTATGCAGGCAAGGAATTATGTGGGAAAGGCTTCTAGAATTTTCCTTCTTTACTTTTTTCAATACATTTGCCTGCATCAGCCTTTTCACAAAATATGTAGTAAGAACCCACTAGGTCCAAGGCACTGAAAGTGATAAAAATGACAATAATAACTGTTATAAATGTATGAGACTCTATGGTGCAGTGGGAGGCATGTTCAGTTTGTAGTTAGAAGATCTGTGTTCAAGTCCTAGCTCTGCCACTTACTGGTCATGGAACTAATTCACTTAACCTCCTTGAATCTGGATGTTCCAAAAAGTAAAATAAATCAAGTAACTGATCACTACTGCAAATTCACCCATGCCAGAAAGTAAATGGGATCTATGAATGTAAATAAAGTGATTCTAAAAGAGCTCATTGAGTTCAACTCTCTCATTTGACACATGAGGAAACTAAGTCTCAGAGAGGGTTAGGTGACAAGATTAAGTAGCTGATAAACTGATGGATAGATTGATAAATCAAGCATTTACCCAGCACTTAACATGTGACAGGCACTATTGTAAATACTGGAGGTACAAATACAAGCAAGTAAGACAGTCCTTGCCCTACAGGAGACTGAATTCTAATGTAGGAAGACAACATATAAATGGATAATAGGAAAGGGGATGGTAAAAGAGGAAAGAACTTTGGAAAAGAGGGGGCTGGAAAGTGGTGTGGAAACTAGGCTCTGGCAAGATCAGTCAAAAATTCACCTATCAGAGACAGAGGACCCGAGGGTATAATCCAAGGGCCTAGTGGCATAATGGGAACTTAAACCACTGTCACCTGACTCTAACCAAATGTTCATGTGGACTCTTGGTACCTGACCTGTGGCAGAGACTTCTGAGCTCATACTCGTTTGATGAGCCTCAATCAGACACACTGAATTTGACTCCAACATAGTGATGTCATTTTGGCCGGCTTTGAGAATAAGACAACAATCAACCTGACTCTAAATTTAGTAAACCTATCCCTGCACCATGCTTCTGTCCTTAGTCTCTCTATTGGGAGAATGAGGGGGAAGAAAGCTCTACTTCTGTGAGATTCATTGTGGAGTGAGAGAAGGAAGTTCTATAACAAATGTTTCAAGCTTTGGGTAAATGCCATTGGTTAACCACCCCAACCCATACTGAGAGGCTGCCTGAAATAGTGGAAAGAGCTTCTATTCTGCATTCAGAAGACTTAGCATGAATCCTGCTGCTTCTCTTTGCTAGCTCTACAATTTGGTAACTTCTCCTTATCCTTCTGTTATTGTCTAGTGTGGGTCAACAAGGGAAAGAGATGTTTCTTTCTCTCCTCACCTCCAAAGAGTTAGAATGATCTGATTTGGAACTAATTAACCCATTCTTCTTCCCCCCCACCCCCAGAGGAGGGACGGGGACAAAATCATAGGTCGTGAATGGGATCCTAATGAGGCATTTCCAAGTTAGACAATATTCTGTTTTCATGCATTTCCAGGGCTGGGCAATCAACATGAAAGTGAAGCCTCTTGTTTGGTTGCTGCCACAGCTTTGCTTTATTGACTGAGAATTTCCACAATTAAATTAGCTGTCCACCTGTGACTAAAATTTCCCCACTGTAGATATCAGAAGTGTAGGGTTGTAACAGATGCCAGTTGGTGTAGAAAAGTAGAATAAAGAAAGCTACAGAAAAAAAATAAACCATCTTGACCCACTGCTCTCATCTCCTCTTCCCTTCCTTTCTTGCACCTTTGAGGATGGTATGATCTCTCATTGCAACATACCTAGCCTACTATCTGGTCTTCAAACTCTGGGTGCCATCTCTCCATCTTCATGACTTTGTACTAATTACCAAGAATTCCTTAAAAACTTAATTCAAGCAACATCTGCTATGGAAAGACTTCCAGTCCACTCAACTGGTGTTTTCTCTTACCTCAAAGTACTTTGTATTTACTTCTCTGTGTATATAAGCTATTATCTCAGCAGAACATAAGCTCCCTGCTGGCAGGGACTGTTTTGGTTTGGGGTGTGTTTCCCCAGCACATAGCACTAGGCACCCTCAAAAAAACTGAGCAGTAGATATTAGGATAGCTTTTCTCAAATCTCATCAGCTTGAACTTTCAGTATCATCAATGCTATTGACCACCCCTTTCAACTGCATTCTTTCTTTCCTTGGCTTCTGGAACACTTTTAGGGGTGTGCTAGCATCTGCTCGAAGTCACTTCAAACGCCATATATCAGGGCTTGATTTAGTGGTTTCTTGACTGTCTGGACTTAAGAAAGTGATGATGAAAATATAATTATGTAAATTAAACTTAAAAATATGATGTTAAACATTTCCTGGCACGCCCCTGGGCATTATGCCCCTCTGGTGCCCTAGCTTATTGTTTCTTTTCTGTCTCCTTTACTGTTTTATTTTCAATCTACTATCCTTTAAGGGAAGGTCCTCCAAGTTGCTGCCCAGGTCGCTTACCCTCTAAGAGCCTCCCTGTCCACATCTGTAAAATAGGTATAGTAAATCTCATAGTATTTATCTCAAAAGGCTGAGACAATGCATGTAAAATACTTAGTGAACCTTAAAAAAGTACTCTATAAATGACAGCAGTCACTATAACTTTTTATTCCACTAATCTCTTTTCAACTTATGCAGTACTGCGAGGTATGCAGGATAATCATTATTATTACTATGGTGCAGATGAGGAAACTGAGGTTCAGAAATGTCCAGAATATTGTATTAATAGCCATGCCACTAATTAGTAGCTGGGGCCCATATGTTCCAGTTTCCATTCCCAATTTCTTCCCATCAAACACTCTGCCTGTGCAGAGAAAAAAACAAACAAAACCAGAGTTTGAAGGGGTCTTAGAAATCACAAGGGCATAGATTTAGAGGTGGAAGGCTTAAAGAATAAAACTTTAAAGAATATTTAGGTCCCAAGCCTTAAGGAGAGCAAAAGGGCCACTCATTGAAGGCTTGAATGCTGGAGGAAGGGGTTGCTCCTATCTGTCCTAGCCACACTGTCCGATATGAGTCCCCACTTATGCCGGAGACATTCATAAAATGGGGGCTATTTTAGAGCTGTAAGAGCCCATCAGGAGCATGAAATACTGCTTCACCCTTAAGACATAGGCCTCTAGTTGGGACAGCAGCCATGGGAAAACTATCCATCCATTCCCCATAACCCAAACTTGCCACAGCACTATTTCCTATTATGTCTCAATAACCAAATTTAACCCCCCCCAGGGTCTCAAGATTATATCTGAGAACACACACACACACGGACTCAATCACCCAATTAACAGCAGGAAAATCTTATCCTTTCCAAACAAAAGCAAATGTGACATAACCCAGTTGCAAGGATTATGTCTCACTCAGGAAGAAGTTAAAAAATTGGAAGGGGACTGGCTGGGTCATTCATTTCACAGCATAAGATATTTGCCAGTGAATTAGACATTTTGAGCGGCATAGCTTTTCAGGTCAAAATAATTTGAAAGAAGCACTGTGGTGTGGAATTCAAGTCAGAATGAACTAAAGTTCAAATGCCACATCTGACACAAATTCAACAAGCATTTATTGAGGGCCTACTATGTGCAAAGCTCTGTCCTATTTACTGGGAACAGAAAGGCTTGAACTATCTGTGGGGGATGGGTAAATCACTGCACTGCTCAATTTCATCATCTATAAAATAGGGATAATAGTAATTGTGATCTTTACTTCATTGGCTTGTTGTGGGGATTAAATCTAATTCAATTCCACTGCTATTTATTAAATACTTAGTACATACCAAGAACTAGGCTGAATTCAGGGGATACAAAGTTAAAGAGGAAATGGTCCTTGTCCTTAAGGAATTTGCATTCCCCTTCGGAGGGGAAGGAGGACATATATGTACAAATAAGTCAATATCTGAAACATATAAAAAATGTGTGTGAAGAACTTTACAAACATTAAAGCACTATGTAAATGTCATTACTATCATCATCATCCTGGAAACTTGCAAACATATCTTCTGTCTATCTTTGGTTGAGGTAAGATACTGTAGTATGGTAGGCAGAGCCCTAGCCTAGGATTCAGGAGCTATAGATTGTACTACTGACTTGCTGTATGATCTTCCCACCTTGGAGCCCTAGTTTCCTAAACCTGAAAATGAGAAGTTTTGAAATAGATGATCTCTAAGAACCTTTTTGGGGCAGCTAAGTGATGCAGTGGATAGAGTGCCAGTCCTGAATTCAAATCTGCCCTCAGACACTTACTAGTTGTGTGTCCCTGGGTAAGTCACTTAACCCCATCTGCTTCAGTATCTTCATCTGTACAATGAACTGGAGAAGGAAATGGAAAACAACTCCAGGTTCTTTGCCAAGAAAATCCCAAATGGGGTCACAAAGTCAGACACAAGTGAAATGACTGAACAACAAAAAAAAAGGAACCCTTTCAAGTCTAGAATTTTATGAGAGATTATGAGATAGTGAAAAGAGCATTAGAGTTGGAGTCAGATGACTTGGGCTTAAATTCTGGTTCTCCAATTAGTATGTGACCTTGGACAAGTCACTTCATTTATTTGGATCTCAGTTTCCTCATCTGTCAAAAAGAAGTAGTTTGACTAAAAAATGATCTCTGAACTCCCTCCACAACTAAATCCTAAATTCCTATTTTAAAATGTTTGTGTGTATATGTGTTTCTTTTTCTCTCTCTCCTGGACTCTCAGAAGGATGAAAAGACTTATCAGTGTCCCACATTGCTTCAAAGAAGCTAATGCAAAAATTTGCACAAAGAAGTATATAGTAGGCTTTCTAATGGCGTTTAAACTCATGCTCTCCTTTCAGTCTCAAATAATCCCCATTCTGGCAGAGGAAAGTACAAAGCTGCAGATCCTATCAGTTAGAAACTCAAGGCTTTGTGGGAAAATTCCTTCCCAATTCTCACAGGAAGGCTAATTAAATAATTTTGAGAATGATATATTGCCTCAGTTCAATTCAACTCACTGGTTATTTTCGGAGCTCCTACTACGTGCACATATGGATGGAAGTACGGACAATAGAGGGAAGAAAAGAACAGAAGTTGCAGAGGTGAAGAACGACCCAAGGCCTGCATTATCCAGATTTTGTGTCACTCAAGAAGCTTACACAACTGGAAAAGGGACTGTGGTCAACAAAGGACCCAAGGGATACGATATAGGATGAGTAAATTGCCTTCTTGAAAGACAACCTTAAAGGACAGGCATATTCTGGTTACTCCTGGTAGTCATTCCATGACTGTCATTTTAAAATCTGTACAAACTATTTTCTAATTCATTCATTCTTGGAGAGTAACAAAAGTCATTGGCTGTACAGCCCACTGTGTGAAGGCTTCCAGTTAGAAGGCTTGCTCCAGGCTCCACAGCTAATGTCAATTATGCCACTGAGGAGCTGTGCGAACTTCTGTTAGTTTCTCATCCTCTTTGGATCACACATTCTTTCTTCATCTGAAAAATGAAGGGGTTGAAAAAAATAGCCAACATTTATACGGTGTTAAAGTTTTAGCAAATCAGCCAGTCAACAAAATTCTATTTAAGTGCGTAATCTATGTCAAGCACTGTGCTAAGCGTTGGTGATACAAAGAAAAGCAAAGAAATAAAATAAAATGAGAATATGCAATCCCCATCCCTCCAGAACTTCCGAATGGATGAGATGATGTTTTTCAGAAGAACAGAATGGTCAGGTTGGAAGAGACATTAGAACACAGAATATTAGAGATGTGAAGGATATTGAAAATCACCCTAGAAACTGAGCCTGACTTTGGTTATCCACTAAATGGTTATAACAATCCTAATAAATACTTCCTTCAGATGGTTTTTGTGAGGATCAAGCTAGATTATGAAACGTACACATCATCTCATCCATTCAGAAGTTCTAGAGGGATGGGGATTGCATATTCTCATTTTATTTTATTTCTTTGCTTTTCTTTGTATCACCAGTGCTTAGCACAGTGCTTGACAGAGATTATGCACTTAAATAGATGTTTGCTGACAGACTGATTTGCTAAAACTTTAACATCATATAAATGTGAGCGCACAGATAGTTTCTTTTTGTCTTTGTATCCCTAGTGCCTAGCACAGTATCACAGCACACTGAAGGCATTTGATAAATATTAGTTGACAAATCAGTTGTTTCTATTGTTTTCCTTATATCAAATATCTGTTAGGTTTTTTTAATTTCCTGAAATGTCCATCCACACTTACTTAACCTCTGCCATTCTTTAGGGAATCAAGTTTCACTCCCTCTATCAAGGCTTTCCTAACAAAGGTGGTTTACAGAGATTTTTACCTTCTCTGAACATCAATGACATTTGTCATTTATGCCAAATACTCTGTATTGTCTGGTACAGGTAGGTTTACTTTTTCTAACCAGAATGTGAATTCTTACAAGACAGAATCATCCTTCCACAGTGCCTTGCACAGTGACTGCTACACCATGGGTTTCTAGTAAATATTGATTGAATGATGGTTTGGGGCCCAAATTAATTTCTTATATCATTCAGCAGTAACCAAATTGGTTATATATCTACACCTATAAATATTGTAAGTATGTAAATATATGCATACACAAGTATACCAATTTATCTATTCATACACATGTATACATGTCATATATGTATACATATTATATGTGTGTAGATACATGCCTATAGAGATTATAAATATATGCATCCATCCATCCATATATATAGTATTATAACATATATGATATATGTAGATATATACATATCATACATAAATCTACATGCATACAATATGTATATTCATTTATATGACAAATTCACACATTATAAACTGAAGCAAGCTAACATATAGTAGAGCATTAGACGAGGAATCAGGATACTCTGTTCCACCACCAACTAAACTGTGTAAATCTCAGAAATCATTTCCTTTCCCTGGGCCTCAGGGATGTCTATGGTGAGACTTGTAACTAATTTTGATTACGTAACTTCTGAGATCCCTCCCAGCTCTAAGCTTCTGGTATCTAGAAGACGATAGCCATCTTCATAATTATCTAAAGACAGATACCAAAGCCTTACCAATACTACCATCCCAGGCAGAAGACTACTAACAAGTTTTCCTATCTCTTAGACTCACCTGGGGGAAAGTGAAGGGAGTCCTAGATTCACTCTAATACCTTTACACCAAAACTGGAACCCCACCCGGAAATCTGACTCAACTGAAAAATGAGGTATCTGCTTAGCCTAGCCAACAATATCCCGTCTCTGCTTTCCAGGATCCCAAATGACACTAGTAGGTGGAAACAACTACTGTTCTCCCAAAGGGAAAAATCTAGCCCTCTTAAAATGAACTTGACACCCAGCATTAACTCCATGGCCCTAGGAAAACCTTTCCAAAACTCTGACCTTCTGTTCAAAGACTGGCTTTTGTTTGGATATTTCTTGTAAAATACTTTAGCAATGAATTTAACACTCATAAAACATGGCAGATTGACAGCTATGGAAACCGAAGGACTTTGTTTATTCCCTAAGCAGTGAGAGTACTGCAGGAGGGTAGACATAGCACAATGAGGGGAGTAGGGAGGGGGGAATTCTGGTGGAAATGCACAGACACTGACAATCTCATATTATAGCAGTTAGAGCTAGATGAGACTTTAAGAGATCATCAAGCCAACCCTCTCATTTTACAAATGAGGAAACTGAGGTCTTGAAAGGGGAAATCACTTGTTCCAAGGTACATGTGTAGTTTGTAGTGGAGCTGGGATTCAAACCCAGGTCCTATGACCCTGAATTCCCCAATATACTTCATTGTACTTGGATAAATCCGGAGATGTTGGCTAATGCCATGCAATCTATTTTGAAAATATGTCCAACCAATGGGAATGAGACAAATTTCGATTTATATATTGAACTGACCTCCTGAATAAAGCTTCCTTTTTTTACCCTAGCTCAAAATAACCTCCCCTTCGGAATCCCTATAGCACTTCTTGTCTGTTCAACTACATCTGGCATTTAGTTTATCTTGCTTTGTACAGTAAAATGGGAATTAAGGTACCTTCCTCACAGTGTTATTGAGAGAGTCAGAGAAGCTTATTATGACTACGAAAGTATTTTGAATATTATAACGCGACGTAAAGATGTAAGAGATTAGTGTTGCTGTTGTTTTTATCTCATGTCTTCTACTAGATGAAATTCCAGGAGAACAGAGACCAGAGCTAACTCTTTTCTGTGACTCTTTGAATGTGAGCTCCGTGAGAGCAGAGGACCGTTGCACTTTATAAATCTCCAGCACTTAGAACACAATAAAAACTTCATAAATGCTTGGAGATGAATTGATTATTTAACAGCACCTCGAAAGAGACCTTGGGCACAGTAGGTGTTCAAGCAGAATTCGTTGATTGGTTTTTATTTTTCAGACTAAGGTCCTCCTGACTTCAGTACTCATTTATCTTATTTAGAAGAGAACATAGATGATACCTTGTCAAGATGTCTACTCCATAGTCCAGTCCAAGCTTGTTACACCAATTGTTTTTCAAAGACATTTTAGGTAAGGGAGTGTGAGAAACTTTGAATTATGACAAATGTTTAATTTAGGCACACAGCCTTCTGTGACTGAATTTCCAGTTCCACTTGCTCACTCTAACCCCTTGTTCCAAAAACAAACAAAAAAACTGCTTTTACTATCAACAAGTAAGTACTCGCAAATCACAGGATGAAAAAAGTAAGGTCCAATAACCACAGGTACATCTTTTGATCTAACCAGAAGAAAGGGGAAGCAAAGTGGTCTAAGGGTAGAATTGTAGGTAATTTGGGAGATGACCCCACTGCCAGCATATAGTAGGGACTCTCCTTCCCATTTGCATGGACTTGATCCAATCTATCTTTCTTCTGTATTACAGAATTATCCTTCTAATATGTAAATCTGATTATACTGCTCACAAAACCTGCATCACCTCAAATACTCTAACTTCCCAGTGCCTCAATCAACTCATTTCCCATGACCTAGTCCTCCCCTTCACCTCAATCATACGCAGGGATGGTCACACTCATGATCTTGCCATCATCCACAGGTGTTTCACTTCCATCTCTATAGGTACATTTAGGCATTAATGAAGTGGATTAAGTGCTGGGCCTGCAGACAGGAAGAACTGAGTTCAAATGCAGTCTCAGACATACACACACTCACTATGTGACCCTGGTCAAATCACTTGACCTCAATCTGCTTCAGTTTTCTCAAATCACAAAATGGAGATAACAACAGCACCTACCTTCCACAGTTGTTGTGGGGACCAAAACACTTTGCTCTGGTCCTGACCCTCAGTAGATGCTTACTAAATTTTTTTCCTCCCCCATCCCCCAACCTCTTCCCTTCCCAGGTTCAAGAACTCTTAATTTTCTTTGTTGGACCATTATCTTTTACTTTTCCACCCCTCCCTAAGCCTTACTTATCCTAAACCATCCTCACCATGACTTCTAATCCTTGATTCCTCAGTACTATCCAGGTCATCACCCCTGTTCTGACTATACTTTCTTTCCTAACCAATCACAATGCTTCGGTGAACTAATTCCATTGTGCACCATCCTCTACTCTTAAATCCCTTGTTCCCTCCTCAGTGCCAATCATACATTGCCAATCCTTGATTACTCCCACCATGCACTTCTTTTGCCCCTAATCAGGTGCTACCGAACAGAACTGGAGGAAATCATGTAACTTTATTTGCTGAATAAGCACAAACGTATTCAAGTTAAACTCAACTGGGCTCTCATTTCAACAAGTCTAAACTACTCCTACCAAAGTGATTTCTTATCAAACTCACCCAACAATTATCCCAAACATTTTCTTTTCTCCTCAAGTCTCACATGACACTTGTTCCACATACATTCTCTACTAATGACTTCAACTTATATGTCACTGAAAAAACAAACCATTGAAAAGTTCCCTCTTCTCCTTTCCTTTTGATCTCATATATCTCTGACATTTTCTCTCACTATCTTTTGCTTTATTCAAGTCTTTCATGATGAAATGGCCCTTCTACTTGCCAATGTCAAATCCTTTTATATTTACCCTTGATCCAATGTCCTCACATATTATCTAGCAAGTTACCTCTACTATCATTCCCCTTCTAATTTTCAATCCCTCCTCACTGCCTACAAATACACTCCGGTCTCCCCTATGAAACGAAAACCTCTCTCTAGAGTCTATCATAACCGCTAGCTATTGTTCTATATCTCTCATCTCCCTTTTTTAACAAATCTTAAAAATGTTATCCATAACTGGTGCCTCCATTTCCTCTCTTCTCAATCTCTTCTAAATCCTCGGCAGTATGGCTTTCAGTCTCATTACCCAAATAAAACCACTCTACCCACAGTTAGCAATGATTTTAAGTGTCAAATCTATTGGCCTCTCTTTTATCTTCTTTCTTCTTGTCTGTAGTAAATGAAATTACTAACCACCCTCCTTCTCTCCTACCTGTCTGGTCACTCTTTTTCAATTTTTTTGGCTGGATCTTCATCCAAGTCATGTCTACTAACTGTGAGTATTCCCCAAGGCTATGTTCTAAACCATCTTTTCTTTTCTCTCTAAAATCTCTCACATGGAGATCTCACTAATCTTGTTTTCATCTATCATCTCATTGCTGAGAACTTTTACCTTTCTAAATACTTCTCAGGCTCCTTTGTTGAGTCATCTTCCATATCACTCTCTCTGTGGGTATCTTCAAAGGTTCTGTCCTGGACCATCTTCTATTTTTCCCCTCTACATTATCTCACTTAATGATAACATCAACTCCCATAAGTTCAATTATGAATTCTATTTATATTCCAAAGTCTATATATGCAGCCTGGGCCTTCTCCTGAGCTGCAGTCCTGTATCACCAACTCCCTCTAAGTGGATGTCATGAAATCATCTCACATTTTTCAATATTTAAAACAAGATACATTATCATTTCCCCTGAATCCTCACCTGTTCTGAACTTCTTTGTTGCATTTGAGGGAACCATGATCCTTTCAATTATTCAGGTTCAAAATCTCAGTGTCATCTTCAACTCCTTTCTCTAACTCACCTCACATATTTAACCAGTAGCTTAATCTGATGACTCCTTTCTCTATAAGAGTTTCTATACATATGCCCTTCTCTCCCCTCACAGAGCCATAATTTTAATTTAATTTAATTTAATAATTTTAGTCTCTTGTCTGAGTTTTTGTAGTAACATTCTCTTATTTAAAATCTGTCAAGCACTTGTTTTTAAAAAATCTTATTATTACTCAGAACTTAGCAAACAACGAAAATTAGCATTTCCATATATAAAGTAGCAGAGAAAAATAGCATTATGCATGAATCTACGAATTTCTATTATGTAAAGTTTGATTTTTTCAAAGTATATAATGATTTTGCATTTCAAAACTGTCCTGCAAAACATTACTTTCTGACCTGACTTCTGTTGTCTTCAGTTTTTATTTTAAAAGTATTTCTGTTACCCTCTTTTCTTTCTTTTCTCTTTCTTTTGGCAATTATATTGCAAACTCTATTCTCCCTCCTTCAAAATGAAAAGAAAAAAGAAAATCCTTGTCGAAAATACAAATAGTCAAATAAAATAAATTCCCACTTTGGCTATGTTGGAAAAGTGTATCTATGTAGTTTTCTAATTGATCTCCCTGCCTCGAGTCTCTCCCTACTCCCATCTTCCAGTCAGCTATCAGTGATTTTCCTAAAAAGCAGGCTTGACCATGATGCTGTTCCACTAAATAAACTCCACTGTCTCCCTATTACTTCCAAATAAAAGGTAAAATACTTTTTTGATATTTAAAGTCTTTAAAAATCTGGCTTATTCCTACCTTTTCAATTATCTGTTCCCTTCCATTTACACTATGATTCAACTATACTCTCCTTACTTGCTGTTTCTTATTTACAATATTCCTGAACATTTCCAAGTCATATTGCCTGCATACTAGCCATTCTCCTAATCATTCTTGTATCTGACCCACTTAGGGTGAGGCAATGCCCATTCACTGAATAGGCCTGTTTAAGAAGCAGCCAGGGCATGGCCCCTTTAATGAGGCCAAGAAAAAGAAAGACATCAGGCTGGGTGGGAAACAGCAAGAGTTGGTATTGATAATTGCTCTAAAGCTAGGAGGGAAAGGCCAAAGTCTTTGCAGGTACTCACTCAGGGTGAGGCAATGCCCAGTAGGTCTCCCAGTGCATCCTGGGTCATCTCCCAACATCCTGAGGAATATCAGGTCTCTGGATTCAGATGACTCTGGAGGAGAAGTGAGGCTGGTGACTTGCACAGCCCTCCCTTACTCAAAAGAAACTCAAGTGCAAGTCATGTCATCACTTCTCTGATGGCATGGTCTTTCTCAGCAAGGAAGGGAGAACACAATCTTGTATCTGAGCTGGGATCTATCGTCTGGGGCTCTGGGATGAGATAGGTGAGTGTTTACTTTATCTTGTCTGGAACCAGAACTTTGTGTCATTTCCTGACCGTTTCCAAAGCAAGTCACTGTATGCCAAAGGATCTGACAGTGAGCTCTTAATAAAGTGTTTTTTTTTCCTCCTTCTTCATTTAGTCTTTAATTTCCATTCTTTTGCACTGATTGTTCTACAAAGCTGGAATGTTGTTCTTCCCAACTTTTAACATCCCTGGCTTTATTTAATACTTAGCTCAAATTCCACTCTCCAGGGGGACATTCTGATCCCAGCTATGCTTGTAATTCTGCCATTCCCTCTGTTACTTTTCATCAATTCTGTATTTATCTTGTATATTCTAATTTAAATATGATATCTCCCCCCATATTAAAATGTAAGCTATTTGAGGGTAAAGATATATATATTTTTTTCTGTATCTTTATATTCCCAGGACTTACCACAGTGCCTAGTTGTATATTTATTTAATAAAGGCTCATTGTTTGGTCAATTAGCTCCCTATTGCCTACTCAATATGTTCAGTTTAAATAACTTCCTTATATACAAGGATCTCTACAATCTGGCATGATCCACAATTCTCCAGTCTTAAATCCTATTATGCCCCTCTACACATATACTCCAGTTAAATGGAGCTCCTCTCTGTGACCCCTTCAATATCCCCTATGTTCTTCTGTTTCTGTGCCTTGGTTTACATTTTTTATTATATGTGAAATGTTCTTCCTTTCCTCTTTTGCCTGTTGACATCCCATTCATTCTTAAAGTCCAACTTAAATGTTACCTTCTCTAGGAAGCCTTTCCTATCTCTTATCTAGTCATGACTTTTTTATATCAGACTTTATATATCACTTTCTTTCATAACTGTCTAAATACATTTATTTATATGATGTTGTATGTTATAATTATCTGTGTTGGATTCTTATCCTCTTAGTTATGGAAAGTCTTTCAGGGTAGGTGCAATGTCTTACTTAAGTTTCCTATCTCCCTTAGCATATAACCTAGGAAGCTGCACAAAGTAGGTACTTTAATAAAGTTTATTACATTTTATTTTGAATATTCATCTCAGAATGAGAGACCTCAAAGAATAGAGAAAAAGATACACACGTGAGGTATCTCTGGAGAAACAATCAAAAAGAACTGCTAATACAGGCGAGAAATAGCAAGAACCTCAAAAAGCTAGCATGAATCAAGTTTGTGCTATGTCGAGGTGGGAGACTTGTCAAATGTAGGCAGGAGGTGATTAATATCTACCTCACAAATGACCTAAACATCTGGGACAGGGCAGATGTGTACACAAAAATGTGTTGCCCATGATACATAGACTAGAAGAATGGGGGTGGAAGCAATTCTCAAGTCAGGGAACAAAGGAAATACTTGTCCACCCAGCATGTGATCAGCCTCTGGAAATCAAGGGAGGTCCTCAAGTCAGATATTGTAGCTGGACCAAAGAAGGGCTGGATACATTTACAGACAGTGAAAACATCTGTACTTATGCAAGTGAAGATAAAAGGAAATCAGATCTCATGCCTTAGGGCATGATGTATCGTCTTCTTTCCCCATCTTCCAAAACACTGGTTGTTGGCCGCTGTTGAAGGCGGGATGTTGGGCTTGATGGATGAAGTCTGAGGCAAGGCACCAACCTCTAAGTTAATCAAAATTACCTAAACATCCTGTTATATAGGGAAGAACAAAAATTCCATTCTACTATTAGAAGTCAAAAGAAAAAAAGTGACAGGATCAATCTCACAAGTTTAATACCTTTTCCCTGACTTTCATTGCCCAAAATACTTCTGTGTTCCATTGCCAAACTGAAGTTGTTGGTTAGATCTCTGAACAAGCTAGTTTGCTTTATAGATTACCTTGTTTTTCTACAATGTTAATTAACTCTTGCAAATGGGTGATTTTCAACGGGGCAAAACCAAACCTGTGCTTGGCTCTAGATCTAGATTTGGAATTCAAACAACAATGAACTCAAAGTCAAGAAATCTGCTTTCTAACCCTAACTTTGATCTAGACACATACTATTACTTGTCTCTATAGGGAAGGGCAAATCATTTAACCTTAATCAATTTCAGTTTCTTAATTTGTAAGATGGAGATAATAACTGTCCTGCCTAACTCATAGGAATAGCACGGCACTATGGAAACAAAGGATGTAAATTTATATCCTGCCTCTGACACTCGATACCTTTCTAATCTTAGTCAAGTTGCCTAATTTTTCTGACCTCGGTTTTCTCATCTATGAAATGAGAAGCTTGAACACTGACTTCTAAGGTCCTTTCTACCGCTAAATCTGTGATCCTATAAAACGGGAGAATATTTGTGAAAGAACTTTGTAAATAGCACAATATTATGTAAATGTAAAGAATGGAAATTATGATCATTTCATCATTCTAATATCAATATCATCAACAATATGAGAAATGCTGAGCACATAATAGTTCTTTAATCACCAGGATAAATAGCAAATTAAGCACCTTGGGTCGAGAAGAGAAAACATAACATGCCCATATAAGCTCAATAATCCCCTTCCTGTAAGGTCACATATGTGTGTTTTAGATTTTATTCCATTCAATTTGGAATCCAACTGTATTTTGTTTAAGTATACCCCACATACTGAATTTCCATCATGCTATTTCTCCTTGTTTCACATTCCCTGGCATTCCACTGAAGAGTTCAGCTGCTGTGAAACAATTGAATCTGTAAATCTTAACTTCGTGATTTGTGAGAACCTCTGCATTCAGTGGATGAACCATCAACCTGCAGACACATAGCAAAGGCTATGACTTTTGTGGGATGGTAGTTTAGAGCACTGTTTACTCTGCCTTCCTTTTTTTCCAAACTGTTAAAACAGGATTCCATTCAAATGAATTTCCTCTCTTTATTAGGTCTGGGTTTTGTTTTGCATTTTTTTTTTGGTTAGTGTGAGGCATAGGTCCAGTGTTAGAACCTAACACTAAACTAACCCTTTCCTCAGACATTTGAAAAATAGGCCCACCCCAATTTGATTTCATTTTTCATTCTAGCAGAGATGTTTATAAGGTGTCCAGATTTTTGAGGTAGTCAGGGTTAAGTGACTTGACAGGGTCATACAACTACTAGGTGTCTGGGTCACTTTGAACTCAGGTCCTCTTGACTCTAGGACTAACGTTCTATCCACTGTACCACCTAGCTGCCCCCATTCTCACTGCTTTCTGACCACTGCATAAGTAGCTGTATTTCAGAGACCAAAAGGTCTCTTCCAATAACCTACATGTAAGTAGCATTAGAAACTTTGAATTGGGATTAGAAGTTTGAAACTGTGGCCTAATCTGATGAAGTCAATGACATATCATTCAAGTTTTGGAAGTCTTTTAAGGAAACATATGGATGACAAGAAGACAGCATGGTACAGTGAAAATAACATTGAATTTGAAGCTAGATATAAGACATGGATTTGAATCCTGACTCCACCACTAATCTGTGAGACATTCACCCTCAGTTTCCTCAGCTGTAAAGTGAGGGATTGGGTTATAAAATAATCATCCCTTCCAATTCTAAAATCCTATGAGCTCTACATTTTGCCACTGGTCTTTTAAGCATATGAGCCAACCGGGAAGAGAGTCAGAGAATGGAGCAACATAAGGCAATTATGGATTAAGGTGCAATTAAATTAGGCCCCATAATTGCTCTATTACATAATCTCTTCCTCATTGTTGGTTAATAACCCAACTGCATTTATTATCCCAATTGACTCCACCCTCCTCCTTTTCCCATTGGGATAGGTGAGTCCGGAACTATGCAGGGTGATTGGGCTCTTCCTGGGGAAAATGAGACCAGGTGAGCCAGATTCCTTGTACTTATCCTCAATGGCTCCAGGCCTATACACAGGATCACTTTCTTCTGTCTTCTTTAAAGGAAGGTGGGGGAAGGGGAGCAGGGGATGTAGTAGAAACAGCAGAAAAACAGAATGATTCAGTGAGGGGAGAAGCAAACTGAACTGGGAATTGAGGGACTGTGAACTGAATCTAGATCATTTCAGTAACTGACACCTTCATCATCATCATCATCATCATCATCATCCTCCTCCCATGTAATCTGATCCAAGTCCTTCTGGCTTCTTCTCTTTCTGGGAAGCAGTGAAGAACATGACCAAACATTTGGGAAAGTTATTCCAAATTATTATCCTCTTCATTTCTTGCATTGTCATTTCTTCATATGCACTTTCATATCTCAACATGTCAAAGAATTACAGAATTGGAAAGAACTTTAATGGTGATTTAGTCTAATCTCTGCCTGATATATGGATCCCTTGTCCCACATTTAGAACCAGCCTTTGAGGTATTCATGGCAGGTATTTTTCCCATTTTACAGAAGGGTTGGATGAGGTTCAGTTGGAATAAGTGAATTGGCTAATGGCAAAACAAGGACAAAAACTCAGGCCTTCTGATGCTAATTCCATCATTTCTGACACTATACCAAAATGATTTGCACACTCTCCCACTCTTTTTTTCTCCTAAAATTGCATAGACTATAAAATGTTAATAATGGTAAAAAGACTGACTCTCCTGGGTAGAAGTAATCAAAGTGATTTCAAGGCAGCCACTTTCAGGCAGTGGAGGAGAGGGATGTTGTTGAACCTTGACTCTTATTATTTGTGTGGATATGGACAAGTCAGTTCACCATTATGGACCTCAATTTCCTCATCTGTAAAAAGGAAGGGTTGGAGTAGTAGATTTCCAATGTATTTTTCTATTTTTAAATCCTCTGATCCTCCAGTCTATGATCTGCCTTGAAATTCTTCACACTCATTTCCCCTGGGTGAAATCCATTAACTTATCTGATGATTCCTGGAATCTGAGGACTTCTGGAAAAGGATATGTACTTAGGATATGCCCTAGAGCTAGGGTAGGGTTTTTTAAATCAGCTCAGTTTGTTACAGTTACCTGAATATTCACAGACATGTGCCAAGAGATCTGAGTCTCTACCTGGCAGGCAATTTTCTTGGTGTCCAAGGTACCATGGACAACCCTGCTATTAATACCATCAGAATATCTCCCCTTTATGATCCCTCAAACCAATAAAGGCAAAATTGATCCATAAAACATTTAAATGAGAAGAGTAGAAAGACTACAGCTCTTCAAATATATCTAGCTCCTCAAAGACAGATATTTTTTTTTGGTCACCACCTAAAGAACCTATTGAATATTTCACTAGAAGGTTGAGCCATGAAAGTCTAACAGCAAGGACCTTGATATACACAGGAGGATCTGCAGTACAAGTTCTCAGATTTGCTTTTCTAAAAGGAAAGGCACTTTTGAGGGGGTCAACAATCACTTTAATCAAGCACATATATCATTCACTTAGTTCAGGGGGAAAAGTCAGCACCCTGAACTTCAGAGAAAATACAAAGAAATAATAATCAATAGACAGGGCTTCCAACTGTCTAACCATAAGCAATACATAAATCACAGATCAACAGATAGATCCAAATGTCTGACCATACAGATAAAGTTACCAGAGAGAGAAGCACCAACATCTGGGTTTTCAAAACTGGGGGGCTCCTTAGTGGCTGCCCAGAGTCTCATCTGGACAAGCAAACACTTCTAATGAGTAAGTCCCAAAGTAAAACTTCATCTCCGAGTATTTATACACTTTTCAGAGCCAGAGGGCATCATAACTTTTGAGAATCAGCACCTTATTAGAAATTAACAAAAGGTATGGGCCTTCCAAAAAAAAAAAAAATCTCCAATCTGACTTTCTTTAATAGGCAGGCCCATTAATGGGTGGAGAAGATATTAACTCTCATCAGCATTACAAGATGTCAGAAAAAATAATGTTATGATCCTATTGGGGATAGAGGCTCTCAAAACCAGTCACAGGGAAGAAGGTTTAATGGGAGAAATTAGAGACTTCCCATAAAGACCCCAAAGTACTTTGCCTGCAAACTTAGTAACATAAGCAATATTAAATAGATTGGGTATTGTTTTCCTAACTTCTCTACTTAAATCCTTTTTTGAATGAATGAATTAATGAATGAATGATATACTGAAAAGCATTTATTAAGTTCTATGTACTGAGCATTGCAGAAAGGGAAGAGAGTTAAGGACTAAACCAGTGATTTTATTGGTAAAGGGAATTTCAGATAAAGAAACTCCTTCAATCAGTGAAGGTCAGTTCTTTATTGGCAATTTAGGACTGAGAGGTTATTAAATAGCTTTCCCAAGATCATACAAGCCAGTAAATGTCAAAAGTAGGACTTCAACCCAGGTTTTCCTGGCTCTGAGGAGATCCTTCTATTCAATGTTGCCAGTGTTTCCTATTTAGTGGATTTGTGACAATGGTACAAATGAGTTATGCTAAAAATTCTTTAATGCTACCTTTTGTAGTTAATATATATATATATATATATAATATATATACATATATGTAGATGTAGATATACACATAGAGATGTAAATTATATATATATATATATATATATATATATATAGAGAGAGAGAGAGAGAGAGAGAGAGAGATCTTTACATATATTTGTACATATTCTGTAAAAAATGATTTTTCTTAGTAGTTAGTATCTTGGAGACTCACAGTTTTCCCCCAACTACCTTCTTCCAAAGTTCAGTTTCTTCTTCAGAAGGACATTGCTGATAATGAGATTACACTGAATCTCCTTATCCTGGCCTTGATTTAATCAAAGATATGAAAACTCCATTGTGTTCTTCTCAGACTTGGATGGAGACAGATTCTTCTGTCTAGATAGCCCAAAGTTGAGAGGGGTCTGGTTTGGTTGGTGGGGGCGTAGTCTGATAGGAGAGGGAGTTTACTCTGTCCAGAGGTAAAACAATGCTAGGGTGATATCAGATATATAAACTGGGTTTCCCAACCCCCAAATCAAGGTCAGTTCTCTACTGGCTCCCTTAGAAGGGATCAGTCTTTGATTGTAGTTTCATATGCTACCATCTTGAGAGACATAAAAACATGGACTTGGGCAACCTAATTTCATTTGTCTTTTTTAAAGCCTCTGCCAGGCTAATAATGCCATATGTGTATATATGTGCGTGTATATAAATATATGTGCTCATATTTTTTTCTGTGACAACAGGAACGTAAATGTTTGAAGCATTATAGCTTTGTTCTTACAGCAATTTGAACCCATCATAATTATTTGATCACTGATTTTATTATTTGTATAGCAATTACATCAAACTATCACTACTTCTAAGGACAACATGTTCTTGTAGTTTATCAACGTCATCAAATTATTTTCAAGATAACATGGAGATTCCCAGTAGACGATCAGGTACCTGTGCACCATCTCATTTGTATTCAGTACCATGCATCACTGAAGTTCCTTAATTTCTTCTTTCCTTACTTTGTCATCATTCCTCATTGGCTATGTAATCACATGATTAAGATGTTATGAACATTTGTATTCTTGCAGTGTAAAGGGCAGTCTACTTGTAAATCATGAGTGTTGTTGATACGCATAACAAGACATTGTGAAACCATCACAGACCATATGATGCATAAAGTCATATTTAGAACCAACCATTGAAGTATTCATGGCAGGTATTTTCCCCATTTTACAGAAGGGCTAATGAAATTCAGTCACCAAAAAATTCTGCAGAAACAAACTTTAAGTTTTCTCATACTGTAAAATTAAGACTATCTTCCAATTTATACTTATTCTCTGTTTATGCTACTATTTTTTCTATCTGATGGATTTTCATATAAATTGGATGGCAACATTGGTTAGTCATTTGGTAGAGTTCCTCTGACAGTATAACCTATGTGCCTGTGGTAGGAAGGAAGAAAGTAATGTCTGAAGAGAATTCTGTTTTTACTAAGGCCAATTTACATATAAACATTATGTAAAATGAAGCAAAAGTGCAATTAAATTTCAAATACAGTCATTCACAACAGCACATTATATCTTATATCATACCTTAAAGCAAATATCTTATATCATAATCACTCATTTGCATTGATTAGCTAAGTGACTAATATTTTTAATGAATTTCCATCTCAAAGAAGGGGAACTTATAAAACTTTTCCTATCATATTCCAGCACATATTTGCATGAGAAAGCATCTTCATTTTATTCTTATTTTCAATCTAAATACAGATATGAACTCAACCAGATCTGAGACTATGTTTGTCTGGTATAGAGACAAATATCAAAAACCTGCTCAAATAAATTAGTCCAAAATAGAAATTAAGTTTAAATACGGTTATTACATTATGTTAAATATCTTCCAACTTATAACTTATTTCATTAAAAATGTTCTTTATTCAACAATGTTTCTAAATTCAAGAAATTTAATTTCTAAATTAAAGAGATTTTCTTGCTGAAAATACCTTACAGAATATGCCACATAAAATATTCAAAATTATTTATAATGTTTTCATGATTATAGGTAAAATACAATTTTTAGTAACTATAATTGTATAGTGTAAATTTTAATTTGGACCTTCAACTGGTGACTTTGCACAGCCCTCCCTCACTCAAATCAAAGTCAAGTGCAAGTCATGTCATCATTTTGATGTCATAGTCCTCTTCAAGAATGAAGGACAAACACAGCCTGTGGGTGAGTAGCAGCTCAGCTCCTCTCCTCCCTTCTCCTCTGGTATTCTACCCAGGGAAGGTATACTCCATGGCCAAAAGCTGCCTTTTTTTCCTTTGGGTTTATTGGCTAGATTTTTTGCTCAAAGACCAAACCTTAAACCCAGTTCACTATGGAGCTCATAGACTGGACAAGTCCCCATCCACCTACAACAGAGTGAATGTAGATACTAAATAGTAACTGTTTCTCTTTTACAAAGGAACCCTGAGGGCCTTCCCCTCCCAGTTTGATTTTGGGTGTGGGGATTAAAGGGGCCATCACTTCAGTAACTACTTAAAGATGCCTATTCATTGAATGGGTATATCTCACTCAAAGTGAGAATGTAATAAGATCTCTCCCTGAAAGGTCAAGGGCTTCACTTTGCATCCTAGTCCATCTCCAGTTATCCTGAGGAATATCAGGCCACTGGACCCAGATGGCTCAGGAGAAGAAAGTAAGGTTGATGACCTTGCACAGCCCTCCCTCATTCAAATCAAAGCCAAGTGCAAGTCATGGTATCATCTTGATGTCATGGTCCTCTTCGAGAATGAAGGACAGATACAACAAGAACTTAATAAATTTAAAAGACTGTTTTGAGTAGTATATTACCCTAGAGATTCATGACACACTTTTGTAGTTGTTCTTATAGTTGGAAGGAATTTGCAGAACACAAAATCATTGGAAACTGCTAGACTACACAATTCTGCCTATCTGCCTCCCTAGGAATATACATACCTAAGTGAAATAATCCTTTTCCTCCAGGAGTTTACATTCTAATGAAGGAGACAATACATATAAAGGAATGGAGGCCAGACAAATGGTTTGTGGTCTCAGAAGTCACAAAGGTGGTGAGTGGAGCAATGGTGGTTTTGTTTATATACAGATAGATAGATAGATAGATAGATAGATAGATAGATAGATAGATAGATAGAGATATACACACATATACATATATTCATATACATACACATATATACATATATACATACATATATACATATACATACATATACATACATACATACATACATATATATATATATATGTATATATATATATATATATGTAGTGGTTTTGTTTCAGAACAAGGAAAAGGGCTTCTGGCTACAACCCTAACTTCAGCAGATAAAGGTCTGGGAATAGCACCATTCTACAACCCCATAGGAAGATGTGTCCTGAGTTGAATGGATCATTGGTCTGACTCAGCAAGACAAATATAAAGAAGTAGTTTCTAATAATTCAACTTGACAAAAGTACAATGAGTTACCTAGGAATAGAATGGATTTTTCATCACTTGAGGTCTCAAAGGGGAGACTGGATAATCATTTCTCAGGTATCATGTAGAAGGGATTCCTAGCCAGGAACAGGTTCATTCAACAATCATTCATTAAGTGCCGGATCTTGGGCCAAGCATTGTGCTAGGTACTAAGGATACAAAGGGCAAAAAACAAACAAATAAAGAAAACCAACTTATTTTGGGAAGGGCAACATAAAACACAAAATATTTATGATGTAAATAAAAAAAGTTATTTGGGAATGAGACCAAGGATGGGAGAAAGGTATGAAGGGAAGGCTACAACAACTTGAGTTGAAACTTGAAAGTACTTAGGGACTCTAAGAGACAGAAGTGAAAAGAAAGGGATGGAAAAGAGTATTTATTAAGCATTTAATATGTGCTGGTCACTGTGCTAAGGCTTCACAAATACTCTGTCTTTTGATTCTTACAACAACCCTGTGAAATAGTTTACAACTTGCTGAAATAGAAAATCCCCATTTTATAATTGAGGAAATTGAGGCAGAAGGACATTGAGTGATTTGCTCAGGGCCCTACAGTTAATAATTGTCTGAAGCTGGATTTGAACTCAGGTCTTCCTGACTCCATGCTCAATTTTGGACAACATGTTACTGTACCACCAGATATCTAGAGGGATGATAAGCATGGCATATATGAGTAAAAGTAAGTAGGCCAATATTATTAAAACAGAGTACATGAAAGGTAGTGATGGTCCATAAATAAAGGGCCTGGAATCAAATTGCGCAGGGCTTTAAATGTCAAACAGAAGATATTGTATCTTATCCTAGAGGCAAAAGAGAGTCACTGAACCTTTTCAAGTAAGGGAGTATCAGGCCAAGTCAACAAGCATTTATTAAGCCTTGCTTTCTTCCAGGCAATGTGCTAAGTACTAAAATGTTGGGGTTTTGGAATGTTATGGACAAGAGGATGGAGCAACAAAATTTAGAGGGTGAAGCATGACTGGTCTGGGCCCTTCCTCAAAATGGAGATTCTGGGAGGAACTAACTAATGAGAAAAAAGAGGCCTGTGTTTTACAAATATCAGTTTGACAACTGGGAAAGAAGGACTGGAGAAGGAAAAGACTAGCTAAAGGAAGGAGAATGAGAAGAATATTGAAAAGGAGTGATGAAAGGAATAGTAAAAAGAGAAAGGAGAAGAGAATTGAAAAATGTCATGGAAGTTGAATAAAAAATATTTGGCAAGGACTGAATAGTCAATGAAGGAAAGGAAGAGAGGATAAGTGAGATGAACTCCCAGGTAGTTATTCTGGTTAATTGGAGAAAATAATAATGCCCTCAACAGAAATGGGAAGTTAGAAAGGGAGGAAGATTTGAGGAAGAAGATAACTTCTATATTGGATACATTGATTTTGAGATTACTGTGAGATATCCAGCTGGAAACATTCAATGGACATTTAGTAATTTATTTCTGGATCTCATGGGAGATGCTAGGATCAGATATATTGATTTGCATAGGAATAATATTTGAACATATGAGAGCTGATGAAATTATTCAGAGAGGGAGAAATGGAGGAAAGAGAGAGTGGGAGAGGGAGAAGGGGAGGGAAAGAAAGAGAGAGGAAGAGAGAGAGAAAAGAAGAAGAAGAAGAAGAAGAAGAAGAAGAAAGAGAAAGAGAGGGAAGGAGGAAAGAAAGGAAGGAAGAAAGAAGAACTGAAGAAGAAAAAGAGAGAGAGAAAGGAAAGAAGGAAGGAAAAATAGAGAGAAAGGATATGTAAAGAGGGTCTAGGACAGAACTTTGAGGGACACCCCATGGTTAGACATTGGGACATGGATCATGAGTCTGAGAAGCAATGCCATTGGAGAGTTGTGTCACAAAGACCCAGGCAAAAAAGAATATCCAGGAAAAGGGTATGATCAATAGTGCTGACTAAGGATCTAGAAATATGAGGACTGAAAAAAGGCCTTTGGACTTGGCAATTAGGAGACCATTGGTAAACGTGGAACAAGCAGTTTTAGTAAAGTGATGAGATAAAAAGCCATATTGCAGGTGGTGAGAACTGAATAAAAGGAGCCAAAAAGAAAAACTGGAGGTAATAGAAGTATATCCTGATTTTGGGGGGCGGGAGCAGAATTTGATACAAAAAAATTCAAGATATTAGAAAATAACTTGAGGGGACAGTGGAATCAAGTACAAGGTTTTGTTATTGTTTCCATTGCTATTTTATTTATTTACTTTTTTAAGGATGTGGTGGGCAAGGTAGACCTAAATGATTCCTGAAATCTGTTTTAATTTTGAGATTCTTTAGTTCTTTGGTTTTTATGGTGCTAATTACTATAAAACTAAACAAATTTAAAAGATTTAGTAATTATTTTAAATTAAAGCAATTCATCTTTAATGTTAGCAATTGATGAAACATTTTTGTATTGCTTTGTACTGTATCTAGGTTAGTTACATATTTTCAATGAAAATTTCCCTACCCACTTTCCACCTAACCCTTACCCTAATTCTACTAATTCTTCAAGTCCCTATTCAAATGCTACTTTTTCCATAAAGTCCTTAGAGAGGCAGACTGGTATGCTGGGTAGAGGGCTTATTTAGGTATTAAGAAGACCTGTATCTCTTAATATTTCCCAGCACTATGGCTTTTGAGCAAGTCTTTTAACTTCTCTGAAGCTTTTAACTTTCTCATCCAAACTGAAAAAAGTGATCTTTTATATTACAAGAAGTTAATTCTCTATAAATTAGGAATAAGAATTTCAGTATATCTACTGTGCAGCATTGTTGTGAGGTTCAAAAGAGGTAATGTATGTTTTAATTTTATATTATATGATTAATGATTAATATTTTTGCATGGTAAATATAAATGTATTTATATCAAAATAAAAGCAAGGAGTTGTCTATCACACATTTATTATATATCCATATATGGATAATGACATGGGATTATATATGATGTATGTGTAATCACATGTGTGTATGCATACATATATACATATTTGTGCATGTATATACACATATTCATATATATACACACACACATACACACACACCTATAATGCTTTGCAAACTTTAAAGTACTGCATGAACACCATCATCATCCTCCCTTTTCTCAACAATTAGAAATGATCTTGCTCCTTGGGACTCTCATGAGCAATTTGTACTGACATTTGGAATCCTATCAACTCCTGAAATCACCTGAAATTTTATTATCAAGCAAACTGGTTCAGTTTTTGATGCTAAATCATTTTTTGATGCTAAATACCTTACCATCGCCCTCCTGCCTGCCAATTGTGATTGTAGGACTAGAGGGTAGAGCAATAAACTACTCCCAAAGCCTTCCTCATGAAGGATTCAGTTCTTTCCAGATAACTCTTTTATTTTCCATCCAGAGGCTCTGATTGGTTTGAAGACTCCATGAACATCATGCTCTTGGTACCCTCCCCCACCCCCCTACATTTCAGCTTCCTTTTCTGTATTACCTTCCCATATTAGATTGTAAGCTGTTTGAGGGCAGGGACTGTATTTTTATTTTTGGTATCCCCAGTGCTTAGCACAATGCCTGGATCATAGTAGGAGCTTAATGATTGTTTATTGAATCAGACTGAACCTCCATACAATACCTTACCCAAGAGATATAGTCCTGACTGGTTTATCACATGCAAAACCCTTCCATTCTTCCTCTAACAGCAAATCTTGAAGTCTAACATGTGGACACTTTCCCTATCTCATTCCTGATTTTAACTTGTATATTTTGTTTCTCCTACTAGCATGTAAGATATTTTAGATGAGGGAATATACCCTATATATCTTCCTATATTAGGGAATATACCCTAATATATCCTATATATCTTGTAATGATTAGGATAAGACCTTAGGGCATGTGATTGGTGGCTAACAAATACTTGTATATCCACTTCTTCATTCTCAGTTTATTTATTTACTTTTTTAAATTATTTTATTTGTTTTCAGTTTTCTACAATCACATCCATATATCTTGGATTTTTTCCCCTCCCTCCCTACTCCATATCCCTGAGATGGTTTGCAATTTTATATAGGTTCTACACATACATTTCTATTAAATACATTTTCACCTTAGCCATGTTGTACAGAAGAATTAAAATGAATGGGAAAAACCATAAAACAAAACAAAATATAACAGAAAACGATCTGCTTCATTCTGTGATCCAATTCCATAGTTCTTTCTCTGGATGTGGAAGGCATTTTGCCTCAAGAGTTCATTGGGAATTTTTTGGGTGTTTGCATTGCTGTGCAGGACTAAGTCTACCACAAAAATTCCTCTCACATTGTGGTCGTTGCTGTGTACAAAGTCTCTTGGTTCTACTCCTTTCACTCAGCATCAGTTCATATAAGTCCTTCCAGTCCTCTCTGAAGCCTTCCTTTCATCATTTCTTATAGCACAATAGTATTCCATTACATTCATATACCACAACGTGTTCAGCCACTCCTGAATTGATGGGCATCCCTTTGATTTCCAGTTTTTGGCCACCACAAAGAGAGCTGCTATAAATATTTTTGTACATGTGGGACCCTGTCCCATTTTTATGGTCTTTTTGGGATACAGTCCTAGAAGCAATATTGCTGGGTCAAAGGGTATGCATATTTTTGTAGCCCTTTGGGCATAGTTTCAAATGACTCTCCAGAATGGTTGGTTCAGCTCACAGCTACACCAACAATAAATTAGTGTTCCAATTCTCCCACATCTCCAACATTTATCATCTTCCTGTTCTATCATGTTAGCCAATCTGATAGGTGTGATGTGGTATCTCAGAGTTATTTTGATTTGCATTTCTCTAATGAATAGTGATTTAGAGCATTTTTTCATATGACTACAGATAACTTTAATTTCTTGCTCTGAAAACTGCCTGTTCATATCCTTTGACCATGTATCAACTGAAGAATGACCTGTATTCTTGTAAATTTTACTCAGTTCCCTATATATTTTAGAAATGAGGCCCTTATCACAAACACTATTTGCAAAAATTCTTTCCCAATTTTCTGCTTCCCTCCTAATTGATTGCATTGAGTTTGTTTGTACAAAACCTTTTAAATTTAATGTAATCAAAATTATTCATTTTGCACTTCATAATGTTCTCTATCTCTTGTTTGGTCAAAAATTTCTCCATTCTCTATAAATCTGACAAATACACTATTCCTTGCTTCCCTAAGTTGTTTATAGTATCAGACTTTATACCTAGATCATATATCCATTTGGACTTTATTCTTGGGTAGGGTATCAGGCATTGGTCTAAGCCCAGTTTCTGCCACACTGTTATCCAGTTTTCCCAGGAACTTTTGTCAAACAGTGAGTTCTTAACCCAGAAGCTGGGATCCTTGGGTTTATCAAATAGTAGATTGCAATATTCATTGACTACTGTGTCTTGAGCACCTAACCTATTCCACTGGTCTACCCTTCTGTTTCTTAGCCAGTACTATTTTTTGATGATTGCTGCTTTATAATACAATTTGAGATCTGGTAGAGCTAGGCTACCTTTGCTAGCACTTCTTTTCATTAGTTCCCTTGATATTCTGAACCTTTTGTTCTTCCACATAAAATCTGATATCATTTTTTTCTAGCTCTACAAAATAATTATCTGATAGTTTGATTGGTCTGGCAGTGAATAAGTGAATTAATTTAGGTAGACTTGTCATTTCCGTTATATTGGCTCGGCTCAACCACGAGCAACTGATGTTTTTCCACTTACTTAGATCTCACTTTATTTGTGTGAAAAGTATTTTGTAATTGTGTTCATAGAGTCCCTGGGTTTGTTTTGGCAGGTAGCCTCCCAGATTTTTTATAGTGTCTACCTTAGCTTTAAATGGGATTTCTCTTTTTATTTCTTGCTGTTGGGTTTTGTGAGTAATATAAAGATATGCAGAAGATTTGTGTGGGTTTACTTTGTAACCTGCAACTTTGCCAAAGTTGTTTATTATTTCAAGTAGATTTTTACTTGATTCTCTGAGGTTCTCTAAGTATATCATCCTATCATCTGCAAAGAGTGATAACTTAGTTTCTTCTTTGCCAATTCTAATTCCTTCAATTTCTTTTTCTTCTCTTATTGGTACAGCTAACATTTCTAATAACATTGAATAATAGTGGTGATAATGGACATCCTTGTTTCACCCCAGATCTTATTGGAAATGCATCTAGCTTATCCCCATTGCATATAATGCTTGCTGAAGGTTTTAGGTAGATACTGCTTATTATTTTATGGAAAGTTCCATGAATTTCTGTGTTCTCCAGTGTTTTCAATAGGAATGGATGTTGTATTTTGTCAAAAGCTTTTTCTGCGTCTATTGAGATAATCATGTGATTTCCTCTAAGTTTTGTTGTTGATATCATCAATAATGTTAATAGTTTTCTTAATATTTAACCAGCCCTGCATTCCTGATGTGAATCCTACCTGATCATAATGTATTATTCTTATGTTAAGTTGCTGTATTCTTTTTGCTAAAACTTATTTAAAATTTTACACCTATATTCATTAGAGAAATTGCTCTATAATTTTCTTTCTCTGTTTTGGCTCTTCCTGGTTTAGGTATCGGAACTATATTTGTATCATAAAAACAATTTGGGAAAATTCCTTCTTCCCCAATTTTCCTAAATAGTCTATATTGCATTGGAATTAACTGTTCTTTAAATGTTTGATAGAATTCACTTGTGAATCCATCTGGCCCTGGAGATTTTTTCCTAGGGAGTTCATTGATGGCTTGTTCAATTTCCTTTTCTGAGATGAGGTTATTTAAGTATTCAACTTCCTCTTCTATTAATCTGGGCACTTTATATCTTTTAAAATATTCATCTATCACATTTAGATTGTCAAATTTATGGGCATATAGTTGGGCAAAGTATTTCCTAATTATTGTTTTAATTTCCTCCTCATTGCAGGTGAGTTAACCCTTTTCATTTTTGATATGGGTAATTTGTTTTTTTTTTTCTTTTTTTTAATCAAATTGCCCAAAAGTTTATCAATTTCATTGTTTTTTTTCATAAAATCAAGTCAGTTTTATGTATTAGTTCAATAGTTTTCTTAATTTCAATTTTATTAATCTCTCCTTTGGTTTTCAGTATTTCTAATTTAGTATTTACATGGATTTTCAATTTGTTCTTTTTCTAACTTTTTCAGCTGCATGCCCAATTCATTGGACTCCTCTTTCTCTATTTTATTAATGTAGGCATTCAAAGATATGAAACTTCCCCTAAGAAGTGATTTTGCAGTATCCCATAATATTTAGGTAGGTTGTCTCATTATTGTCATTCTCTTGAATGAAGTTGTTGATTGTTTCTATGATTTATTGTTTAACCCACTCAATTTTTAGGATTAGATTATTTAGTTTCCAATTAATTTTTCATTTATCTTTCCATGGTTTTTTATTACATATAATTTTCATTGCATTATGATCTGAGAAGGATGTATTGACTATATCTGCCTTTCCACACTGGATTGTTAGGTTTTTATGCCCTAGTACATGGTCAATTTTTGCATATGTACCACCGAGAAAAAAGTATATTCCTTTCTATCCCCATTCAATTTTCTCCAGAGATCTAACATATCTACCTTATCCAGAGTTCTATTCACCTCCTTAACTTCTTTATTGTTGATTTTGAGTTTAGATTTATCCAGTTCAGAGACAGGAAGGTTGAGGTCCCCCACTAGGATAGTTTTGCTGTCTATTTCTTCCTGTAACTCCCTAAATTTCTCCTCTAAGAATCTGGATGTTGTACAATTTGGAGCCTTTTAGCAGGATATAGTTTCCATCCTTATCTCTTTTAATTCAATCTATTTCTTCTTTTGCTTTGTCTGAGATTAGGATTTCTACCCTTGATTTTTTTACATCAGCTGAAGCACAAAATATTCTGCTTCAACCTTTTACCTTTTCCCTCTGTGTATTCCCCCCATTTCAAATGTGTTTCTTTTAAGCAATATATTGTTGGATTTTGTTTTTTAATCCATTCTGCTATCCATCTCTATTTTATAGGAGAATTCATTCTTTTCACATTCACAGTTATGATTACTGTCTTCTTTCCTTCCATCCTCTTTCCCCTGTTTATGCTTTTAGTTCTTCCTTCTCCCTTTCCCTCCACAAGAGTTTTAATTTTTGACCATTGCCTCCTTCAATCTTCCCTTCCTTCTTTCAGCCCCCCCTCCCTTTTAATCCCCCTTTCCCTTATTATTTCTTCCTTCCCTTTTAGCTTCCCCTCTCCTTTCTTTCCCCTTTCCCCTCCTACTGCCTATAGAGCTAGTTAGATTTCTATACTTAACCGAGTTTGTTGTTCCCTCTTTGAATCAAATCAGATGAGAGTAAATTTCAAACAATGCTCATCTCCCTCCCCTATTTGTCTCTACTGTAATATATTTTTGTGCCTCTTCCTGTGATGTAATTTACCTTTTTATGTCTCCTCCTTTTCACATCTCCCATGACAATCCCTTCACACCCTTAAATCACATTTTTATCATCACATCATTTATTTTATACCCTCTCCCTCTATCTATGTATATCCCTTTTATATATCATAATGAATATACAATTCTCAAGATTAACAAGTATCATCTTCCCTTAAATGGATGTAAACAGTTTGCCCATATTGAATAACAAGTTTTTATTTCCCTGTTTACCTTTTTATGCCTCTCTTGAGACTTGTGTTTGAAGATCAAGTTTTCTATTGAGTTTTGGCCTTTTCATCAGGAAGGTCTATAAATCCCTTATTTCATTGAATGTCTATCTCCTTGCCTCAAATATTATGATCAATTTTTTTGGATAATTGATCCTTAGTTGTAGTCCCAGCTCCTTTGCCTTATGGAATATCATATTCCATTTTTCCAGTCTTTTAATGTAGAAGCTGCAAGGTCCTGTGTGATCCTGACTGTGGCTCCTCGATATTTGAATTATTTCTTTCTGGTTGCCTACAGTATATTTTTCCTTCACTTGATGGTTCTGTAATTTGGCAACGATATTCCTTAGTGTTTTTAGTTTGGGATCCCTTTCAGGAAGTGAACGGTGGACTCTTTTGATGACTATTTTGCCCTCTAAATCTAGGACTTCTGGGCAGTTTTCCTTGATGATTTCTTGGAAGATATTGTCCAGCCTCTTTTTTTCATCATGGTTTTCTGATAGATCAATGATTCTTAGATTTTCTCTCCTGGATCTATTTTCCAGGTCAGTTGTTTTTCCAATGAGATATTTTACATTTTCTTCTATCTTTTCATTCTTTAAATTCTGTTTGACTGATTCTTGATGTCTCATAGAGTCATTAGCTTCTACTTGCCCAAATCTAATTTTTATCAAATTGTTTTCTTCAGTTAACTTTTGCATCTCCTTTTCCATCTGTCTAATTCTTCCTTTTAAGGAGTTGTTTTCTCCAGTTAGTTTTTGTACTTCCTTTTCCATTTGTCCAATTTTCTCAGTTAGGTTTTGTGCTTCCTTTTCCATTTGTCCAATTTTCCTCTTAAATTCTTCCATGATTTCTTTTTTTCATATTTTTTAAAATCATTGGCCAGTTTTTCTTCTACTTCCCTAATTTGACTTTTAAAATCCTTCTTGAGCTCTTCCATGAATGTTCTTTGCACTTGAGATCAGGTTATATTCTCTTCTGAAACTTCAGATGGGAGTACAGTCTCAATGTTGCCCTCTTTGGTATTTGTGTTTTGGTCCTTGTCCCCATAGAAAGATTCTATGGTCTTATCTTTTCTGATTTGCTTCTTGCTTATGATGATCACCCTTTTCCTGGCTTTTAAGTTGGATCTCTGCTTCTGGGGCAGAGAGGGCTCTGTTCCACGATTCTTGTGCTTACAACTTGAGACTTTGTGCATTGTGGCCTCTGGTTCTTTCAGCTAGAAGGTAGAATGCTATAGCTTACCTGGTGCTGTGCTGGCTGATATGGCAAAACAGAGGCCAGGTGAAGTCTTTCTGAGTTTCCCTGGAGTTATCCTGGAGCTAGCTGTGTTAACTGTGGGGGAGGGGTGGCCTGGCCATGGGAGGTGTCCTCTCCTGAGCACAGGTAGGCATAGTGGTTGGTGAACCTCATTTGCCCTGGTGTCTTCCCTACTCCCCTAGCTGTACTGAGGCATGTCTGGGGTCCTGGTGTTGATGATGGCAGGCTCCATTCCCCTGGGGCTCAGGATCTCCCTCCAGTTTGTTGAGGTGGGGCTGTCTGGGACAGCTCCGGTCCTGCATTGGATTTTCAGCATAGCAAGAGGCATCCTCCTTTGCAATTTTCCTAACCTCATAGGCTAAGAGACTGTTTGCTCTTTTAGCTGATTCCACTGTTCCAGAATTTTTACTGGGGACATATTCTATGAGTTTTTCATGGTCAACAAGGGAAGGGGTAGAGCATTTACTGATCACTCCACCATCTTGGCTCCTGGAAGTTCAAGTGGGTGACATACAGACATTTAATGTGCAGGCTGATAATCTCAGGAGCAGCTGCTGTAATTACCTGGAGTTCTACGGTTCTCTCTCACTCAGTTCCACTGGACTCCCATCCTGGGCTGATATGTTTGAGATTCTGCAGTGTGGCTACTGCTTCAGAATGCTGGGGCTTCCTACTTGGCTTTGCTATGGTGGGAGCCATGTTGGTACAGCCTATGCCCATGTGCCCCTCTAGCTCCGCGTAACAGATCTTCCCATCAATCTTCCAGTCCATTCTGGGTTGGAAATCTGCCATAATCTGTCTCCTAATGGATTGTGCCACTCTAAAATTTGATCACATTCTCTTTTTAGAGGTATCTGAAGGAGTTTGTCTTAGAGCTTAGGTGAGTAGTTGCTCTCACTCCACCATCTTGGCTCCCTAGCCTTAGTTTTGAAGAAGACCAATGACATCATGATATTTGGACAAAATAGTGGATGATTGGTGATGCCTTGTCTTTTGAGTGAATTAAATTTAAGTGGGGCAGGGTTGCACAAAGCCGTCAGCCTCACTCTCTCTTTCAGAGTCATTGAGTCTAGTGGCAGGACAAAAATCAAGATGAATGGCAATGGCCTGGAGGTTTACATTGCTATATCCTTTCCTTCAGTTAATCTCATATTTACTCCTATGGTTCAATTATCATGCCTATGTGGTTCTCTCCCAAATCTATATGTCCACTAATAATATCTGTCTTGTGTTCTATTCCCAAATTACCAACTACCTGCTGTACGTCTTTTGCATGTCTTGAAAGAATCTCAACTTCAACATATCCAAAATAACTCATCTTTTTCCCCCCAAACCCTCCAGACTTTTCCATTTCTGTTCATGGTATCTCCATCCTTCCTGACACTTAGGTTTGCAACCTTGGAATCATCCTTTACTTTTCCCTCTCCTATAACCCCCACATACAATTAGTTGGCAATACTTGCCTGCAGTTGTTGCCTCAATGTCCTTTCTTCTCAATCTCTTCTTAATTCTCCACAGTCTTGCTTCTGATATCATCATTCAACTGAAAATTCTCTCTCCAAAATTATGTATGACCTCTTAATCACCAAATATAATGATTTGTTCTCAGTCTTCAGGCTTCATGACTTCTCTGTAGCCTTTAACATTGTCATTAACTCTTCTCCAAGTTTTCATGACACTGCTTTCCCTTATTTTCTTACCTATCTGTCTATTCTTTCTTAATCTCCTTTACTGGATCTTTCTCTAAGTCATGGCCCCTAACTGTAAGCATCTATCTCCCAAGGTTCTATCCTGGACACTCATATCTTCACCCTTTTTACTACTTCACTTGGTAATCTTATCAGCTCCCATGGATTCATCATTATTTCTAAGCAGATGATTCTCAGATCTATTTTCAAGCCTTGACTTCTCACCTGACCTCCAGCCTTATATCTCCAGCTGTCTATTGGACCTCTCTAACTGGATATCTCCTAGACATCTTAAATTCAACATGTTCACAATTTTACTCATTATCCTTCTCTCCAAATCTTTCCCTTTTTCCAACTTCTCTGTCATTGTCAAGACTATTATCATCCTCCCAGTTACCCAGATTTACATTTTAGGTACTCAGCTCCTTACTTTCTTTCATTGCATATATCCAATCAGTTGTCTGATCCTGTCGTTTTTACCTTCATAACATCTTTCAGAGACTTCTTCTCTCCTCTGACACTGCCATCTTCCTGGCATAGGCTCTCATCACTTCATACCTGTACTTCTGAAGAATCCTTCTGAATTCATCTCCCTGCTTTAAGTTTCTCCTCATTCCAGAACATCCTTCATTCAGTTGCCAAATTCATATACTTAAAGTGGAGGTTTAAACAAGCTAACCTATCCCTTCCTCAAATCAATCAACTCTAGTGATTTCCTATTACCTTCAGGATCAAATATAAAATCTTCTGTTTGATTCTTAAACCCTTTCATAATATCATCCTTTTTCAGTCTACTTATACCTGCTCCCCTCCATGTATTTTGAGATCCAGTGATAATAATTTCTTTGCTAGTTCTCAGATAAGACACTCCATTTCCCAACAGTGCATTTTCACTGGCTGTTTCCCATGATGGAACTCTGGATCCACATCTCCACCTTCTGGATTCCTTTAAGTCTAAGTTAAAAATCTCACCTACAAAAAGTCATGGAATTAGCCTCCTCCTTAGTGCCTTCCTTCTATGACCATCTCTAGTTTATCCTCTACGTATCTTGTTTGCATGTATCTGTTTGCATATCATTTCTCCCTTAGACTGTGAGCACCTTGAAAGCAGGGAATGCCTTTTGCCTTTCTTTGTATCCTGACCTCTTAGCACAGTGCCTGGTACTATTAATAAATGACTTAACAACTCTACCTTCACAACATTTCTTCTATCCATTTCCTTTTCTCTATTCACACAGTCTTTTCCTTAGTTTTTGTCCTTACCTTCTCTCCTCAGATGATTCTGATAGCTTCCTAATTAGTTTACCTGTTCTCACTTCCTTCCCTCTCTAATCTATCTTCCACACAGTTAACAAAAATGCTTTTCTGACTGCATTAATACCCTGTTCAAAAGGCTTCAGAAACATCTTACTGCCTCTAGGATTAATTACAAACAATTTGGCATTGAGGGTCCTTTATAATCTGGCTCCAACCAACTTTATAGACAGATTTCACATTACTACTTTTCACATACTTTGCTAGCGCATTTTTTTTTTCTTATAGCCAGAAGATTTGGATTTGAAGCCAGGCTCTGTCACTTCTTAGTTGTGTGACTATGGGCAAATCATTTCATCTTCTCTGAGCCCCAAATTCCTCGTCTGTAAAATGATAATCACAACGCTTACAAGAATAGTACCTATTGTTGTTTGGAAAAAAAATCTTTTGCTAACTTTAGAGTATAATAAAAATGGTATCAAGTGATCTGATCATTATAAGGAAAAAGATGAAAAGTAATATTTCATCAACTGAACAGGACCAAAATAAGATAAAACCTGGACATCTTTATGCCATTATGCCTGCATTACAGCAATTATTGTTGTTTTTCTCCTGCCGGAACCTTTAACTATGCCCCTTCTATTCTGAGTTCTGATAAATGGACCTTCTGCTTTACCTTTCAAGAGCCAAGACTGCACATCACCATCACTTTCCAGTTATATGCCTCCTATGCAGTTCCTGTACAACTGCTCCCTTCAAGCTCCTCTTTTATGTTTCCTTTTCTCTTATTAGATTATAAGGTCAAGATCAGGGATTTTTTTCAAAGTATTTGTATTTCCAGTGTTCAAGCCACTATGCCACCAGGTATATCTGTAAAAGCAACCATTGAAGAAATTTTCTACCTGGGATTAGATTATTATTGGGTAATATTATGGGACAACAAAGAATATAGTCATAGACTTAAGATCTCAGAGGTCATATGGCTCAGTAAGGGAATCTTTTCCTCTGTAAGGGAATCTTTTATAACATCCATAACAATGAAGCTTCCAGTGATGGCAAATTCACAAACATTCAAGCTAGTTAACTCCACTTTTGGATAGCTCTAATTGTTAATAAGTTTTTGGTTTTTTTTCATAAGGAGTCTGAATCTGACTTCCTATAGATTATAGGATGAGAGATTTTGAATAGGAAGTGCACTTATAGGTTATTGAATACAATAATCACACTCACACAGTGTTATAGATAAGAAAACTGAAGCACAGAAACATTAAGTAAATTGCCCAGGAATACACAACAGGGAAGTGACTAAGGTGGGATTGGAATCCATGTCTTCCTGACTCCAAGATCAGTGCCCTAACTACTTGGCCATGTAGCTTTGCTGAGTTATAATCTCTGGTGCCAATAGAACAAGCTGAATCTCTCTGCCATTTCACATCCATTCAGTAATTGAAAGACAGTGATTCTATCTCCCCTAAGTCTTCTCTTCCATAGAGTTAACATCTCCAATTTCTTTAACTGCTTCATTCTCCTTATCTTGCTTGTCCTCCTCAGAAATTGATCCAGTTTCTCAATGTAGTTCCTAAAATCCACCTGCTTTAGAGAATTTCCCTAGATCTGAAAGCTGCCACCCATGCCTTCAATTTTAACAGACCAGAGCTATCCTTTGGGACAGGAGACAGATCACTGTTCCATGTCTAGGCCAAGGTCTAATGCTGTCTTCTTAAGTCCCTTTCTGTTCTCTCCCTTACTGACCTCTAGGTATTTCTCCACTACTCCATGCCAGCAACTTTGCCACGGATCAAGAGGTCTTGGACAGAAGCCCTGACAAGATCCCCCACCTGGGGACTTAACAAAGATGCTCCCTGGAGCTTCATGCTATAGGTAAACTAAGAAATCAATCCCTAAATATCCCTAGTTTCAGATCAGTTCACTCCAAGGCAAAGACAAGGCATGGAGCTTAGAGCTACAGGTCACTCCTTTATGCCTGCTCCTATATGTTGAGGGGTCAACTCCTATGTGCTCTGGCTTCAGGCCAGCCCCTTCTGAGCCACCCAGCCCTCATCCCTCACCAAGGGCAAAAGATATGCTCTCCTATTGTTAAAGACTACCCAGAGAAGGATATTGCTCTGCTTCCTTCAACCCCCATTCCAGTGTCAAACAACCTTGACTGTCAAGAACCCTCCCAGGCTGTAGCCCTTGAAATATATCAGACTGTCAGGAGGTGAGAGAGACGCAGACTGGGTGGCATGAAGAATAAGACCCTCGAAGCATAGTTTTCCTTTAGAGGCCCTTAACTTCCAAACTCTCTCTCCTGAAGAGCGCTGGAGTGACAGAAAACATTTTCCAAACCTCCTAATATCAGTTCCAGATGTTCACAGTCATTCCAGTGTGTACTTCACCCTGTAAAACACATTTCCCTCTCCTGCTCCCCCTCCCTCTGCTTGAGTCTCCTATGACATCACTCTGTGGCTGGTCCAACAGCAGGCAGACAGAGAGGGCCCCATGTGCCTTCAAAAAAAGAGCACTGATCTGCTCCAAAGCTGTCGCGCACGGAGCTATGAGTAATTTCCACAAGTTTTAATAAACAGTTTGGATGGAATTGCTCCACCATCATCTTCTCTGCCGCCCGCCTGATGTGTTGAAACTGTGGCTTGTTTCTCACACAAGTTCACCTCCGGAGCAGCCCTATTAACTTCAGATGGTCTCAAGACAGGGACCCAAGAATATGTCCTTTAAAATCACATAGAAACTTGGGGGTTGTGAGAGTAGTGGGTTATGTGTATGAGGGGAGGAAGGCAGGGAAATGAAGAGAGAAGAGATTGCTCTTGAAGCCCATTTTGTTCTCTTTGCTCCCCCTGAGCTGAGTCTGATGCTCAGTAGTGAACAGGCAAGGCCAACAGACATCATGCCTGCTGTAACTTCAAGAGAGAGAGAAACATCATCGGCAAACCAGGGGAAAGAGCAAAAATTCCCAGATGCCAGGACAAAAAGGAGGCCAGGGCCACTGACCAGATCCAGATGCTATTGCCTCCCATAGTATGAGAATAGAAAATTGGTTTGCCTTTGAAGGAAGCCGACCTGGTTGCCTTGGACCCATCAGCCCTGCCTACAGACAAGCTAAAGTTAGGAATCCCCATGTAGAAGAGAGAGACCTATGATTCAAAAGGAAAAAAAAAAAGCAAATAAGTTGACTGAAAATTTCATCAAGAGTGGCCCAGGAGAGAGGCAAAGAGGGTTTTGGGACAGAATCCCTGCACTGGTAGTCAGGACACCTGGGTAATCATTCTGATTCTGCCACAAGTTCATTGCATGATCTTGAATAAGTTGATTCTTGGGATGATTCTGTCATAGATTGAAAACTGGAAAAGATCTCAGAGATGATCTAATCTAACCCCCTGATTTTACAGATAAGGAAACTGAGGTCCAGAGAGGTTAAATGACTTGCCCAAAGCTACACAATAAGCAGCAAAGTCAGCTTCTAAACCCAGGTCTTCTATTGTCACGTGATTTTCTTTCCCCATGTTCATTAAAACTTTGACATCTCTAAAATGAGGAGGTAGACTAGATAATCTAATAGTCCTTTTCTTCTCCAAGCTTCCTTGAGTTCTCCAAAGATATAATAGGAAAGAATAAGCATTTGGCCTTAAGGCTATGTGTTTCATCAGAAGAGCCCACCCCAGGGCCAGAACAGAAGACAGATTCCATCCCCCACCTATTCCATTCTACATGAGTGGCCATCTGCTTTCTTCTCTCCCTCGGGCGATGCATATGATCCCACTTCACTTGAGATCCATCTGTGTCTTGTGTCTTGACCTAGTGGCTCCTCTGGGCTCCAACCCTTATCATTCCCCTAAGCTCCCAGAGCATCCCATCTGCCTCCTAGCTAGCTTTTAGCAAAATTGAGGCCTCTCTCCACACAACCATTTTACCCTCATTCAGTGAAGACTGCCTTAATAACCCTGGGCTAAGAGTTCAAAAATGCCATTCCTTCTGATTCTTCTAGTGAGGAAACATGGTAGAACCCAAGGTCCAAGGACTGTTTTTCATATGGTTGACAGATGATTAGCACAAAGGCAAAAAAATAAAAATAAAACATCATCACTAAGAAGAGACATTTGTTCTGCTATGTTTGAGTCTGTTATTCTTTTAAAGTCTATCCTCTCTTCTGTCTCTGACTCTCTCCCTCTCTGCCTCTTCATATTTCTATCTCTATCTCTCTCTCTCTCCTTCTTATTTCCTCTCTCATTTCATTTCTCTTTCCCATCCTCCCCTCCTTCTCCTTTTTCCATTTAGTCTGTTCAGGAGGGTCAAAAGCAACTGGAATATGGTAAGTCTTCAGTTCAGGTTTGGTTTCCCATTCAACCCTTGAAATAGCACAAGGCTTCCTCTGGAGGAACAGAGATGAGGTTGAATGAGGGGGTGGAAATTGGGGGGTGGAAGTAGGGAGGGGATAGCATTTTAGCAGCCAATTCAATAGGGTGTCAAACAGATGGCAGCCATAAATTTGGGGGAAAAAAGAATAAATAAATAATTCCAGTGCCTTTCTAGGGCTGCCCAGCAAAATCCAGAGAGATCAAAGGAGAAACCCTGGGTTTTCTTGCTCTGGCCTCACCTGACCAAATGTCTGAGCAATCTGGAATTTCTGCCCAAAACAAGTTCTTTTGCTTGTTATTTTGTTTTCTTTCTCCTCTTTCCCCCCTTTCTCTCTCCCTCCTTCTCCATTTCCCTCCCTCTCTTATTCCCCTGATTTTTACCCTTCCCCCTGCTTTGGCTCTTCCTTCTTTCAAATCAATTACTCAAATAATGATGAAGCAATAATTGTGTACAAGTCACTGTACAAGGTGCTGGGGACACAAAGAGAAGAACAGAACAGTCTTCTATCTTCCATTAACTTATGATCCACTGAAAGATATCACTTACATGTCACTAAGATAAAAAAAAGGAGAGAGAGAGAAAATTTGAAAGGAGAGAAAGCATCTCAGATGAGAGATCAGAGAAGGCCTTTTGAAGGAAATACCACTTGAACTGATGCTTGAAGCAAAAAAAAAAAAGGACGCTGAAAAGCAGGGATGAAACTGAGGGTATCTTAGGCACTGGGGATTTCTAGTGCAGATACTGTACCCAGAAATAGGAAAAAGAATGTTGAATTTAGGGAACTTATCCTAGTCTGGTTGAAACATAATGTGTCTGAAGGGGAGTAGCAGAAAATAAAAAGTCTGGAAAGGTACTAGATTATAATGAGCTGAATAGTTTTAATTTCATTCTAGAAACAATAGGAAACCACTGAAATGTTTTGAACAAGGCTATGGCCAGTCCTTGCCTTAGAAAGATTATTTTGGTGGCTAGGTGGAAGATAGATTAAAGACAGGAAAGACTAGAAGGAGTGATGCCAATTAAAAAATGATTAAAATAGCCCAGGCAAGAGGTGATAAGGCCCTGAACTAAGGTGGTGGCTATGGGAGTAGAGAGAAAAGGATTGATGTGAGCAGTGTTGTTGAGTTGAAAATGACAACTAATTGGAAATGAGGCCATAAAGACAAGGGAATAGTCAATGATGACTTCACTTAAGCACCTGACTGACTCAGAGCATGGAATGCTATCCCTGTCTGTTTTCTTCTCCCCTTCTCTCTTTTCCTTTCCCCTTCTTTTTTCCTATCTCCCTTACCCTCACTGCCACTGTTCCCCCATGAAGTAATTATCTCTACTGGAAGCACTGTAGTGCTTCTCCAGCTGGAGAAATTAGGATAACCAGCTTATATTTGGTGAGATAGGTGTAAATAGATGGAGCAAAGGAATTTTTTTCAGAGTTCCAAAGTATTTGTTATTTTCCTCACTTCTACTGTTCCAATTATCTATAACCATTCCACCCCCTACCTCATTGTCAATCAATTCATTTTTATGGGACTACTACATACATACAATGTACCAAGAACTCTCCTCAGTCCAAGTGCGGTAAGGAAGTAACAGACGCATGATCCTTTCTTTTCTGCTAGGAACTCAGTGTAGCTAGAAAGAAAAGCCATAATATTAAATAGTAACTTAAGACAACAAAACAGGAGATGCCACAAGGAAGAGTATGATTGCTAACTAAATGATACTGAAAGTAAGAGGTATGAGTTTGGAGAAGGAAGAGATCATTGTTGGCTAGCCTGCCTGGGACAGCAGGAAGATAATATCAGGGGAAGATGAGACTCAATTTCTCCTTTATCTTTTCTTCTATAGTTCTTCCTCTAACATTGATCTGATGTCTACAAGTCAATAGTGCTGTTCTGTCATCCCATTTTCACACTCCTGAATAGACTAAATGGAAAAAGGAGAAGGAGGGGAGGATGGGAAAGAGAAATGAAATGAGAGAGGAAATAAGAGGGAGAGAGAGAGAGAAAGAGATAGAAATATGAAGAGGCAGAGAGGGAGAGAGTCAGAGACAGAAGAGAGGATAGACTTTAAAAGAATAACAGACTCAAACATAGCAGAACAAATGCCAGCTCCCAGTTACAACTCTGGGATAGTATTGCTTGGTGGAAGCAATACAGACGTAAGTCTCCTCTTTACTAGCCAATTCCACTTAACGATCTTCATGATCTGGGCGTACCCATTGCCAGCCAACTTGGCCTTCAAAAGCATCCTTGCTCTGGGCTCTACTTCCCTCCCTGGCCAACTCCACTTTACAAACTTCTCTTGACCAGTTTCTTCCCAAGCATAGAGGAAGCAATACAAAAGAGAGAGAGAGAGAGAGAGAGAGAGAGAGAGAGAGAGAGACAGAGACAGAGACAGAGACAGAGAGAGAGAGAGAGAGACAGAGAGAGAGACAGAGACAGAGAGAGAGAGAGAGAGAGACAGAGAGAGAGAGAGAGAGAGAGAGAGAGAGAGAGAGAGAGAGAGAGATGGTAGTTAGAGAGTGAGAAAGAAATCTTTTCCTTTTCTAATAATGGACTGGTAGAGATGGAAGCCCAAAGGCTATCATGGCAAGAAACCCTCCTTAACCACGTTCAAAGCAGAGTGCAGAGATTTTTCAGTTCATAAGCAATATGGGAATAAAACGAATACCATGACTGCATGGGCAGTTGAAGTTACTCATTGTGCAGACTGGTGGAAGTTGAACAAGGCAAATTTCAACACTACAGAGAGGTACCTCGAGTCCTCCCACAAATATTTCAACCACTTTCTTAAGTGGCAGGTATAACTTTATATTTGATTCTAAACAGAGACAAGACATTATGGAAATAACCGATAACTGAGATTCAGAGTAATATTCAGGTATGGCCTGTGAGCTCAAAGTAGTGTTTGCATTTTAAAATACTTTATTATTTTTAAATTATAAACACCATTCAGCTTGTGGGCCATACAAAAGCAAGAGATGCAGCAGGTCTTAGTTTCTCAACCCTTGATTGAGTCCAACTCCCTCATGTTATGGATGAGGAAACTGAGGTATAGAGAAGTTGTAACTTGTCCCAGGTCACATAGACAGTAGTAGCAGAAGCAGGATTTGAATTTAGGTTTTATATTGCTGGTTGTCATCAAACCCTTATACATTCTATTCTAGATTCTATTCTATTCTATTCTAGATGCCCCCTTTACTCTTGATTTGATGAGATTCCCTCAGCTTCCTCAGTATTACTTTAAAGACATGGTGCTGTTATAGGTTCTCCCATTCTTGCAGTTCTATGGGTGATTAACATAGGCTGTGTTTCAGCCTGGATCTGTGATCTCACAGGTAGAGGGAATGACTTGTGAGGTGTCCCCCTTTTACTACTGCAGATCAGCAGCTGCTTTGCATCATAGGATTTCAGAGAGCTAACTGGGGCACTGAGAGGCTACATGATCTATCCAGGACCTTACAGTCAGTATGTGTCAAAAACAGAATTTGAGGCCAGGTCTTCCTGACTCCTAGGCCAAGTCCTTAACCATTTGTCCACGATCATCTCTACCTTTAGTGTCTAGGTGAAATACATTTCACAAAATAAAACCCAAATTCAAATCCTGCTTCTGCTACTACTACTGATGTGACCAGGAGTAAGTTACAACCACTCTGTTTCCCCATCTATAATATGAGGGAGTTGGATAAAATCAGGGGTTGATAGACAAAGGCCTGCTGGTCAAATCTGGCCTGTCACTTCTCTTCTTTGTATGGCCCACAAGCAAAGAATGGTGTTCATAATTTTAAAATAACAATACATTTTGCATTTTAAAATGCAAACACTATTTTTAGCTCACAGGTCACATAAAAGCAAGTCATAGCTTGTGAACTCTGGATTATGTGATCTCTAAGATCCCTTTCATTTCTAAAATCTATAAACTTATGTCTCTGATCTTGAGATTTTCCCCAAAGTTGATAGGGCCTACTTGATGAAAGAAAAAAATTCTGGTGTTCCCTTAGGGCTTGAAATGGGCTTTGCTTTTCTATTTCTTTTTCTTACTACCCTTCTATGCAGTAAAAGCAAGTAGGCATAAATCACAGCTACTAAAAGCCCAATACACAACAATAACACACCCCAGGTCAACAACGAGTAATTGAGCTCCTCAAATCTTCAAATTCATTAAAATGAAGCAATCCTCCAACAGCCTCAGTGACCAGTAGGAACCCTTCTCCTCTCAGCATTTTCTTATGAACCTCTGTTTCATCATAGTGAAAAAATATCACTAGATATGGCAACATTGTGCCTGAAGAATATCCACTTACCAGTATAGAGGTCAGTATCTGTATACTCATCCACCTTCTTGTGTTGAATAACATAGTCTGAGACTTTGGTTCCAATAGCTGGTTGGACATCCACCCACTCAAGGGAGACCACAGTACTGGAAGGTTCTACTCCAGGGGACAACCGAAGCCTAGAGTAGAGTGAAAAAAGGAAGGCTGCTTGATTGTTGTCCAAGTGGAGACGACTACCGCTAAATACACTGCTCCTCACTCCCATGTTCCAGAACATAAGGCTACTCTGAAGAAGTCTTAGATAAGGTAGGCCACTGTCTGAGAAAGGGGAGATGTTACAGATTCCCTTAACTGGTCATCAAGCTGGTGCCTTCATGTTCTGTAAAGAAATCTATCACTCTTGGATGAAACGATGCCAAGGCCAAGCTTTATCCTTGATTTATATGACTTGCACTATGCCCTTCCCACTTCCATGTCCCTGCTTCCCCAAGCTCTCAGACTTTCAGTTAAATATTTATTCATTTATGAATCAACACAAAAGGGAAAAGCTATAATCTGGAGATAAACTCCTTTTGCAAAGTGAAGAATCCTTCTGCAATAAGGATTGCTTTAGTACTTGGAGGATACCTGCTGTTATTAGCCTAGGTCTTCTCTCATATATAAGGCAGATCATAGCTCCATCATTGCTTTGCAAAAATAATTTTTAATCACATTTTAGTTGGCCTTCTGGTGATGAGCCTTTCCAATCTGGGATGACCTGAAGTCCATCATCAGAAATATAATCCCAGCTGCCTTGTTGGTTTATTAGGTGGGTCTGTTATCTCCAGTGGTCTGGTCACCAAAAGACCAGCGCCAACTTGTCATTATGATGAGGGATCAGAGTGGTCCCTTATAGGAAGGGAATAAGAATTGTTACCTACCAATGAGCCTTTTCCTAGTAACAAACAAAAGCACTTATCCCTATCAGCAAAAAGAATTCATCCAGGATATTAGAAGGCTGCAGAGCTTTAAAGAGATGTAGCCAAGAAAGTAGGCATCAACTTGAGAAACTACACAGTGGTACCTGATAACAGAAAAGTGACTGGATGTGGGAGGGCTAAGGATGGAGGCCTAAGCATAGATCTAGAGGATATCAATGGGCTATACTCACACTGGTTGTGGGAGAGGGCTGCAGTTGGGGAGTCCATTTGCATCAAAGGCATTGAGGTCACATCGGCACCAGTCTTCAATCACATCCCCCTTTCCCGAACACCAATAGGAACTCATCAGTGCACTTTTGAAGGCCTAAAGCAAAGGACAGAAGAAGTGTTGATAATAATGAGGATGAGGATGATAGTGATGATGTTGGTGCTGTTGACCAGCAGAGGTTGAAGAATAATCACCAAGGGGGTAGGAACACTGAGAGATCTTTACCAATCCCAGCTCCCTGGACCAGGCATCCTTATCTCCACTCAAAACTATTTACCTCCCTATTACTCTGTATATACCCTCCCTCCCCCACCCCACAGTGCTTAAAAATGCTTTCTTGATTTAATGAATTCAGATATATATGACAAATTATGGAAAGAGGGAAACCAGAGAATATCAACCTCAGTATGCAATTCTATACAGGGTAAGACACACTTATTTCTTGATAGTGTGGCCCAGTGGAAAGTGGAACTAGATTGGAGTATGAGGACCTAGTGTCTTATCCTGGCTCTGTCTTTGATTTACTGTGTTTAACTTTGAATACACTGGGCCTCCCTTTCCTACTCTCAACAATGAGGCATCAGACCAGAGGATCACTAAGATTGATGCTATGACTAAAATTTTAGCATTCAATAATTTCATTTCTGATACTCTGGAGCAAAGAAGCTGAACAGGGATACTATATATAGATTCACTTAGAAAGTGTTTCTAGTCTATGGGCATAAACAGGATCACACTCAAATTCCACTGAAACAGGGCATCATTACTTGGATTTAGAGATTCCAAGAACAAAATCCATTTCCCTGAAATGCAAAAAAAAAAGAAAGAAAAAACCAAACCGATGGAACTTGGCAACTAACTGGATATGAGGAGAGAGAGAGTGAGATGCAAATACCACCTAGGTTTTGAACATGGGAAACTGGGAGGCTAGCAGTATGCTTAACAATATTCTAAGAAGTGAGTTACAAGGAAAGGAGGCTTTGGGGAAAAGATAATGAGTTCAGTTTGGGATATTCTGAATTGAAGATGGCTATGAGATATTCTGAGATACCTGAAAGTCAGTTGGAAATGAGTGACTAGAAGTGGACAGAAAGATTAGAGCTGGACAAATTGATCTGAGAGTTGGCTACCTAGAGATGATGGAATCCATTGATTGAGACTGATTGAGAGCTGATGAGATCATCAAATGAAACAGTGGAGAGGAAGAGATGAGAGCCCAGGATAGGACTTGAGAAACACCCATGTTAGCAGGCATGAGCTGGATAAAGACTCAAGCAAAGAAGACTAAGAAGGAACAATCAGAAAAACTGAAAGAGAACCAGGAGACAGTGTCATGAAAACTTAGAGGAGAAAGTATCAGGGAAAATCAGGTAATCAACAGTATCAAAGTCCTTTGAGAGGTCAAAAAAGATGAGGACTGAGAAAAAGCTATTAGATTTAGTGCTAAAAATGTCAGCTGGTAACTTTGAATGATGTCAGAAGCAAGATCACAGAGAATTAAGAAGAGTGAGAAGAAATGAAGATACCCCTGCTAGTTGACCTTCTCAAGGAAGTAAGCCACAAAAGGAAGAAGAGATAGAATTACAGGTAGCAGGCATGGATGCATCAGGTGAGAGATTCTGAGGATGGAGGACACATCTGTAGGTAGTATGGAAACAGGCAGTAGACAGGAAGAGATTGAAGATAAATGAGAGAACAAGGATGCTAGAGGAAGCAATTTGCTATAGAAAACAGGATGGAATAGGATCACTTATACAGGTAGAGGGGTGTGCCTTGGCAAGAAGAAAGGCCACTTCTTCTTATGAGACAAGGGTCAAGGAGGAGAAAGTGGTATAACATCAAAGCATGAACTTCAGATTCTGGAATGGGGTTTAAGGTTGAGTTATATAGGAAGGTTAGACTATGGTCTGGAGATAAAGAAGATATAATTAGCACAGGCATTGTGGTACTAGTACAGGTCCTGGCATCATTCATTCGATAAACATTTATTAAGCTTCTACTATGTGCCATATATATATATATATATATATATATATATATATATATATATATATATATACACACACACATACATATGCATACAAACAAATATAAACAAAATGAGCTGCATACAAGATAAATAGGAAATAATTAAAAGTGGGAAAGCACTAGAATTAAGAGGGGTTAGGATTTGTTCTATAAGTTTGGACTTAGTGGAGGGGCTGGCCTACACTTGAGGACCTGAAGGGCCACATGTGACCTCTAAGTCATGGGTTTCCCACCCCTGATCTAAGGCAATTCCAAAAGACTTAATGATGGAAATGCTATCTACATACAGCAAAAGAACTATGGACTGAATGCAGATAGAAGAACAATATTTTCTCTCTCTTTGTTTTGTTTCTTCTTTCTTGTAGTTTTCCCTTTGGTAATACTTCTTCACAACATGACTAATGTGGAAATACGTTTAATATGATTGTACATGTATTACCTATATCAAATTGTGTGCTGTGTCAGGGAGGGAGGGAGTAGAGGGAAGAGGAGAAAATTTAGAACTCAAAATCTTATAGAAGTGAATGTTGAAAACTAAGAACAAATAAATTGATTTTTTTTAAAAGAGTGGTTAGGGAAGATTGCCTGCAGAAGGTAGGATCTTAGATAGGATTTCAAATCCTAGCTCTAAAGTGTGTATGACACCCCCCTCCCCCTACCCCAGCCAAGTAATTCTTTCTCTGTGAATTCAAGTTTCTTCATTTGCCTAGGAAGAGACCTAGACTAAATGACTTCTATGGGCACTTCCAATTCTTAGATTGTGTGAAACTAGCTGTGTCACCTTGGTTAAGTGACATAATCTCACCAAACCTTATTCTCTAAAAATAATATAAGTATATGTGTGTATACACATATTCATATATATACACATATATATACCGCTATTATTGTGTATGTCCATATACACCTTATTGTATGGATAGATACAATTTTTATATATGCTGCTATAATTACTTTACAAATCACTTGCAAAGACCATTACAAATATTATCTTTTTAACCTTACAACACCCTGGAAAACAGATGCTCTTGTTATCCTCATTTTACAGATTAAAAAAAAAACCAAAAAACTAAGGTATAGAGAATTTATGACTTGCACAGGGTCACACAGTTGTTAAGTGTCTGACATGGGATTCAATCCCAGTTCCTGGTAACTCTAAATCCAGTATCTTACATACTCTACCCAAAGAGATGGCTAACCTTCTCAAGGACACCTTTCCCTCTCCATTTTCATTACAGCATCTAACACAGGATTATACATACACTGTAAACACTAACCAGTAAAAATAATAGCTCAAATTTTTATGTCCTTTTTGAGGTTTACAAAGTACTTTCTTTACACTGACTTTGTGTAGTAGATATTAAGTAGGTATTATATATAATGATAACTTCTTTTTCCAGGTGAAGGAAAGCAAAGTCACAGAGTTTTAATGAGTTGCCCAAGGTCACAAAACTTGTAGATATCAGAGCAGAGATTTAAGCCTGGATCTACTGACTCCAGGTCCAGTATTCTTTTTCACAACCTTATGCAGCTTGTTGATTAATGAAAACATCTGTAAATCGTGGCCATATGGCCACCCTAAATTGGCAAGGGTTATACAATTTGAGTACACATTTTTAATCATATGAATTCCAAAACATGTTAGTCTCTCTTCCCTGTGGTCCCTTTCTGCCAGGTGCCAGGTCCTGCGCCTTTAGAGGAGAGAGAGAGACAGAGAGAGTGAGAGAAGAAAAAAAGGTGCAGCATTCCCTATAATCTCCACATTGTGGACACCTGGTTTCCCTGAAGTCACTCTTTCCACCACTTCACTGTGTATAAGTCCTTCTTGCAGCCTGCTGTGCGGGTGGGGATGACGTGGTGTGTGGCACTGAACAGTAGTCTGCCCCCTTCACCCAGACAACTTACGAGAATTGAAATCTAAAAGGAGAACTCCTACATCAAGCACACTATTGTTTAGAATTCAGTCACATTTTCCCTCTGAGCCCTTAACAAGGAGGCCCAAGTCCCCTCTGTTGGCTATGATTACCCTTTCCATATGTTCATGCAAATTTCTCCTGTGAGGGGGAAAATGATGGCCAGACTTCTACTGAGCTCAAGCAGTGTGGTTAGGAGAAAGTTGAGAGATTTTAGGGATTCCTATTAAATAATCTGATAGGCATGACTGGGGGTGCTGATTAGGCAATATAGTGCAACAATCCCGATGTCTGAAGTTAAGAAGACCTGGGTTAATTGTTACCTGTGTGACCTAAAATAAATCACTTAACCTCTCTCATCCAGTGATCCAATGATCTCTTAGATTTCACCCAGCTCTAATACTATGACCTATGACACAGACCTATGACACAGTATATGAGCTAACCTTTCATGGAGTTTACAATTCAACAGACCAAATCAGAATTCATGCAATAAGAAGTATACTCTAACAAACTTCATTTGTCACTTGAAAACTCTATGCCAAAATCCCCATGAAAGCAATCCTTTGTCCTTTAGCCTCTCTCACCTAAAGTAAGTATAACCTCTATGACTACAGTTGGTGGGGAGAGGTGGGGTGAGAGCCAGGGACAGAATTCTCCTGGGGTCAATCTGCACGATTCTGTTTCCATTTGGCTCTCCTGAGGTATTTTAGAGGTACTCTGGAAAGGACAAAATAAAATAATAAAATGGAAAAGCAGAGAGGTTAGGGATGGGAACACTGCTTGACTTTGGAGGGCACACGTTATGGGCATCCAAGAAAGGTACATCGCATGAGAACAAAGCCCAAGTGGGAAGGAATGAGGTCATACTTGACTGGTGAACCCGTCCTCACTCAGCTTTGCAGTTTCCCACTTGATGGACTTACTGTTTACAACTTTTCACTGGCTTAAGGCTTTCTTACATCTCTAGCCAAAGCTAAGAGCTTAATTATTGTAATAGTAAAATCAGCCCCACTGGTGAAATTGACAGAGGTGGTAGGAGAGTGAAATTGACCATGGAAGGAGAAAGGAGAGAAGAGGAGAATATTGTGCTTGATGAAAAAGTGAGGGCATTGATTTTTTTTATTTGCTTTAATGAATAGGAATTCAGGCTCCTTAAAACAGAACAGGAACTATACCCAGACTTTGTGAATTTCAGTGGCCAGGCTGCACTTCAGAGGAAACTTTCTTGAAGCATTTCAAGTTTAAATACCATGAGTAGTTTCCCAGAACTCTGTAAATCAGAATGGAGATGGGTGTGATGGGCAGGAAAGGGATGGAGCACAGATATGAACTGCTCCATATCAGATAGACAGTATTTGCTACTTAATGGAAGTCAACCTTGCATCATCATAAGATACAGTGCTTTGTTATGTCCCTGGGTCCTTACAGTATCATATTCAAGGAGATAAAATTAGAAAATATTAGAGCTGGAAGAGGCCTTAGAGATTATAATCTAACCACTATAGTTTACAAAAGACACAAAGTTGATCATAACTGGGATAATAATCATACCATAGCTATTTTAATGTGATAATAGACCATTTTTAATGAAAACATTTAGTCATGAAAATAATAATCTATAATTTTATACTGCTTTAAGCTTTATAAAGTGTTTTTTTTCACAACTCTGCAAGGGAAGTAATGTAAATGTTGTTATTCCCATTTACAGATGAGGAAACTAAACCTCCCAAAGAATAACTGAATTGTCCAGAATCACATACTAATAAGTGGAAGAACAGAGATTTGAACTTAGAGCTTCATCATTTATTCCAATTGTTTTTCTTTTTTCCTTCCAATTTTCCAATTATACTAAGTCCCTATTTTTCTGACAATCAAATATTTGGCAGACTCAACCATTTGGGCCACACGAGACTGAGGATCAATTCTTCTGTCTTGGTCTCAATGTCTCATTTACAAAATTAAGAGACTGGAATAGGTGTTTACTAGTCCAGATCAAGGTGTTACAAACCCTTAAAAAGCTTGGGGAAAGTTGCCAAAATAACACTTAGAAAAATCTCACACAGTGATCTGTGTTTTTTACTCCAAAGTAAAATCCTGAGGCCCTAATTCAAATCATCACTTGATAACTTAGATATCTATTTTCCAAATTCATCAGAAAGAGGAACCGAGGAATAAGGGAAATAGAGAGCCTGCCACAGGGAGAAGGCCTCTAGATATAAGGACAACCATTGAGAGTTAAAAGCTGTCAGAAAGGAAGGAGATAAAAGAATCACAAAATGTAGATATAGGAATTATGAAAAATCAAGTGGATTAGGGTTATTCAATGTAAAGAAAATTTTTAAAAATCTCTTTAAAGATTTCAATCTTCTGTGGCACAGTACAATGAGCCTAACATGGAGGACTGCTGTAGTTCAGTGAAGGAAGTTCTGAAATTGGAAGCAGATATTATGAGTTTGAATTGTTCAGGACATTCCCATATGACCATGGGCCATGTACTAGACCTCTCTGTGCCTCAGTTTCCTAATTGATGAAAAGAATATAGCAATACTTGTACCACTTGCCTCACAGGGTTGTTGTGAGGAGAAAAAAACTTTACAAACTTTAAAGCATCATATAAATGAGATTTATAATGTTAGTAATAAAAAAGGAATTGTGTTCATCATCCTCTCTTTGAGAAAGTAAGGAAGTTTGTGACTTATTTCAAGTGACATCCTAAGGGGGTCAGATTCAATTGTTTGGAAAATATACTTCTGGAAAATGTGGCCCCTGAAGGGGGTTGCAATCTAAGACAGATTGATGCAGGCATGCATGAAAAGTATATATGGAAAATTAAATGAAAGCAGGTCAGGCCTCTAAATGGCCAATAAAATCATCAAGGCATCTATAGATGATGTGCACAATTGAGCAGAGTATTACTGAGAGGGAGGGGAAGCAGGAGTAGACACAAGATTCCCATTTACAGACTGGGCAGGAAGACAATCAATTTTCCTCTGCTCAATCAAGGAAGACATCATTGGAACTAGTGATATAATAATAATGCCTCATATTTCTATGGCTCATTAAGACTTGCAAAGCATTTGCTCACAACAAGATGATATAACATGGCATAGTGGATACAGAACGGGTCTTGAAGCCAGGAAAACCTGAGTTCAAGTAATACATCCTGGCTATATGATCCTGTACAAGTCACTTCACCTCTTAATGCTTGGAGCAACTCTCTAGAAGGTTACATTGGTAGAGATCTGCACTGAAAGAGGTTGTTTTCTTAGCTAGGATTTCCTTATACCAATGAAACTATATCCCTATAATGTAGTTCAAGTTCATTTATACTCATTTAACTTAAGAGGAAACCAGAGTGAGAGGGTAAGTCAGAGAAGTGCAGTGTTTCTTATGGTCACATAGATAGTAAACACCAGAACACAAGCCCAGGCCATCTGACTCCAAATCCTGCCCCTTTCCTTATACTACTGTGGGATCTGGATAACTGTTTGAATAAAGGAGGAGTGAACTCAGAGCCACATGTTCAGGGCAACACCAACAGAAACACCTGGAGTATTGTTCTGGATTTGGTCCAATAGGCTGTTAAAAATTCAAAATAATGACTTGACATCCTCTCCCTTCCCCAGTACTCTAGTCCCTAGTCCTGGGCTACCCAAAACCTATCTGGGTTACTGGATAGCTCGCACTTCTCAGATGAGATGGCAGTCATTCTTTCCAGCTAAACGGAGAACCTACCAGCCTTTTCTTCTTCTCTGACATGCCTTTAAATTCCTTCAGCCTTATCATTTTCTCTTCTTCTACACTATCCAGACCACTGCAGTCATTTGACCTACAGATCTAACCTTAGGACTGCTGGACTTTGCCATCTACCTTGCAGATATTCACATAGGGCTCTGGGGCTCTCTCTTCTGATCTGCAGTTAAACCATCTTTCATGTGTTTTCTCTTCCCCTTAGAAAGTATACTTCTTTAGAACAAGGACTTTCCGAATTTTTTTCTATTCATATCCTATTTAGCACAGTGCTTTGCTCATAATAAGTACTTAATAACGCTTTATTCATTCATTCATGATAATCATAATAATCACCCAATTCCTTTACATCTCCCTGGTATTATTCCAATAATCCTGGGAAAGCCTATCATCAAAACACCACTATAAACTTCTATGGAAAAAAATGATATATGTACATATATATGCATATATTGGGTATATACATACACATATGTATGTATAGGCATATGCACATGTGTGTGTATGCACATATAAATACATGCCTATAAACATACACAAATGTGTATATATGTATATACTATATATACATGTACACATATACATATATATATATGTATATATGTATAGTTCCTAACTCTGACTTTCTTCTTTCCCTTAAAGTAATTAATCTTTATCAAATTTTTACCGTAAATACAGAGCTGGTTTTAATTATTTTGGCCAGGTCCACAACCAGACTCTGCCTCTTGTCAATCTTTAAGTAAATGAGGTTATTTGATCGAGTGGCCTTCAATTGTGCTCAATTAAGGCCAATGTACCTTCTTGCAGTAACAGAGTTACACCAGTGAATGTTAGCCTGGCGGGTCTGAGATGGGCTGCTATTCAATTTACTTATATTTCTTAATGGAGAGGATGAAAAGGGTGAATGAACAGGAAGCATCTTGCTGTGTCCAAAAGTATCTGTACTGGGTGGGGTGGCATTGGGAGAGGGGCCTGGCACAGAGCAAGGGAGTTCTCAGGGATTTCTCGGAAGACATGGGGAGGGAAAGGAGGGGAAGGAAGCCATTTGGGAGATTGGTCCAACAGAGGATTTCTCCTTAGGCAAATAGGTCTTGGAGCCAAATGGAAGGCTGGAATCCAAGCCAGGATTTCCTCCCATCAGTAGCCTTTTTGAGAGACTCCTTTTGATCTCTGTGGACTTTGTTATCTCATTCACCTTGAATCAAAAATTTGCCCCTTCCCCTTCCTCTTTTCTTAGAAGGCTTCCAGGACCTCTGACCCTGGTGATACTGAGGGAGGGAGGGAGAGAGGGAGAGAAAGAGAGAGAGAAGTAGATTACATAAACTAACAGCCTTTCTTAGTGCAGGATAATCATAAGACTAATCATAGTTCATAGATTTTAGAGTTGTAAGGGAACTTTAGTGCCATTTGTTTAAATTCATTAATTTACAGTTGAAGAAACTGAGGGGCCAGGGAGAAGGAGATTTCCCAAGTTTCCTTAGGGAGTGAAAGGCAAAGTGATTCAGTGGAAATGGCAACTACACTGGAATCTGAACACCCACCTTCTCTGACATTTGTTACTTGCGTGATCATGGGTAAGGTACTTGACCAATATAGGTAGATCTCAGTTTATTCATCTATAAAATGTGAAGGGATTCAGTTCTTTTTCATCTCTAGTTGTATGATCAAAGTATCAGAGCCATGCTTCAAAACTGCTAACCTAGTAATGATGATAATAATATCTAGCATTTATACAGTGCTTTAATATTTGCAAAGAACTTTTTAAGTATTATTTCATTTGATTAATAGATTGCAATACACAGTTTGTCTGCAGCTTCCTTTGTCCATGAAATAGTCCTACATCAGAGCACTGAACTAGAAACCAAAAAGTAGACTCCAGTTCTACTTCTGCCACTACAAACTATGTCATTTTTGGCTAAGCATCTTAATCTCTTTGGGCCTCAGTTTTCTCAGCAGTTTTTTTCCAAACTGAACTATGCTGCAGATAGGTTAACATGTCTGAATTCTTGTCTGCAGACTGTTCTACCATTCCTCCCATCTCAAAGCTTCATGAAGGGGCTGCCAGGTGGCACACCCGTCCTGGAGTCAGAAGGACCTGAGTTCAAATCCACCCTCAGAACTTGACACTGACTAGCTCTGTGATCCTGAGCAAATCCCTTAGCACCAACTATCTCACAAAAAACAAAACAAAACAAAACAAAAATGAACAAAAACAAAAAAACAGCTTCATGAGGTCCTCATATAGTCAGAAAAAAAGGCTTTAGGGCAAAGGAAGTCTGTAATGAGTAGAACACGATATGGCAGTGGGTGTAGGATAAAGGGAAATCATATTTCAGTCTTTTTCTTCCCTCCTTCCCTTTCCCCTCAAAAAATCTGGGACGTTAAATAATAAAAGTTTTATTACACAAGTGGAGGAATGACTAGGGATTGGTGCCCCTCAAGAAAGATTGGACTAAAGCAGGGGTGGGGAACCTACAGCTTCAAGGCTATATGTGACTTCTAGGTCCTCAAGTTTAGCCCTTTTTCTGAATCCAAACTTCACAGAATAAATTCCCTTACATCTCTGAACCAAAGGGTCTCCAAGTTCACTTTGACAGTTAAGTGGCAGAGTTGATAGAGAGCTGGGCCTGGAGTCAGTCGATAAGACTCTTCTTCCTTAATTCTGGCCTCAGACACTTATTGGCTGTAGGATCCTGGACAAATCACTTAACCCTACTTGCCTCAGTTTCCTCATCTATAAAATGAGTTGGAGAAGGAAATGGCAAACCATCTCAGTATCTTTGCCAAGAAAACCCCAAATGGGGTCACAAAGAGTCAGGCACAACTGAACAAATAACACTATCTAGTCTTCTTTATTCTCTTTCCCTTGATGCTCAGCCCAGGCAAGTTCTCCTTTTTACCTACAAGGTCCAGGATAACAGTGATTGAGAATTACATCCTGTTCTAACAGCTCCCTGACTGAGGCAAGGGGTTGGCTTAGATACTAAGATCCTCTGAGTGCACACAGTAGACAAGCAATAGGTGCTTACTAAAGTTAAGTGAATTATCTGTGAGTCAGAGTATACAATTCACAAAACCAAAGAGGAGATTACCCGGGAATTGGGAGGTGGAGGGGGAAGGGGGAGGGAGGGAGGATTGGCGGTGAGAACTAGGGGGAATGTGATCATTTCCTTTATGAGAATTTGCGCTAGATATATGGTCAGATGAATCACAGAAGTGGCACCTAATTTTCTCTGTCAGTATACGCTTCACTCTCTGTGCTCATTCACCCTGGATTGACAGCACTCTGACAGAACAGCCTGTTAATCTCAGTGACAGGAGGAAGACATTTAGAGCCATCCAAAGCTCCCTCTTCCCATATTTATTCCTGCTTATGAATATATATATATATATATATATATATATATATATGTATACACACACACACACATATATGTTAGAATTAAATATACAATCAACAGAGGAAAACTTGCCAAAGCATTCCTTTTGGATTCATCTATTGGTCCTGCCTGACATCTAGGCAGGTAAAACAGATAAGAGAGTGACAAGATCAGAGGCCTAAAGATACCTTGGACAAGAAGACTTGGCTACTAACTCAGCCCTATTGTCCATCTTACAAGCGGCCCGTAGAATATGTCTGCTGAATTCTAATCCAAAATCTCAAAGCTGGAAGGAACCTTAGAGGTCATTAATCTCAATGATATTTGAATAGGAATCCTCTCTACAATTATTCTGACAAATGACTGTCCAGTCTTTACTTAAATAGACCCAAAGATGGGGGACTCACCACTCACTACTCCTAAGTCAGTCCATTCCACTTTTGGACAGCTCTCATCATGAAGAAGGTTTTTTTCCCTTTTATTGAGCCAAAATCTGCCTCTCTGGAAATTCCATCTCTTATTCCTAGATCTGCCCACTGGGACAAAGCAGAACAAGTCTAAGCCATGTTCCCCATGAGAGCCTTGCAAATACTTAAAGGCAGGGATTATGTTCCCCTTAAGTTTTCTCTTCTTCTGGATAAATATCCCCAGCTCCTCCAACCAATTATATTATGGCATGCTTTGCCAACCTCTCACCATGCTTTCACCATTGTCTTGACTTCTTCCAGCTTGGCAGCATATTTCCTCAAATGTGATGCCTCAACTAAACACAATATTCCAGATATGGCCACAGTGCTTTTTATCCCACCTCCCTTATTTTGAACATTGTCTCTTTTAATCCAGACTAAATCTGCAATGGCTTTATTTTATTTATTTATTCTTGGCCACCATGTTACACTGTTGACTCATCCTGAGCTCCCAGTCATCACGATGGAAAAAAAAAAAACTGTGCAGATTCCATTATAACAAAACCACCAAACCAATTATAAAGTCACCACCATTACTAAGCCAGAACTCAAGGAAAAGATCCAAGAGAAACCCAAGAACAGACACTTTATCCTCATCAGCAGTCTCCATCAGGATTCCCCAATATCTGGAACCCTGCCCTGGCTCAGAAGGTGCCTGGGATGTTAAAGAGAAGGATTCTGATGAAGAAATTGGCACAACCTTCTGACTCTCAAGAAGGGGGCTAAGGCAATGATTGGGGAAACCATGTGAGGAGCTAGGAGAAGGTCTGATCTTCATGCCACTTTCTCAAGCTATTCCTGGAAGCATTGCCACAGGTGGCAAGTGGCAAATCTAACTGCCATTTATCGATAAATTTATAGGAGTGTTTGATGGAATTGACTAACTCGCATTATGTAGAACCACAAACAAAATACATGCTCATTGTCATTAGCATAGGAATATGGAGTGGATCAGTCAACAAGAATTTATAAAATCGTACTGGGTGCCCGGCAAGTGCCAAATATGGAGGACCCAAAGATAGAAATGAAACAATTTCTGTCTTCAAGAAGATTCTGCCAAAAGAAACAACAGTTTCCTCAACTGTAAAATGCGGATAATATTACCACCTACCTCTCAAGGTTGCTGTGAGGATAAAATTAGTTAATATTTTTAAAGCACTTAGCACAAAGCCTAGCACATAGTAGGAACTTTATAAATACATGTTTACTTTCTTCCATACACATATGTAAGAATGTCAGAATACAATATAAAATGTCTTTTTTGGAAATGGACCAGCTTGGGGTTTGGGGCAGTAAAATGTTTCATGTAAAAAACAGCATTTGGGTTGAGTTTTGAAGGAAAAGGGAATTCTAAGAAAGTTAAGGCAAGAATACATTCCAAGCATGGAGGGCAGCCTATGGAAAGGCATATTGATGGAGGATGGAGTAATGAGTGTGAGATAGGGGTCACAGGATCTCCTTAACATATTCTAGTTTATGCTATCATATATTCACACAATAGAATCACAGCTTTTGAGAGTTGGAAGAGATCTCAGGAGCCATCTAGTCTAATCCCTTTATGATCAGAATTCCCACTAAGCAGCCACTGAAGATACCTCCAGTGGTGCACAAGTGAATAGGCTGGAGGACCATGGGTGTGAGGATGGGGTCCACTTGACTCTCTACTCTCTCAAATTATACAAGCATCCTCATATCTATGCATCATTACCCAGAACATTTTTGGCTCTCTTGCTGCATGTGTAACCATTCCACCACCTTCTTTCCATCTTTTGCTCTAAAAAGTATACTCAAAACAACACTATCTCTTTGCATCTTTCAAAAATTGAGCCTAATTCTGCCCTCAAGGGCCAAATGAAAAAAAAAATGTCTTATACCTCTCTTCACGTGACAGCTCTTCAAACACTTAAAGATAATTTCATGTCTTCCCAAGTCTCCTTCAGTTTATAAAAGAACCAGTTTCTAAAACCATTTCTCATGTGACACAGACTCAAAGAGAGAGTGTTCAGCTCATCAATTCCCTTTTTAAACCATAGTATCTAGAACTAAACATAATATTCCAGATAACATCTCGAAAAAGCCCAAGTTAAACGGTACTATCACCTTTCCATTCAAAGAAGCTGTGTCTCTCTTAATATAATGCATTATCTTTGTTTTCCCCCTTTGGAAGCTAGGTTTCATAGTGGATGGAGTGCTGGGTCTAGAGTCAATAAAATTTGAGTCCAAATTCAATTTTACTTTCTAGCTCTGTGACCCTGAGAAAGTCATTTAACTTCTGTTTGCCTCAGTTTCCTCAACCATAAAATAACGATAATAATAGCACCTACCTCCCAAGGTTGTTGTGAGGAGCTAATGAAATAATAAATTGAAATTGCTTAACACAATGCCTGGCACATAGTAGGCACTACATAAATCCTAGCTATTATTATTATTATTACTTATCTGCCCTATTATCCTGCTGACTCACACAGATTTTCTGTCCACTAAAAACATCAGCTCTTATTTTTGAGCAACTTCTGTGTCTATTTGTGCTTTCCCCACTTTGTCCTGGCAAAGTTGTCTTTTTGGTAGTCAAGTGGAAGACTTTGCATTGGATTCTTATGGAATTTCATCTTTATCAGATTAAGCCCAAAGCCCAAACCTGTCAAGATTCTTTTGGATGTTGACTGTCATCCATGTGTTACCTGTACCTTTTCCAGCATTGTGTCACTTAAAAATTTAATGACCATTCCCTCTTGGCTTTTATCCCAGTAATTCATACAAATATGAAACACCATAGGGCCAACCATAGATCCATGGTGTATACACTGGGGAAAGACCTGTTGCTGCATTGGCATTGAAACATTAATGACTAATTTCTTTTTTGATTCAAGCCATCTAAACATTCATCATCCATCCAACTGTACTGACATCTAATCCATATCCCCACTCCACCACACACACCCATGTTCTCCACAAAAGCATAAGATACTTTAATCAAAAACTTAGTGAAAATATAGATACCTTATATTCACAATATTCTCATAATCTATTAATTTAGTAACACTGTCAAAAAGAAAATTAGAGGTTAGTGTGACATGGCCATGTTCTTGATGAAGCCATGCTAGGTCTTTGTAACCATCACATTCCTTTCCAAATGACCAGCAATCAATTCTTTAATCCTCCATCTTTAGGAATTATTTTCATTTTAATTATTACTTTTGGAGGAAGGATCACATTTTGATATTGTTGGCCTATTGCTGATACAAAAATACACACACATACGCAAGTGAATAGACACACACAAAAACAATGAATAGTTCCAATTGCAAATATGCACATATGGACTTATGGAAGGTGCTAAACAATAGCTTATTCATTAAAATTGATCAAAGCAGCTCTAAGGAACTCAAAAAGTGTTACAGATATGTCCTAGGGTCATTTGTTTAGGAGTATGGCTACATATGAAGGAGAGGAAGAAAATGGTATAGTTAGAAGGAGGATTTCTTGAGTCAAACAGCTGAATTCTACTTATGGAACTGTTATTAACTAACTCTGTAATCTTGGAAAATCCCTCAGCTTCTCTGAACTTTTCATTTATGACAAGAGGTAGGTGATGATCTCCAAAGTTCTCTCCAGCTCAAAATCCTAATTCTAGGGTTTCAAGAAAATCTGAATTCTTTCAAAGACAGCAATTGTAACAAGTATATCTTTAACCATAAAGGATAGCATAAGCATAATGTGATTAATAGCTCACACTTCCAGAGCACCTAAAGGTTTACAAAATGCCTTTTTTCACAATAACCCTGTGAAACAATTATTTCAAGTGCTATTATTCCTATTTTATAGATAAAAAAAAGTAAGGTTCAAAGGGATTACACAAGAGGTCACGTAACCTTAACCAAGATCATACAAGTTTCATAGCTAAGAATTTAACAAATAATCTCTTATGATTTCAGTCTAAGCCAATTCAACAAAACCATTATCAAGCACTATATGCCGTCAAGGAAGTTATATTTCACAGGGATAGGAGTACATGTAACCAGATAAACACATACATAAATTTGTGTGTAAACATACATATATATCTAGATGTTAATATGGAAAAAATGTATAGGCTTATCTGTTTACACTATTGTAGCAGCAAACACACTGACACATCTAGGATGGCCCACTAGCAAAGATTCTTAGATCTGCTTTTCTAAAAGGAAAGCAACTTTTGATGGGTAAACAATCTTCTTTAATCCCATACACCAATAGAGAAAATACAAGCAGAGAAATAAAGACCAACAGAAAGGGTCTCTAACTGTCTGACCATAAGCAATACATGTATCATAGAACAACAGACAGATCCAACTGTCTGACCATTACACACATACATAGTTACCTGACAGAGAAGCATCAATATCTGGCTTTTCAAAACTAAGGGACTCCTTAATGGATCCCCAGAGTCTCATGTGGCACAGGAACCTTCTTCAAAAGAGTAAGTCTCAAAGCAAAACCTCACCTCAGAGTATATATACACTTCAGAGTATATATACACTTTTCAGAGTCAGAAGACATCATAATCCTCATGACCTTGTTAGAAATTAACAAAAGATGTGGGCTTTCCTACAAAATAAGCCTCTTCTAATCAAGCTTTCCTTAATGGGCTCCACCTGAGGTCTATTAATGGGTAGGGAAGATCTTTAACTCCCATTAACATTATAATTATGTGTGTGTGTATATATATATGATATATATACACATGTAATGCATGTATCTATGTGCATATATATATATAAATATATGGCTAACATTTATTTACTTATTTAAGGTTTTTAAAGTACTTTACAAATATTATATTGTTTGATTCTACAACAACCCAGGAAGGTAAGTGCTTATTGTCATCCTCATTTTATAGATGAAGAAAATGAGGCAATAGACATTAAGTGATTTGCCCAGGTTCATAATAAGACTCAATTTGAACTCGGGTATTTTGGACTCCAGGTTTAGCACTCCATCCACTGTGCCATCTAATTGCCTATATCTACATCTTTCTAACTCTATTTATGTGTGTGTGTGTATTTATACCTATATATGTAATGTTTTATTTAATTATATCTACATTTATATAGATATATTTAGATAAGTGCACATATGTATATATATATATTATATATATGTATATGCATATATCATAATCTGAGCAAAAGCAAAAATAGAACATTTTATAAATATTGTGTAAAAGTAGAAGTACAAAGAGGATGCCTTCCAGGCATTGGGGATAACCCATGAAAAAGCATGGAGATGGGACATGAATGGTGATATTTGGGAAATAACAGATATATCAGTTTCCTGGAGGCAGAGTATGGAGGAAAGTAATAGAAGATTACTTAACATTGTGAAGGACTTTAAAAGCCAAACTAGGGACTTTTATTTTATACTAGAGACATTATGGCATCAAGGAAACTTCCTGGGCACAGTAGTGATATGGTGATATGGTGAGCCTTGTATTCTAGCCAGACTATTTTGTCATCTGTGAAGAGAAGACATTAAAGAAGGGGGGAAGATTAGAAGTAGGGAGACTAATTAGAAGGCTAATACAATTGCCCAGGCCTGAAAATGAAGGGCCTGAACTAAGGTGGCGCTTATGGGTATAGAGAGAAGAGAATAGATATCTGAGGTGTTGTAGAGGTAATGACCTAACAACTCATTGTGTATGGGAAGAAAGGAAACAGAAGACAAGAGATAGGACTCTTTGAGGTTACAAACAGACGACTAGGAGGGAGCTTACCACATTGTACATGAAATTTTTTCTCATCCTTTTATCTGGTAGTGTCTTCCCCTTGTGCCTTACCTCTGCCTTGTATTTGCTTTGTCTGTACTTATGTATATGCCTATTTTCTCCCCAACCCAGTGTAACCTTCTTGAGAACAGAGACAATTTATTTATTTTTTTGCTTCTGCATCCCTGTGACCTCAAGAGTTACTCTCAAATGAAATGAAGCATTTTGTAGAAGTATGACACCTATGTAGACACAGGGCCATTTTAGGTACTTCTAGGCCTCTATGTCCAGATCTCTTTCTAGAATAGTTTAAAACTATGCCACATTTGCTTCTTTAGAAAAAGCCCGTGCTTGGCCCCAAAGACTTGGTTCTTATGCCCATTCTGGCTATGTGATCGAAGGCAAGCCCTCAATTTCCTCAGTTATAAGGTAAATATAGCAATATCTGCCATACCTACATCTTGGGGCAGTTCAAAGAATCAAATAAGGCACCTTATATGAAAATAGCATTTCAGTTGTAACATATTATTAGCCATAGTTTTCTTCATCTGTCTTATACTCTTTGAAGATTCTGTCTGTACTTAGTGAGAAAAAAGGATATATTTACCTGCTTTAAAAATCAAACAAAATAAGCAAACAAACCCTCAAAAGCCCATCCACTAGCTTACTGAAGTACTCCAGAGGTTAGTAAATTATACCTGGATGACAGACAGAACCTTGAGTTTGGACATCAGAACCGATTACATCTAGGCTAGAGTTCAAAATTTAAGAATGATACAGAGTTCATCTGCTTCTCATTCTTTCATGGCATTGTGTCAAGATCAAGTGCTGATACTCAGGAAGCTGCCTTTGGCAAAGGGGAATGCCTAAGGGCTTCATTAAACTTGCCCTATTCTGAAATAACAGAATGAGTTTCCCAAGTTAGGGCATCCTGCGGGAAGACCCCAATACAGCAAGCATCCTGGACTCTTTCCTGCATCCTTAATTGGCACGCTTCTTCATACCATCTATTCCCATTAGTGATCAAAATGCTATATTCATCCTCATCTCAGCTCTCCATCTTTACTCCTCACAGACATTTTTCTCTTAAAACAGCTGGTAAAGCTGGTAGTGTTTCACTTTTTTTCCCCTTTTCCTTTGTTAGCATTCAGAAGCCTCCTAGAGTGGTGTCTCCTCATAGAGTCATGGTTTGCTCAGGAATAAAGTAGGGTTTATTTAAATTTACACAGAGATCACGTGCTTCCTCCAGCATAAGTAGATGATGGATGGATAAAGGTGATGAATATTGTGGTTATTATGAATGGCCAGAAACATTAGTTACATCTCAAGGAAGAAGTATTCAGGTCAATAGCCCCATCCACCCAATCATTAATCATCATGCAACACATCTTGCCCTGTGACCTTGAACTGCAAGGGGCTCCTAAGACTTGAAACTGTCTGACTCCTCCTGAGAACCACCCGTCTTCAAAATCCTCATCTCAAGGGAGGTACCGCCTCAGTGTTGAATGTGGGAAATCTACATGGAACACACGTTCTTCCCTCTAAAGAAGGGTTCCAGCCTGTAGTCCAGCTCCACCCAATGAACACTACACCTCTTGCATGTTCTGAAGAGCTTTGAAAGACAATAGTTCCTTTCCCAGCGGGGTTAGAACATCTGGAGAGGGGAGGTGGATGGGAAAGCTTCAGGACCAGAGAACTCTTCCAAGAGCATGGAGTTCATGTCTTGAAATGCTGGCTCAGGTTAATAGTGACTTCCTTAGTAGAGAAAGGATGAAATTTCCCTACTGCGACTGCAGGTGACCTCATCTTTCCAGCACGCCCTCCTCTCTTCAGGAGGCATCCCTGAGGAGCAGTTTCTCCTACTGATCATCGTATGGTAGGCCTTCAACAGTTAGGAGAATGGGTGGGGGGAAAGGGAGAAAAGGTCAGGGTACTGGAAAGGACCCAATTCCGACTTGCGCTGGGTTCATCCCTGTCTATGACTCAGGACACCAGCTGGAGGAAAACGAGCAGCGCGGCAAGCATCAAATTGTATCTACATTCCTGTCCTGGGAAGCTAGGCTTCTAGAATTAAGCATATCCCTTAGCACAGAAGAAAGGGAAAATTGCTCATGTTAATTAATGTATGAGTCATAACTAACTAACTTAAGGTGATGAATCGATACATGAGTTGTTAATGTTTATCAAGGCATTATTATTCAATTACAATGGAGATGCAGGACGGAATAATGGAAAGAAACCAGGATCAGGAGCTGAAGAACTTGGGTTTAAATCTCAAGTCTGTCTGTTCCTTACTGATAGAACCTTGGACACATCACTCCCCCACTATGAAACTTAGTTTCTTCATCTGAAAATGAAATTAGACTACAGCTTTGCACTCTGGTCTCTGTAAATTCTAAAGTTCTATAAAATTTGAAATTGCTAGGGACTTTCCTGGACACAAACAGACTTTCCTTAGTCTCCTCACCACAAAATTAGAATCAGTGCCCCAAGATGGTGAGCTTTGACCCAAATATAACTAACAGGAGAGAATATGCTCTTTGCTTGTTTGTTTCCTAATAAAATGGAATTCAGATTGGTTAAAAGTATGGCACTCACAAACTCCAGATTCTCGATGTGTCCTCTAAGGGCCCATGCCCAGGGTTCAGGAAATACTTTCTGCTTGATTCATAGCATTGTTCAGGAGAGAGAAAGCAGTCAAAATCTTTTGCCTCAGTGCCTCTATCCATTGCTTCTTCCCAGAACCAGAATATTGGAAGGAAAAACGGGCCATGAAACAAAGGACATTAAATCAATAAGCCCAAGCACATAAAAGTGGTATTGTTAGAAATAACCTCCTATCTATAGACTCTCTGAAAACAAACTAATTTCAAGGTCAGAGGTCAACTATTCTACCTCGTTCACTTGACAAAAGAAGAAACTGAGGCTTACAGAGTTAAAATGACATGTTTAAAGTCATATAAATTTTTGCACATATGTATTTGCACATCCATATATATGAATTGCTATTATATATATGAATGACATACATATATGTATGTCTATATATCTATCTCAATATAGATATAGGGTATAGGCATGAATGACTGCTCTGGGGGACCAGGCAGTCTGATTTCTATCCCATGCTTTTGCAATTTCATCATCATACTTTCCTCACCATACAGAACAGCACAATCTCCCTGGCACCTCTCCCCAACACTTCCTTCAATAACACTGAAAACATACCTTTTATAATTGAAGAATCTAAGACTAGAACACTGAAGTGATTTCTCTAGGGTCCCCCATTACATCATGGTCAAGGTAGGGTCTGAGTCCACATCTTCTAAATTCTAATTCAGTATTCTTTCCACTGATCCATGCTGTGTTTAAGAATATCTCCCCATTGTGCTTCCCTAGGAAGGCAGAATGTCACAGTGGAAGAGGTTCAGGATTTTAAGTCAGACGACCTGGGTTTGTATCCCAGTTCTATCACTTACTGTCTGTGTGACCTTGCACAAGTTACTTTACCTCTAGGGGCCTCAGTTACTTTATCTGTAAAATGAGGAGAAAAGATTTGATCCATTGATCCTATGAGATCTTGTTCATGATAATCTTTGCTCCTGTCTGTAACAGGTATTTAGGATTTAATTTCTAGATTAAGAAGATGATAATTGAAGAAGAATGAAGAAGTACTTATACTGGTGAAAAATGGGAAAGGATGCATGGTTCAGAGCCACATTCTATCTAGTTTCACAGGGTAGGCATCTTCCATGACCTAATTCCAAATGATTAGAATGCCCTTTGGACAACTTGGTGTCATGAATAGAATTGTGGAATTGGAGTCTGGAAGATATGAGTTCAAATTTCAGGCTGTATAACTGTGGTAAGTCAATTAACGTCTCTGAGTTTCAATTTCCTCAACTGTAAAATGAAAAGGCTGACTTTGATGATCTTTAAAGTTCCTTCCAGCTCCAAATCTATGATCCCATGAACTTCTCACTTGCAATCCATCATTGGATCTATCACTCATGAATTTATTTACATCTTTCTTTTAACTATTAATATTGTCAAGTTCCATGGAAATGGGGCATATACAACTTAAGACGTGTCTCTACAATGCAAACAATAATGGAATCATTCTGCAATGGTGGGAAGATATTCAAGGACTTTCTAATTTCTGACATTTCTCTGCTACTTCCTGTATATACTATTCTGAGGACTTCCAAGATGCCTTTTTTCCCCTCAATTTAAGAAGCAAAGTGATACTTGGCAAGCATATATTCCCTAAGAGTATTCAAGAAATGTTCATCTGTAGACCACATCCAGGAAAAGACCAAACCTCACTTGGCTCACAATTGGAAGAAGTCATCCCCCGCACCCCAAACAAAAACAAAAAACCTCAGTTTTATGGAGACCAATGCTATATTCTGAATTTCTTTGGGATTTACAGTATGAAAAACCTGGAAATTTTAAAACATCCAATCACTCAGCAAGAACTTATTGAGTGCCTACAATCTTCAGAATAATGATGTTCCTGAGGTAACTTACTGGAAAGAACAAAGGGCTGGGAGATAAATTACCTATGTTATATTCTTAGCATTGCTGTTAAGTAAATGTGTAAATAAATCCCTCTGTGTTTAGGTTTCCCTTCTTTGTAAAATGGAGATGATACCAAGGGAAGGTGTTTATACATATGTTTTGGAGAGAGCAGTATAGATAGACAATGAATTTGGCCCAGAATTGAATAGGAGGAAGAAGAGGGTGAAAGGAAAAGCATTTATTAATTACTCCTATGCACCAAACACTCTGCTAGGAGTTTTGCAATTATCATCTCACTTGATCCTCACAACATTCTTGGGAGAAACGAGCTACTATGATATCTATTTTGCAGTTGAGAGAAACAAGGCAGACAAAAGTGGTTTGCCCAGCATTACACAGCTAATAACTATCAGGCCACATTTGAGCTCCAGTCTTCCTTACTTTAGGCCCAGCACTCCAAACACTTTGATACAAGCTACCTCTAGGAGGAGAGGAGTCTAGATTGCATTTGAGAAACTGGGAAGAGTTTTCAATGATCCCAAGCTAGGATATCCCAAGAACAAGATGGAAAGGGAAAGAGAAAGGAGGGAGAGGCCCTGCATTGGATAGACATTCAGTGTTGGACTTAAGGAAGGATATGGACAAGAATCCCATAAGGCGGACAAGGTGTAGACAGGTAGAAATTTTCACTGGTGAAGACAATAATTGCATCAGTGATTTCACGAGCTCCTCAAAGCATCCAGGTATCAAAGTTTCTTACAACACCTTTGTAAGACATTACAGTACACATGGAAACACTTTTTCAATAGTACAAAACGCTTTCCAAGTCCAATGAGCTCTAAGATTTCTTTTTTCACTGAGTATGGGCTCTGAGTGAAGGAGGGGAGGGTAATAAGGATAGTTCACACTTCTGTAGTACTTTAAGATTAGCAAAAAATTTTCCTCATAACAGCCCTATCAGATGGGTAGTACGGATATTATTGTGGTGTCCATACTACCAGAGATAGAGTTGTTGAAAGGAAATGACCTTTGCCATCCTCAAGTGGGCCTCAGAAACATTAAGCAGGTTGCTCAAGGTCAAAAACTAGTAAATGTTAGAGCCCCAACCCACATCTCCTATCTCCATGTACAGTAATCTTTCTGACCATATATAAACAAGACTGAAAAACTTGGGGACATGGTAAAAAAAGAAGGAAAATGTGCAAGGAAAAAACACATTTTATTCCATGAAGTGACTTATGGCAGGGTAGACTGGAATGATGTTAGTCTGTTACCCAGAGAATGTGACTGAATGAAATGACCAGCTGTGTGACCAAATAGAGACTCATGTTGCTTTTAATCTCATATGGTGAGTAGCTGGGCAAATCTGGAACATTTTTTTTTCTTCTTTGAGGAGAAAAGAACAGTAGAGTTGTATCTTCTATAAACTCCCTTTAGGACTTATCATATCTTGTCAATGGTGACTGAATGACTCAAAGGCTTTTGCTTACAGGGGAAAAGGCCATAGACTCAGAATTAGAAAAGCTGTTAGAGGTCATTAATCCACCCTCTCCTCTCCCTAGTTTCACAGGCAAGTAAACTGAGGTCCAGCATAGTTCACTGATTTGCTTAAGGGCATATAGGGAATACAAGGCAGAATGAAGGTTTGAACCCACATCCTCTGACTCCAGGTCCATCACTTTCTCCACTGCACGAGGCTGCCTCTTCAAGGAGCAGCTGTCAAGAGACAGAGCTCAGATTGGAAAGAGCTGATCCTTTCAGCTCACAGAATCGCAGAATATCAGAAATTGATGAGACCTCAGAGATTATCTAGTCCAGGGGTGGGAAACTTATGACCTCAAGGGCACATATGACCCTCTAGGTCCTCAAATGTGGCCCTTCGACTGAATCCACACTTCACAGAACAAATCCTTTTATTAAGGGGATTTGTTTTGTGAAGCTTGGATTTAGTTGAAGGGCCCAAGGACCAAGAAGGCTACACCGCAGGTTCCCCACTCCTGGTTCTAGCCTAAATGCCTCATTTGACAAACTAGCTTATTCTATTCTGATGTATCCCACATAACCCTTGTTGGAAGTATCCTCACAGAAAACTGTGGTGCTGAGAGATAGAATCTCCTATGAGATTCACTCTTCAGATGAAAGAGGTTGGTTTCTTCAGAATTGAGAGTGAGAAGCCTAAGGATGAAGGCCCCTCCCTCCTGCTTTTACCTTTCTGACTCTGTGAGAAGGGAGGAAACAGGCAACTGAAATGAACCTCAGGATAAAGGGGCTTCCTTTGGGACATGTGGGCTGTTATTCCCGCAAGAATCCTCATCATCCAGTTCTTCAGTCTTCTCCAATCCCATGGTCTGCTCTTCTGCCAAACACAACAATGGTCATACTCTTGATCTCACCGTCTCCGACAAGTATTCCAGGTACTTGTTCAAGAACTATGAAATTCTCCGATCTAATTATACACTCCTTCTCCCTCTCCCTACATTTTACCTGTCCTGAGCCCATTTGTTCATACTCATAGTAGCCTATGTCCCTTAACATTGTCTCAGGCACCCATCCCTCTTTTTATATCGCCTTCTTCTCTTCCCAGATATGATCCTGCAGTTAGCTGCTTCAACTTCATACTGCTCTCTACTCTCAAGTACCTTGGTTTCCTTATTGCCATTTATGTCCTGTCTAACCCAAACCCTGGATTAATTCTACTATCTGTGTCCTCCCATACTCAACATGTGCTACTGAGCGAAGATGGAAGAATTTATGCAATCGACCTGATTATACTCCAAATTTATTATCTAATCTGAGTTAGGACCTCTGTACAGTAAGGTAATCCTTCTATTCTTCACTAACTGTTCCTCTATTCCCCTCCCCTTTTCCAAACTTCCTTTCCACTTTCTTTCTTTCTTTCCATCCTTCATCTCCTCCACCTCCATAGTTAAGGACCTCACCTTATATTTGACTAAGAACATCAGGGCCATTCACCCTCTGTTCCCTCTTCTTACTTCCTTGACCTTCTCCAGTCTCAGATACAGAAGTTGCCCTTCTCTTTATCGAGGTCAACCCCACTACTTATACCCATTTCCTTGTATCTTCTCCAGAAGATTGCCCCTGCTATCATCTCCTCTAATATTCATTCTCTCCCTATTAGAAAGATCCTTTCCCCCACCTATAAATGAACCTGTCTCTTCCCTTCTTAAGAACCCCTCACTAGACCCTACTATCCCATTAAGAAATGATCCCTTATCTCTCCTCCCTCTCAGAACCAAACATTTTTAGAGGAAAAGTTTACTCTCATTGCCTCCACCTCCTCTTCTGAAATCTGGCTTCTAACCTCAGCATTCCACTCAAACAGTTCTCTCAAAAGTTATGAGTGATCTCTTAAATGTCAAATTAGATAAGCCCAATATCACTTATCTAAATTCTGCTTCTCAAAACTCATCCTTTATATCTCTGAAGCACTTGATCACCTCTTCCTGCTACTCTCTCATCTGAAGACAAGACCTGTCTACTTATTCTTTCTTGGTCTTCTTTTCTGATTTGTCATCCATAGCCCAGCTCCTAACTGTGGGTATGCTCAAGGGCTTTGTTATGTGCCCTTTTTCCTTTTTGCACTTTCTCTTGGTTACACTATTAACTACCATGAGTTCAAATATTATGTCCATTATAGGGTGACGGTTGGACTGAACGTATCCAGCCTTCACATCTCTCCTGAGATCCTGTCCTGCATCACTAACTGCAGTTAGCTATTTCAAACTGAATATTCTACTAACAAACTCAAACTCAACATATTAGAACAAAATTCATTTTCTTCCCCCAAATCTCCCCTGCCTTCCCTACTTTCTGTGTAGGGCACCACCACTGTTTCATTCTTTCTAGTTTACATGCTTGGCATTATCTTTGATTTCCCATTCTCCCTCATCCCACATATCCATTGTTTCTAAATCTTGACATTTTTACTTCCACAACATTTCTTGCATCTGATCCTTTCTGCCTATTCACACAGCTCATACCTTAACTCAGGCCTAATTAGTTTCTCAGACTCATGTCTTTCCCTATCCTAATCTATCTTTCACTTAACGGCCAAAGCAATTTTCCTAAAGTGCAAGCGGGTCTAACAACCTATTACTCTATAAACTCCAATGACTCCCTATGGTCTCCGGGATAAAACAGAAGCTTCTCTGGCATTTAAAACTTTTCACATTTGCAGTTTTATTATACACTACTGTTATTTCAGCATTCTACTATCTGGACAAGCTGACCTTCTTACGTTCCTCGCACATAGGATTCCATTTCCCATCTCTGTGCCTTTGTGAATGGCTGTCCTCAGTGCCTGAAATGCACTTTGTGCTCACCTGAGCCTCTAATAGGCTATTCATTTCCTTCAAGAGTCAATTTAAACATCACCTTCTCCACGAAGCCTTTCCTGATCTGCCCACTTGTGTCCCTCTTACACAAATTACCCTGCATTATTTTATATAGATTTTTAATGTACTTACTTGTGTGCACATAATCTTCACCAATAAACTGTAAGCACCTAAGGGCAGGGATAGTTCAATTTTGTCTTTGTATTACCAGGAACTAGTAAAGTTCCTGACACATAGTGGATACCCCCAAGACGACTGTGCATTGATTATTTGATTGATGAGAGACCAAATGATCTCTTCAGGCTAAACTTCAGATTGATGGGTATGGGATCATCTCCAGGAGGAAACAGGGACCAGGGCCATCTCTAGGGGCATTCAGGTAAACCATATTTTATAACTGATTGCTTTACTTCACTCAATCAGAACATTTATCCAGTTAAATTCAAGACATAATGACAACTAAGGGTATATTGAAAAAACTGATCCAGCCAAAACCTTTTTCGGGAGCTTATCGAAACTCTGTGATGATTTTGTTCATATGCCAGATTCATAGGTAGAAGGTTCTTAAATCTGGGAGACTGTGATGTGTCTGGGAAGTGTGAGCATGTGTTTGCTTATCAAAGCTCAGACACTAGAACTCAGAGGGACCCTTTATGCTTCAAAGCAGCAGCAGCTTGGGAGCAACAGAAGGAGACAATTTGCATGTTAGTATAGAGTATTGGAAAACTTTGAAATACTCTTATTTAGGTCTCAGTCTTGCCTCTGCTATAGCCCTGGGTCAGGCTACATGGTCCTCACCATCCCTTCTAGCTCTGACTCCTGTGTACAACCTAAATCGGTACAGATTGTAATTACAAACAAGTTCCAGTACAGCTTAAATAAGCTCCTGAATTAACAGAGCTTTAATTAAATTAATTAAACTAAAATCTTTAAGAGGAAAGTTAGAAAAGCACTGTGCATATGCCTAAATCTTTAAGGATATAACAGTTACAGTTCTCATTTATATAGTGATTTACTATTTAAAAAAGGGTTTTTTCCTAACAACTCTGTAAGCTACATAATAAAAGTATCACTGTGCCCATTTTACAGAAGAAACTGAGACTCAGTGACATGTCCATGAACACAAATCTAGAAAATCTTGGCATCAGAATTTAAATCCAGTTCTTTCTGATTTCCAGTACGGAGTCCCCAGAAAAATGGACCAGGAACTAGGGGGTCTGGATTCTAGTACCAGTATGACTTAGGGCAAGAAATTTCTATGAGCCTTGATTTCCTCAGCTGAAAAACTTGAGGCCAGGATTCTTGTCCACAAGTCAAATAGGAGTGCCATAAGGATGGGAGGGAAACCAACAACAAGAACACAAAAACTAAAAAACACTAACGAAAGTCAAATGCAAGCTACCCTTCATTGTCCTGAATCACTGCCCATGTGTTAATGCTGTGCTCTGTGGGGGCTGGGATAAAAATTCTATAGTTTAAAAAGGACAAGCTCTGTGGCAGGGACAGGCGCCAAGAAAGATTAATGAAGGAATTAGAGTTACTCAAGTTGAAAATGAAATAACTTCCCAGAGGTCTCCTAAACATCGAACTGGGTGTCCATTTGTCTTGTTAAACACAAACAGCAGATCTTTGAGTCCAATCTTCCCGCAGGGGACATGACGGGACACCCCCTCTGGCCCCCCACCTCCTACCTATGTAAGTGTTTCTCCAGATGCCCAAACTGTCATTTATCAAGTGTCTGAGTGGGGAGAGGCTCTCCAAGTACACAAGGGAACTGAGGAAAGGCTGTGCCTGTCCAAGTCCTAAAGGCAGGCATGCTCTTTGGAATCAGGGCATCTCACAGGTGAAAAAGACCTAGGATGGCACACAGCCCATCATCTGATCTAGTTCAGGAATCCTCTCAGTGGCATCCCTGACAGGTGACCAACCAGCCCAAACTTGAATACCTCTGGTGAAGGGAAGCTCACTCTCTCAAGAGGTAGTTTATTTTACTGTTGGGCAGTCCCAATAATTATGAAGTTCTTTCTTAAACTGAACTTCTATAACCTGATTCTCTCGAACTTACAAAATTCAGTCCTACTTCTCTGTCTTTCTTGGTTAAGTCTAGAACAAATATTTATTCTAGGTCAGGGCTTCCTAACTTGTGGGGTCTCTGGACCCCCAAGTGATCTGTAGAGGGATTGTAGCTCATCCATGAATTTGAATGGGAAAATACATAACTTCAGATTAGAATTTAGCATTTCCTTCAGTTATTAATATAGGTAACAGATATTATTCTGAGGAGGGATTCATAAGATTCATAGGCCAAAGTGACACATGACACAAAATAAGTTAAGAACTCTTATTCTAATAGAACAAAATAGAGCCAATGGAAAAAACAGAAATGGAGGAGACAACATAGTTTACTGTACAGAATACTGTATTTAGAATCAGATCTGTGCATTGACTTCTAATTTTGCTGTTTACTGATTGGCAATACAGTGTAGTGCCAGGACACAGGGCTTGGAATCTGGAACACATGGGTTCAAATCCTACATCAAATGCTTTCTAGCTGTGTGACCCTGGACAAGTCACTTGATATCTCTGGTTTTCAGTTTCCTCATCTGTAAAAAAGAGATGACTGGATTCTATATCTCCTAAGGTGCCTTCTAGTTCTAAATCAACCATCCTATGACCTGTGTGATGCTGATATTAAGGTATTAAGTCCCTTAATCTCTCAGAGCTTGTTTACTCCTCTGCAAAACTATTAGACTAAATGATCTCTAAATTCCTGATTACTTGTATTCAAATCACGTTCAGCTAACTACTACATGTGTAGCCCTAGAAAAGTTGTTAAACTTCTTTGTTTCTCAGTTTCCCCATCTTCAAAATGTGGATATTGGATTAGGTGACCTTTCAACTCCAAATTCTTTGACTCAGAAATAGATTGAGTATCTGCCATATGCCAAACACTCTGTACACCTTCTTTCTCTCTTTCCCTTGGACTTTGTCATGGTCATAGGCTGATTTCCCCTGAGGCTTCCTCCATATTTCTGAAAGTTTTGTGCATGTCACCAATCTTATAGACGGTCTGCTCTGACTATAAATTAAAGAATAATAACAATTATATGGCACTTTAAGATTTACAAAGCACTTTCTTACCAATAGCACTGTGAGCTCGACAGTGTGCTACTATACCTCTTTGCAGATAAGCAAACTGAGGCATCAAAGAATATAACATTAGAAGGGACTTTAGAGACTATCTAGTTCAAAGCCCTTTAAATATAAGAAAATTGAGACCTGGAGAGAGGATATGATTTGCTTGGGCCACTTATCTAATGTATGCAAAGATATGACTCTTCTGACTTCAACTAAGTGTTCTATAAGTGACACCATGCTTCTTGGCCTTATGGGTAAGATCAAACATAGCTGTTTCCAGGGCATGCAAAAATGAACACTTAGAACAATCTGAAAATGATAGAGAAATGATGGTTTATTAAGAGGAAGTCAAGGGCACATTTCTAGTCTCTGAGATCAATTCCATGAAGGGTAACCCCCCAAGGTCTCTCACTCATAAGCCCTTTGTACCAGGATTGGGCTTACATGTAAGCAGAGCAAACTGTTTGGTATGACGTGATAGACACAGAAAAGGCTCCCCGCCCTAAAACAACTCCTTACCTGGGAGCCACAATATCTGAAATTCTACCATTAGAATGCCATTATTTTGCATTCCTTTCCATAAGTACTTCTTTTAAAATTAAAAAAAAAATGCCCCCAGAAGGGTAAATTTATTTACACTAATAGAACTCTGGAGCTAAAAGGAACATTGTAGGCCTACAGATGAGAAAATTGAAGTCTAAAGAGGAAACGTAACCTAAGAAAGGTTAAATATGCAGTTCGTGAAATATCTGGAGCCGAATATGGTGGCAAATGTCTTTAATAACCGTTACTGCAGGGCTGAGGCTCAGGAGTTCTGACTTGTAGTTGTCTAAACTGATTAGTAAGCCTGGTCTGGTCCCTCCTCTGTTAAGAGCTAAATCTTCCAAAAGTCATCAGGTTTATGTCTTGCCTTACTCTAAGTACAGTAATTACTCTTCCTTCCCTATAAATAAATGCACTACCTAAACGCCATCTCCTTACAAGTATAATTGCTTATGATGTAGTCCATGTGTTTTCTGCATCTTTATTGGGTTACCCCAATTATATTTCTAATATCCAGTACTGTATCTTTTAAGGAAGATGTGTTGGATTGTCCTATGAAATGCCTGAGGTCTTGAGCAGAAGGGTTGGGTCTGAGTATTTTGTATCATGGGATCTCAGTCAAAAACTGAGTCTTTGAGCCCTAAGGCCTTTTACAATCTGGCACCATATTAGTTTTCCAATCTCATCTCTTTCTGCTTTCTCCAACATGAACCTTTAACTTTAGCCACCACTAATTTCTTCCTTGTCTGCCATCTGTTGTATAGTCATTTCTAACCCCTAAGTGCTTTCTCCCTTTTTTCTAGGCCTATCTAAATTCTCTCTATCCTTCAGGGCCCTACTCAACATCAACCTTTCTCAAAAGATCATCACACCTTTCCTGACCACAGCAGTCCTCAGTGATTTCCATGTTCACTCCTATCTATTTCTTTATCATTCTATGTGATGTCATTAGGAGTTCTGGAAGGACAGAGACAATTGTAGATACTTATTTAACTACAAGTTCTGTAGGGACCAGCATATCTAAACTTTGTATTTCCCTTAGCAACAGACACAATGCTCTTTACATAGTAGGCATTGAATAAATAGGTTTAAATGACAGAATGCTTCCCATTCATTGATATCCCTAGACATATATACACATGAAGAGGGGTTTTTCTACTTCTAGGCCACATTAGGTAAGACAGAGGAGTAAATTTTTAAAAAAAAACCTTCTGAGGCAACATAGTATAATGAGAAAAGTGTTAGATTAGAAGTCTGAAGACATGAGTTACAGACCAAAATCTAATACTAACTAGCTTTGGTACCAGATGAATTGTTTCTCCTCTCTGTCTCAGTTGTCTCATCTGTTAAATGTAGGGGGCTGAGCTAAATGATCTGTAAGGTCCCTTCCAGATCTAATAGTCTATGCTCTAGGCTCTAATGTCCCTTCTAGCTTTGAAATTCCAAGGTAGATCTAGAGAGGCCACTTTCAATGGGAATTTGCAAGTCCTGTGCCATATTTCTATAAATCTATGATCCTATGATCTTGTAATGTTTATATTTCCCTTTTTAAAACATAAACATTACAAAATCAAAGGATCATAGATTTAGATCATAGAGCTGAAAAGGACCTTGGTGCTTATGTAAACCTACCCACTCATTTTAAGAATGAGAAAACTGAGTCCAAGAGAAGTTAAAAATTTACCAAAAGTTTCTCAGGGAATAAGTAATAGAGCCAGAATTTGAACCCAGATTCAAATCCAATACTCTTTCTACTGTATGAGAAAATTGTTTGGGAGTTTCCTGCCCTATCTCCATCTCTCCTCATTTTTCTCCTAGCATCTATGACTAACTTTTTCCAAAGTAGGTCTTCTAGAGTTAGTGCTCCCTGATACAGACAGGCCATTAGAAATCTAGCTTCAGGTTTTCAAGTCAAGATTCCTGTTTTCTCTTGTAAAGGTTATAACCATGATGTAAAATTGGGGTGATGTCAGGAGAGAATGCATATAGAGAAGATGGAGCTATTTCTCTAAGCTGAAAGGTGTTTCCCATTTCTCTGGTACCAAAAGGTTCTTTCAACAAATTTGCAGGAGAGAGGGAAGGAGGACACTGATAACAACAAAACTTATAGGGCGGAGGGTTAGGGGAAGAACCCTAATAACAGTGTTCTTTCCCTTTCTCTCCCTCCCTTAGGCTATCTTAATACAGTCTCTCCTACATAAAAGTACAAATTCCTGCTGAGCCAAGCTCTGCAGCTTTAGGGTGTGTGAGGGCCATTTAGCAGGTGGAGGGAGGAGGTTGTGTGCATTAATCAAATTCTCCATTATAAAGATTTTTGTTTTGCTGTTGTCTTTTTTCTTCAGAACCACAGCAGAAAGCATAATTAAGGGCTCTCTTCCAGCTGTGGCTAAAGGAATAATCTTTTCCCATGTGTTCACTGGGATAGACTGTCTAGCGCAAAGCAGCCCATCTCCAACGCCCATCACAGTGGTTCCAGAGCATGTCTGGGGTTGGAGGCAAGGATCTAGAAGCATAGATGGGTAGTGCCTCAGCCATACACATCAACTCCAGAGACTGTGGGTAAGTCATGTCACCTTTGGGAGAGCCTCTCTTTCTTTTCCCCTCTGTAAAATAAGGGGTTTAGCTTAGAGGATCTCTAGGTCATTCTCAGCTCTGAGATTCTGAATGTACATTATCAAGATAGGAGGGGGAAAAAAGAACATCTATTTGCTTATTTGATTTTTTTCTTAATTGGCGGGAGGAAGGGCAAGTACAATTTCAGGGAGTCCCAAAGCAGTGTAATTGGGAATCTTTAACCTCAAGCAACAGAATGGAACTACCAGGATTGGGAAGATGACAGAATTTCAATCTAGAGGGTATCTTAAAAATCATCTATCCTACCCATTCCTTCTTGTTAGAAGTGAAAAAAAAAAAAAAAAAAAGAGGTACAGAATTGGGAAGGGACTTGCTCCAGGAACACAAAGGCTCAGAGATTTAGACTGGAAAGATCCTCAGAGGCCACCTAGTATAACAATAATTAGGACTATGTCCCTAATTTTACACACCAGTTAACTGAGATCTGAAGAGGTTGAGTGACTTGTCAAAGGTCTCACAGTGACAAAATTGGAATTTGAACCCAAATCCTCTAACTGGAAATCCATGATTCATTTTGCTAAATTATTATTACCTCCACTACTGACCATGGTCTTCTTTAAGGCTGCTGGAAAGGGCCCTCTCTCCAAATTTCCCCCTTTCCCTGAAATTGATGCTTGAAATTCCACCATTAGGAATACATTGTTTTGGGTTAATCATTGCCCTGTCCTAGGTTCCCCATTGAAAATACAATACAAATCTCCTTGGGAGAGGCAATTACCATCAATGAGTTTGTCATGTCCATTTCATTAAAATACACAGATAAGATACACAGGAGTCACAGAAATTTAGAATCATGGAATGTTAGTACTAAAAAGAACCTTTGAACATAAAATTCCAGGGATGGAAAGAATCAAAGAAATGAAACCTAACATTCTCATTTTCAATTAAAAAAAAAAAACAAGGTTCATAAAGTGACATATTTAAAGTCACAACGCTGAAGAACTAAACACCTAGAAAGGGAAGAGGCATCAAAGAGCAGGTATTTTCACTTATTGTCCCCCATGGCTGGAATTTCCTCCCTCCTCCTCTCCGACTCCTGCCTTTTCTGGATTCCTTCAAGTCACAGCTAAAATCCCAGCTACCACGGGAAGTCTTTCCCAATGCCCCTTAATGATAGAGGCTTTCTTCTGTTGATTCTCTCCAATTTATCCTGAACATATCTTGTTTATACACAGTTTACACACTGTTTCCCTTATGAGTCTGTAAGATCCTGGAGGGAAGGAACTCTCTTTTGCTTTTCTTTGCCTCTCCAGCACTTAGCACAGTGCTAGGTACACAGTAATAAATGCTTGTTCACTGACAGAAAGGGAGTATAGCAGGGAATAACAAGTATTCTGGAGACAGACTTCAGATACGTCACAATTTTAACAAAGAGAAGGCAAAATTAGTCAGCTTTCTGTAGAGTAGTAAAAGAGATCAAAATATGGCACTCCCTGTAATCTGTTCTATGGACTTTTCACTACTTTTAGCACCCAAGATTAAGTGGAAAGAGATCTGAAATGAGAAGACTTGGGTGTGAGTGTGGGTGTGGATGTGGGTGTGGGTTACTTCCTATCTGGGCCTGGGAAAACGTGGGAAGATCTGAACTTGATGACCTCTTTCTTCCTTCCATTCTGTGATTTTGAGGCAATAGCAAAGGTTAAAATTTCAAATAGCACTGGCATATGTTTTTTGGTTCAGTCAAACATCCTAACTTTCCTTAAACCATGTGGCTTATATTTAACTCTTAGCACCATTAGGCCCAATTCTAATATCCAGCCCTTTGTAGAAGCAAAATGAATCATGGTAGCATTGGAAATGGGTGTCAGGAGACCTGGCCTCTAGCTTCTCTTCTTATGATATAGACTCAGGCAAGTGACTAAAGCTCTCTAGGCCTCAGTGTCCTCATATGGAAAATGAAGAGTTTGATGACCAGACCAAAGGATCATGGGTATCACAAATCTCCAACTAGAAGGAACACCAAGAGTTCATTTAGTCCCCTTCATCTGGAGGAAGAAATGAGAGTCTAGGAAAGTTAAATGATTGGTATTCAGGGTCAAACGAGGCAGGACTTTGCAAAGCTAGTGTCCTTTCCACTGGACCATTTCTGAAGTCTTTCTAGCTCCAAATCCTGCATTACTATGATGAGATTGTTTCTCAGGTTCTTTCCGGCTCTACCAGCCCATGTCTTTGACATTTCTATTTTCCTTTCTTCTAAGGAAAGACACAAATCCAAATGGATAGGAGAAGGGAAGTCTAGAAATACAAAGGTCACACAAGGGAAAGGAAGACAGAAGGAAAGAGCAGGGTTTTGGGGAGGGGGTTGGAGAAAGTGAGAGTCACAATGTTCTGATTGCTCTTAGGGCTGTCTCCCGATGGCTTAGCCCCTCACACTTGGTGGTCATATTTCCATTGGCTAGGATTGTTTCCAGACCTGGAGCCGGCCCTGTCCCACCCACAACCACCACAGGCTGGCTCATTCTAAATGCCTAATCAATTGCAGGCTCAGCGCTAATCAGTGACTCTAAAAAGGTCTGTCATTTCTGGTTCAGGGAAAAGTGGGGGTGGGGAAAGGGGAGGACCTAGAGAAACTGAGAAATAAATCTATACAGGTTCTTAGAGGATTTACTGAAAAGAGAGGAAAGAAAGGAGGGGAATAGGGGAGGGGAAGTAGGTAACACCGCAGGGTAGTTTCCAAAATCTGCCCTTGAAGGCCTAACCTTATTCAAGGGACTAAACTCCCAAGTACACCTGTAAGGGTAACAGTGACACCCAGTGGCCAGTTAAATTCCCAAGGTGATTGTCACACTAGTCTCAAAACTTAACAGGATGAGACCTAGAGATGTTCTTTCTATCATGTGGACCTTTCCACACATAAAAAGTCTGTGTGACCATGTAGAAAAGTCCCATTGACTTCAACTAGAACAATAGCCCCTGAGTCTAGGAGTAAGATCTGGCCTAACCTTCCATGGATACAAGAGCTTTTTCTTCTGAACAAAGAAAAGGGTATGGCAGTCAAGGGGTTGGAGGGGAAAGGAGGAGGGAAACGGCTGGTAGGAGACACAGAAACAGGAGGGGCAGGAAGAATCTATGAATCATAAAATGTTAGAACTGGAAAAGACTGGAGAACATCGAATGATGAACAGTCATTAGATATTAAAGCTGGAAGAGAGTACATCCAGTCTGATCCCTTCATTTTGCAGAGGAAGAAATTAAGAGAGACGTGACTTGTCTGAGGCTACACAGAAAAGTTAATAACAGAGCCAGAGCTAGAAGCTACATCTTCTGACTTTAAATTCAAAGTTCTTGACATTATAATGAGATGTCAAACATGCTACCTGGGATGAAGCTGCAATACTCCCACATGGGACCTTAATCAGATAAAAATGAAATGAGGGAATATTTTATAAAATAAACAAAAATAGAAGGAAACATAGATAATACTAATATGTGTTTTTAAGTCAACATACAGCCCACAGGGATCCTTATATATGGTTTAGTGTCTCCTATTTCTACTTGAGGTTGACATCATTACATTCTACCTTGCAATAAGCAGAGACGTGCAGAAGGTACGGTGGGGACACTGTGACCAGCCAAGTCTCATAGTTACTACTTGTATGGGATCTGTACAGCATGCACCCCACATGCCCTGCCCCTCCCCCGAAAGGATTTCAGGTAGCCTGCAGGGGAAGTGTAGGTGCCATTGCTCATGCCTCTGTTTGTCATGTTACCCATGGCTACCAACCATCATCAGTCTGTCTCTAGTTTAACCTATCTTAGGTCTAAAGAAATTTACAAGTTGTACAGGTCTGACTTATACGAAAGTAAAAAGTCAGTAACCTATTTAGATCCAAGGATTATTAATAGTCCTGAAGCACAGCCCTTAGTCCTGGTAGGGACCTTAGAGATGATTTAGTTCAATTGCCTTACTTTACAGAGAAGGAAGCTGAGGTCCAGAGAAGGAAAGAGAACTAGGATTCTAAACCTGATCCTTTGACTCTAAATCCATTGTTTTGAACAACAGGAGAGGTAAGGAATGGAGGGAGAGAATAGAAAGAGAAAGTAAGGAGTAAGGGAGTGGAGTGAGAATGGGAAGGAGGGAAAGAGAGAAAGACAAAACAAATTACATCTCTTATGGGGAAGGGTGCACCAAGAGAGAAGATCAACAATTGATGTTGTGGTGGGTTCTTAAGTAGAGGCTACCTTTGTCTCAGGGGCAAGGGCTAAGGAATAAAAATGCAGAGGAAGACATGTAACCAGTCCAAATGGTATCGTGTGTGTGTGTGTGTGTGTGTGTGCGCGCGCGTGTATCTGTCTGCGTAAAAGTGGGAGTGGGAGAACAGGGGACTGTGATTTTCTAGATCTTGGGTGCACTCACCTCCTTGGTGCCATTATCCTGAATCAGGGTGTAGAGAGGGACTACTCGATTGATCTCCAGTAGCACAGGTGTGGGACTCAGTTGTTCCTTGCCAGGCCGCCGGCACAGGTGGCAGGTGGATGGGCAGCGGCCTTTCTCCTCACAGCGAATCTCTACCCCTGAGATCAGCTGGTCGTCTGAGAGCATTTGAGCTGTCAGGAGGCCTGAGAGGTAGGTGATGAATGGCATGGATTTAAGTTCCTTCTTGTTGCCTAGCTCTGTTGTTTCTGGTGAGGGGGAAAGAAAGAAAAAGGATTGGGTTGAAGGGGAAGGATAGAGAAACAGGGAAGGGAGAATTAAAACAACACAGTACATAAATCTCAGGCTAATTAGGTATAAGATTCTATAGGCTAGAGGCCAATCTACCTCCATCTGTTTATGATCTACAGAAAGCGATAAAACTGCAACATGGGATCCAAAGCACTCGCTCTGGAATCTGAGAACCTGGGTTCAAATCCTACTTGCTATCTATATAACATTGGGTAAGTTACTTAACATCCTTGAGACTCAGTTTCTGCTAAATGAAGCAGATGGACAGGTGACCTCTGAAATCCCTTCTGGTTCTAGATGTACTATGCCATGTACTGCTAATCTGGGATTATGATCTTGGGTGGGATTTGTGAGTGTGTTTTTGTCCCTTGTTGCTGAAGAAGACCGTGCCATCAGAGAAATAATGACATGACTTTGTTTTGAGTGAGGGAGGGCTGTGCAGGTCACCAGCCTCACTTCTCCTCTAGAGGCATCTGAATCTAGTGACCGGATATTCATCAGGATGACTGGAGATGACCCAGGATGAGGCAATTGGGGTTAAATCTTGCCCAAGGTTACCCAGCTAGTGAGTGTCAAGTGTCTGAGGTGAGATTTGAACTCAGGTCCTCCTGTCTCCTACACTGGCGCTCTACCCACTGCACCACCTAGCTGTCCTGGTGAAATTTGTAGAGGTGAAAAAAAAGTCAGATCTTTGTCATGCCTTCACTGGCACCTTCATTCATGTAGCTCTCAGGCAGAAATGCTCTTTGTCTTCCTGCCCACATAGGTCTTGCAAACTTTAAAGTGATATATTAATGTGAAATATGATAATGGCAATTATAACGATTATTGGAGTAATGGGACAAGCTCAACTTCCATCTCATCCATAAAACCTTTCCTGGATACTCCATCCTTGACGAAGGGTACCAGCAACTCTCTATCTTGAGAAGACTTCTAGAGAAGACTAGAAGACTGCTTGTCAGAAAAGTTGTGGATGGCATCCATAACATGGGGTTGGACTAGGTGGCTCGAGATGACTCCCCACATGAGGTTTCTATAATTCTTATAAAATGATCTTGTTAGTTTTTCTTTCCTTGGAACTCTCGTGGTCCTTCCAATCACCAAAAATCCCCCCAAAACACAACCCCACAAAACCAAAAACAGATTTGGAAGAGACTTCCGAAGTCATCTAGCCCTACCGAGTCAGGGAACTGCATTCTGCATCTTCTCTACCGCCCTCAATCAAACATAATAGGAACTTAATAAATATTTGATGAACTCAAGATGACTCAAGAGATCCTTATTTTCAAACCCCTTTAATATACATGCTGAGGATAAGGACGCATGCCTTTTGTCTATAGCAGATGATGCTAGCACCAATAAGACATAGGCTTATTAAGGTGTCTTTCCATTTCTCCCCACAAGCAATTACAAAGTAGTCACACTAACCTCCTGCTCCTTGGGACTAGTGATAAAAATTTATAGCATGGCTGCATTCATAGGATCCTGGGATTTAGAAAGGACTGAAACCTGAAAGAGGATTCAGTCAAACCTCCTCTCTCCCTCTCTCTTTTTCTCTCCTTCTCCCTTTCCCTCTTCCTCTTCAAAGAAGAAACTGATGTTCAGAGTCAAGAAATTACTTGGCCACAGTAACAGAAGTAATTAACAGCAGATCCAAGACTAGAAGTCAGATCTTTTGACCCCAAATCCATGAATGATACCACACTGCCTCTTTGTACTGTGGACTACCTCATGCATTTTCAGATGGATCTCCAGAAGATTTGAGGAAGGCAACTGTTTCAAAAAGCATCTAAGATACTCCAGTTTGGGAGCCTAGCTTTTCTAATAGGACTAGAAAAAGATAACTTATGATCTTAGGACAGAAAGAGTTGAGACATTAGAGATCATGAAGCCTAATCTGTCTTTTTGCAGATGGAGAAACTAAGGTTTTGAGCAGTTAGGTGATTTTACCAGGGTCATAAAATTAGTAAGTGGCAGAGCCAGAATTTGAACTCTGGTCCTCTCATGGAAAATCCAGTACTTTCCACCCCCTCCAATGTCACACCGCTTCTCCTATATAATTCAGAAGGCTGCTAAGCTTTCACCAAGACCCCTCTGGGTACCTTAGGTTCTCCTACATACATTCATGCATTCTACAATAATTGAGTATCTACCAGGTATTATGGATATAAAAATAAACAAACCAATCCTTGTCTTAGAGGAGTTTGTATTCTAAAGGGAAGATTTAATATGAATTCTGCAAAGTACATGTATTGACTTTACATATGTTTTGTATTTACTTTTCTGGGCGCATGTTTTGTTCCTCCAGTAAAATATAAGCTACTCAGAGGCAGAGTTTGGGGGGGAGGATTTGGTGGGATTTTTGTTTGTTTTTGCTTTGAACATACTTTACTTTTACTTTTTTATGTACATGGTGGGAGGTAATAATTAAAAAGCCATTAAAATCAGGAAGTAACAACTGAAATCTACTTTGAAGAGATTTAGGAATTCCAGGAGACAGAATCAAGAAAAGAATGAAGTCTACGGCTTTACTAACATCATGGCGGTGTCAGATGGTTGTATGTCTCATACAGGGTACCCCAAGAAGGCTAATTTGGGTAAATCACAAGAAAAATCTTTGTTTTGTCAAGGTTACCTCAAATGATCCTGCAATGAATGAAGAAGACAGAGGGTCTAGAGTTGGAAGAGAGGGCTGGGACCTCTTAATTCAGTCCCTTCATTTTAAAGATAAAAATGCCAAGGGCCAGGGAGTTGAAATGGAAAGTGACTAGTGAGTGGTAGAGAAGTCTGGCTAAACAGAAGGAATTTGGGAGAATTGAGTTCTAGTGTCAACTATACTAAACTAGTTGACTTTGTGCAAATGCCTTTTCTTTTCTGAGTCTCAGTTTCATCTCTAAAAAAATAAACAAAAATAGCTATAAATTGGTAATCTCTATGGTTCATTCTAGGTAGCACAGTGAGTACAGTGCCAGGACTGGAATCAGAAAGACCTGAGTTCAAATCTAGTCTCAGACATTTAACAGCAACACTTAACCACTGTCTGCCTCAGTTTCCTCAACTGTAAAATGGTAATAATAATGTAAAGTGCTTAGCATGGTGCCTGGCACATAATAATAATTTCTTCTTTTCCTCCTTCCTTTAGGTAGTTGATTCCTTCTGATCAGTCACCAAATCTCTCTAACAGACTTGATGACCTTGATGAATCCTTTTCACAAAAAATCCTCTGATTCTATGGCCCTATTGTCACCTGTGGAGAAAGGCAGGGAACTTTCTTGACCCTCAGCATGCCATTCCCACCCCAAATGCCTGTGGTTCCCCAGTCCAAGGATGGGAGGGGTCATCAAATGTTGAAAAGTGGAAAAACCATCAACAATAATTTCGAGGAGCCCTAAAGATGTGTCATATCTAACTGAACAGCCGTCAAACGCTTGTACTAGTGGGGACTTTCCAGAAAATATTTCCCTACTGGAAACAAGCCTATTCCACCCATCTGGGCCATCCTAGGTAAGGTAGACTCGCTCAACTTGTCAGAAGTCCTGGGTGCTTGGTAGGTAAAGCATTTACAGGTAAAGGTTGCCAAGGACACCTTCCCTTTCAACCCTCCCACCCATGGCATAGGCAGTCCAAAATGGCGTTTGGAGCCCCTTCTCATTCTTTAGAGTCTATGAAGCTCCCATCAGTGGCCTGGGGCTCTTAGGCCCAGGTTACAGAAGGAAGAGCTGCCTCATGCCCACACCCTGTAGTGACATGCAGCCGATCTGGCAACATACTCTCCAATTAGAAATACAAATAAACGCAGTATTCATTCATTATTCTCTGGGCCCCTGCGGGCCCAGGATGGGGGCTCCACCTTCTCTGTCTGGCTGTCAGCAAATGCTTATGTGCACTGGATCAAACACTCCAGAGGAAGACCGAGTGGATTCCAACTAACCAATCTTTCAGTGGGATTAAAGCAGGGTAGTTACTAAGATAAACAAAACAAGACTGAGAAGGAGGCATCTCAGCAGCTGGGGAGACAGCCATGTATACAGACATGCAAAAAGAAATTTGGAACTGGTTACCAGAGAGATTAGGCTCTTGAAAGGTGGCTCCAAGCAATTTCAAGCCTTGCAAAAGAACTCTGGAAAAAGAACTGAGCTTGGCTGCTCAAGAGCAGAAAGGCAGGAGGGGAACCATGAGCAGCATATCAGGATTGGAAGGGGCCTGCTTAACAGCATCAACTATAGAATGTCAGAGGTGGAAGGGAACTTTAGCACACAGAACGTTGAAATATGGATCATTAAACAGAATGTCAAAGCTAAAAGAGACCTTCAGAACACAGAATATTATAGCCAGAAGGAACTATAGAATATAGAATGTTAAAACATAGAAGATAGAATGTTAAAGCTGGAGAGGATCTTAAAGATACCTAGTCTGATGTCCCAATTGTAGATCTGCAAAAAACTAAACCGATAGTAGGAAAGTGACTCATTCAAGGCTGCACAGTTGGTTCCAAATCTGGTCCAAGAACCCAGGTCTCCTGATTCTAAGTTAAGTTTCCGAGGCAGGCCAGCAACTGCCTCTATAAGACAGTATCTGGCAAAGAAATTTATAGTGTCTTTATACAAATATACAAGTACAAATAGTTGCTGAATGCCTAATACGTGCTGAGCTCCATGTAGTCATTGCAAAAGACAAAGACGGATAAGGTCTTCACACAGGTGAAGTATAACTATGGTCTTTTGTCCTTAATAATATAATTGGTGAGAGATCAGTGTATATGAATCCACAACAAACATACCAGGAGAATATATAATTAAGATTTAAGTTTTCTGCTGCTGTTCAGAGGATATTAGTGTCAGTATACAATTATAATTTCATTTGCTCCTCACAACAACCCTGGTAGGTAGGTGCTATTATTATCCCTTATATAAGAATAGGTAGAAACACTGAGGCCAAAGGAGGTAATATGATTTGCCCAGGATTGTGTAGCTAGTAAGAATCTGAGGTTGGATTTTAATTCAGGTCTTCCTGACCTCAGGCCTGATGCTTCTCTCCCTTGGGGGTGGGGAGAGGTAGGGGGATTGCGGAAACCATGTGGTGGTAAACAACTTGAGAGTAGGAATTGTTTTGCTTGACCTTTGTATACTCAATAGCATGCAGATTTCAGATATTTGATTTGAACTGAACTGAATTCAAATCCTACCTTAGCTAGGCTTGTCTTCAAGCAAGACATACACAATCAGTTGGTATGTCTCTTCTTGAAGACTTTCCCATTTGGTAGGAACAAAATGTTCTACTCTGTTGCCATAGTTTTCAAGAATGCATAGTCATCTCTTCCCCAAAATGAAATATAAGAGGGACAATTCAATGGAGAAATACCAGCAATAACCTGGATTCTTTCTATTAGAAAACTGTGTAAAGAAATATTCCAGATTCACATGGTGAGAACTGGAAAAAAAAATATCTTTCCTCTTGGGGAAGCTATCCTTTTTCAAATCAACTGAGGCCCACCAGAGGAACAGAATGAAATAGGGGTCTGACAAAAAGATATTTAGAGGGTGAAACTGATGCTTTTCCTGTTCCAAAACCCCCATGATCAGACCAAATAATTCTTGCTTGGCTTACTGTATACCATTAATGAAAAACTGAGCAGAAAACTTTTCATTCTATACCTTGGAGTACTAATAAAATGCCCTACCATGCACCTTACAAGGGGCATATAAATTAAATCTGGAAGGTGACATAGCAAAATGGTTCATTCTTTGAAGGAACTGATTCTCTCACACTCTTCCCCAACCCTAAAAATGTAAGCATTGAGTTAAAATACAAGCCTTCACTTTGCAAAAATAAAGAAAGAAAGAAAAAACTAAAAAAAATTAAGAACAGGTCATAGATTTTTGCTGGTCAGTTGCTGTCCAATAAATCCTCTGCATCCACCATCCATCACCCCAACAAGTGGGAGAGATAATCCACCTGCTTGGGGGCAATAGTTAAGCCCAGGGCTGCTGAGCTGATCTCAGAAAGGCTGCATAGAACACACAGCTGGTGAACAGAGCTCCAGGCCTGGCTTTGCCAAGATGCTGCTCTGATGGACAAGAAAATGTGGGTGTGACAGGGTTCTTCACAGCAGGCAATAGAGAAGCCAGTGGAAAAGCATGGAAAGATACCCATCTCTACCACCCCCATCACCACCCTCACCCCTTGAAGCTGGGGCAGAAGTCAAGGAGAAAGAGATAAAACACAGAATAATGATTTCTGAATGTTCCAAACAATAACTAGGAACCAAATCTCTGGTGAACACCAATGGCACAAAACTTACGAATCACATATTCTAATATCTGATTGTATATTACCTTCTACTGTTCTCTTAAAGTTCCATGTGTTAACCTTGGAGTCACAAGTCCTTACAATAGTAGTGCTTATCTGTCTATTTGTAACAGGCACAGGGGTACGCTCAGATTTGCCCTTCCCAGTGGAAAATACAGAGCATGTACAGAAATATTCCCTTTCTGGTTCCAGTCAAACATTTGGAACACAGAGATCCTATTTTTGGCCATATGTGACTCAGGACCTTATACTGTTTGATGATGAAGAGTCCTCTAAATTGGCAGTTGAACAAGAAGAATTGATGACTCAGGGATTTGTAATGGGAAATGATGAAGAATTCTCTAGTTGGCTATTGATAAAGAGCTTAATGACCACATGAAAGAGAGGACCTATTCCCTTCTCCCTCTTCTTTCTGGTTGTGGAAGAATGAGGACTGCTTTAAGCTTTGTACAGAACTGAGTGAGGAAAGGAGTGGCTTCCCTGTATCCCACCCAGACACCATGTGTCCATAAGCACAGTGCCACCTCTCTCACTGTTTGTTCTTTCCTGATCTGAGGCAAACAAGTATCCCAAGATAGAATGGTCCAGGAAGAGACCTTGTGAATGTTGAAGGGCCTAGAGGTCTGTATCCACACTGATGGTAGCAAGAGTCCACTGAAGCAGTAGTGACTAATGATCTACATCAGTAGAACAAAAGACACACCCAATATAGATGAATAAAGGAAGACAATCATTCAACGGTGGTAAAATCTTCAGGAAATGTAACTGTTCACAGAGGAGAGAAATGCCAGCTATAGACAAGAAAGGCACAGAAACTTGGAGAGCAGCAGAGAACTTATATACCTAAGGAGAACTTTGTGGGGACTCTACGAAGGAAGAAAGGACTTCCATCATCAGGAATTATGACTTGCCCCTTTGCCACCTGTGTTCTCTATATGTGTGCATACTACCATTGTACTCCAAGTTTGAGCCCACTCTTCTGATGGACACTATGTATATCCGTGGGAAAATGCACTCAAGGGGTATTCTGGGTGGGAGGTTTTGGCCTTGCTGTTAAGTCCTTACCTTTTCTAAAAACTAACTGAGGCTACTGGCTGATAATTGATAAAGAGAACAGTGGGGGCTCAGAAGTTACACGTTAGAATAGTCCCTCAAGGTTACCCCTAGTTCCCTGAATGAGAATAGATGTTACCCTCTTGTGATCTAACCTTTGGGTACAACTGGTGAGTTGGGGAATCTTAGTTTCATAGATCTAGAGCTGGCAGGAAAGTAGTACCCAAAGTGGTTACCAGTACAGCTTTATATCTAACACATTGCTTTCCATACAACAATCCTATAAGCATAGGCATGCAAGAGTGGTGAGAGGGGTATGCTAGCACACTCCAGAGTATGTACACCCCAACATTCCCAGCCCAAACTTTGTGTACTCCTATGCCTACAAGTTATGCAGCTAGGTGGTACAGTAGATAGAGCACCAGACCTGGAGTCAGCAATAATTATCTTCCTGAGTTCAAATCTAGCCTCAGATACTCAATAATTGTGTGACCCTAGCTAAGTCCCTAAGCCCTGCCTATCTCAGTATCTTCATCTGTAAAATGAGCTAGAGAAAGAAATGACAAACTATTCCAGTATCTTCACCAAGAAAACCCCAAATGGGGTCACAAAGAGTTGGATGTGACTGAAACAACTGAACAATGAAACAACATTTCCTTGAAGAAAATAACAGTTTCAATATTCTGCACTTTATAAATTAGTAAATGGAGGTTTCATAGAGTAGAAATGGCGAGCCCAAAGACATGCAGCTTAAGCAGTAAGGAAACTTACCGATCCAAAATCAATATTTTTTTCACTGCATCAAAGGGATCATATAATTTATTTATCTCTTTTTCACAACAGTAACAGCATAACCCTGGCACTCTGCATATACTCAATAAATACTTTCTAATTGATCCCACTTGGTATAGATAAGAATTTAGTTGAATGACTACCAAAAAGCACAATTCACTGCTCTGTTTTTAAGCTGGATATTAACAATAATCATGCAACTTGCAGGAGTTGATGAGAGGAGGATCTGATGCCACTCATGTCCACATATATTCCTACTCCTCTGCTGCCTCCAAATTATACCTACTATACTGGGCTTTCAGAGGGATAACAAGGAGACAGAAGGCATCATAACAAATGCATAAGGAAGAGGGGTGGTCAATTTTTATACTAGCCTTCTATTTACCCTTCAGTTGTGAAGGCAATTTAAGTTCCTGTACATCCGTACGACTTGACTAGCTCTGTTGCCATGTGTTATTAGCTGAGCTAAAGGGAAAGACTTTTGACATCCAGATAGGATTTCATTTACTACTAGATACTAATGACAGATAATCATATTCTTAATTGAAAGAACTAGTTTACTAAATTGAAGGACAAACAGAAGGTTTGCCCCCTTTTAGATACTGATACAAGAACAATAGAAGGAATAGTTGAAAACCAGAATATCTTTAGCTGACCCAGAGTAAAATGTGCAACTGCTGGAACTCCTTTCTTCACACATCCCTTCTTTCTCTTAGCCCAGCTTCCAAATGGGACCACGTCTGGTTTCAAGTCCAATTTAATTCTGAAGACACTACAATCCATTTATTTGAGTCTGGGCAACTCAAAAACTCTTTTTCCCCCCTCTCAGATTCCCACTGGGTAATATCTGTTGCCACAAATGCTCAACTGAAATGACAAGTTCTTCTTGGGAAAAGGCCAGTGCTTTCCTGCAGGAGGTGATGGTATCTTTTTCCTCAACCAGAAAACAAAGCAAAGGAATCAGACTCAGGGCCAAGTCAGCTCAGTTGTTTGCTAAATATTCAGTAACAGATCAAGGCACTGACTTACTGGTTAGCTGGGTTCACTTATGCAATAAACTAAAACTCTGAGCATTTTAAGACCCCATAGGGACAAATGGGTGGCTCAAATTAGAAATGTTAAAGGAAGGAGAAGGTGAGATTTTGTATCATAAATAATTGTCTTTATTACAGCTATATCCCACAGGAATTGCTGGACTGAGATGATTTCTTAGATGGTATTATTAATGTTTGCCTTTGGAAGAGTGTTATTACTTTGGGTCTGAGTCAGCATCCCATGGCAGTTGTCCTCAATGATGGGGAATGTTGCCTACTTGAACATCAAAGAAGTCCCATCCGAGAGCAGGCTCGAGTCCACCCTCTTACAGTTGGAGTCCAGAAGTTCATCCCCTACTTAAAACACTGCCTTCATTATATTATTTCCCCGGCTCAAGACTTATGGTGGCTCCTTAATTGCCTGCCCTGATGTGTCAGGATTACAAAAGACTTAGAATAGAGTCCTAGTTCTGCCACTCACCAGCAAATCATTTCCCTCCTTTGAGTCTCAGTTTTTTCATGCACAAAATGGGAATAAGAGAATCTATCCTGTCCCACTCCCTGAGAAGTGCTATGAGGATTAAGTTAAATAAATTGTGCATAAATTCTTCTTCAGTTATAAAGTGCTATTCAAACTCAAGGTATTTATAGTGGTAGTGATAACTTTAATAATAATCATTATTAACATATTCTTTTATTCTCATTGTATCTTTTTTATTCTTGGAGAATGCTTAAAGGAATAATCAAGAATATAATGTCAACTTTAACTAAAGTTCAACCCTCAATCATGCTTATGATGTCTGGGTAGCACATGAAAGGAAGTCAAGAATCAAATTACTAGAAGGAACCTTACAAAGGTTGTCAACCCCTTCATCTTATAGATAGGGAAACTGAGACCCAGAGAAGTTAATTGACTTGTCTGATGCAATTCAGCTAGAATATGATTCCAAAACCCATTGCATATACTATTATACCACACTGTCTCCCCTATTGTATCTAGAGTAATACAAGGAAGGGTGGCCCAGGAAAGAACCTTCTTGGAGAATGTTACTGGAACATCTATCTGGTCTTAAAGATTTTGTTTGAGGAAGGACTATTCTATGTCTATCATTTTTCACATTGGTTACAAAACTCAATGGGCTCAGTATGTTGCCATCACAGGAAGAAGAGGAGTTGGGGTAGAATTGAGATCAACAGTGAAGAAGAACCTAAGGAGCCATAGAATTGTAGTGGGGGGAAAGGTCTCCTATATTGTAGTATCCACCTTCAACCCTTCCACGAGTAGAATCTTTTTTCTATATTCACATATCTTGTCCTGACATTCCTCTACTGAAAAGTCTTCATGGGATTCATACTTTCTCCCAAGTTAAGTTCAATATGCTCTTGATTTTCTCTTGCATTTCAAATACCCCTGTAATCTGTCATTGCCAAATCATCCTGGTCTTACTTCATAAGGCCCCCTTCTACGTACACTACACTGTTGTCAAGCTAGACTTTTCTCTGTTCCCCAAACATACATTCTTTTAAGCCAATTTATCTTTGCTTACTTTGTTCTCCCTTGAGTGGAATGTCCTCTAACCTCCTTGTCACTTATCAAATACTTATCCATCCTTTAAAGTGCAACTCAGATATCATCACCATGAGGCATTCCCTGATCTTTTCGGGTGGTATTGATCTTTCCTTTCAGATTTCGTGCAATGCTTTGCAGCTCTTTAATGTACCAATCATGTAATGTTGCCTACCATTGTTTGTATCTTAGCCTCCTGATGACTTATACTCTATGATAGCAGATCAGTCTTGCCTAATTTTGTATTATATCTGGCACGTAACATAGTGCTCTCTCCATACAGTGGGAACATTATAAACGTCTACTTAATGAATGGTTTGCCATGATCATAGGGAAAAACAGAGTCAAATTGGAAAGTGGGCCAAAAGCAAAGGAGGAATCATAGGGCAGGCGGGGAACTCCTGCATGAAATTGTTATCTGTGTCCTTATCCTATTCCCCCTACAAGAAGAACCCATCTACTTGATCCTCTCAACAAATCTGTTAAGCTGCTGCTTTAAGTATTCACACTCTCATTTTATAGATGAGGAAACCAAGGCCTAGGAAGGTTAAATGACTCGGTCGATTGTCAAACAGCTGGTATAGGTAAAAGAGGGTATTTCAACCCAGGTCTCTCCTGACTTTAAGTCCAGCATTCTTTCCTCTAAACCACACTGCCTTCTGAAGGTAGGGTGCTGTCTATCTTTGTCATGTATACTCACATACAGTACTCACCCTTACCAGTGCCTCCAAGTTTAGCACAGTCCCTAGAACATACTGCCTTACTGGTGAGAGAACTTGCTGTCAATTTTATTCTGCAACTTCAAGTCTTAAAGACTTGCCTGTGACCACTGAAAGGTTAAAATTATTTCCTAGGATCACATAATCAGTATATGTTAGAAGCAAAACTTGAATCTGGATTTTCCTGACACTAAGGCTGGTTTTCCAACAACTATCCCACATTGTCTCTCTAAATACAGTTCTATATACTTTAAGCAAATATTTGTTGAATTGAATCAAATTTCCACATTCCACTAGTAAAACTAATTTTATCACCTTAGGTAGACCATTTCCCCTTTCTCAGGCCTTATTTTCCTCTTCATATAGTGAGTTGATTGGTCTACAATGATTCTCAAAAGAAAATTCTTGGGGGAGGGGGTCTGCAAAGCCCACAAGGCCAAAAATTAACAAAATAATATTGACATTTGCATTTCTAATATAGCAAGATATCAAGAGAAATAAAACATAAAAGTTAATCTCTTTGGGGGTCCTCAATAATTTTTAAGAATGCAAAGGGGTCCTGAAACCAAAAAGTTTGAGAACCACAGGTCTGCATGATCTGAGAGATACCTTTGGAATATGAGAGCTAAAGGGGCCACAGAAGTCATCTGGTCCAACCCTCTCATTTAATAGAGGAGGAAATTGAAGCCCTAAGAGATTTAATGACTTGTCCAAGGTTACCTCTAATAGGTAGCATAGCTGGAATCCCAAGCCAGATCTTCCAACTCTCAATTCAGGACTCTTTCCACCCCACTATGAGGTCTCTTATAGACAAATCCATGATTTCCAAGGTGCTTTAGGGCTAGCTATAAAGTCCTAGGAATCTAGGAAATTATTCTCTCATATTTAGGCAGGTCTCCCCTAATACATTTTAGTCACAGTGTTTCTACTCAATTCTTAAAGCTCCAGAGCACCCCTTAGCAATCCTGGTGGTAGAATCCATACTGGCATAGTGCTGGAAGTATAGAGTCTTAAAGTGATAAGGGACTAGAGGGATAGTCTACCAGTTCTCTCATTTTACAGAGAAAGAAACTAAGGCTCAGAGAGGAACAGAAACTTGTAGTGGCGGAGCTAGGAAAAGAACCCATATCTCTTGACTCAATACTCTTTCTTGAAACTTGAACTCACCCCTCCTTGTCCAAAGACATTTTCTAAATTTTCTACAAAGATAGTTAATCCCTGGGGGCATATCATACCCTCTAGGGGTAAGTTTTTAATTGTAGGGAGAAGGAAGAGTGACCCGGGCTCCTGGATATCTACCTAGTAACAATACCAGCTGAGTGTTAACGAGTAATTTTGTAGAGGTTTTCTCTGCCTGACAAGGACGCTATATTCTGTGAAACTAGGCAAAATGGCAGGTAATCAGTCCCAACACAGAGATATACCACTGGAGATTTAAGATCCCAGGTTGGATCAGGCACCAGGGAGAGCAGATGTCTAGCTCTACTGGGGTATGATGGAGAGAAGGCAGTCAGTGATCAGCTGCTGCCCTCTAGTGTCTTTTCAAGGTGATGGCTCTTGGGAAAAGCTTATTTTTATTCTTAACCAGTGGGATATTCTTGAGGGACCCGCCAAGAGAGCCAAAGAGCAAGTGAGGCAAGGGACAGGTACTACTGTTTACAGCCTTAGAGCTTAACAGTACTAAGGTTAAAAAATATCTACAGCATCGATCGTGAAACAATAGGAAGTGTTTCTGGTAGGATTGTGGGGACAGTGGATTGGGCTTTAGAACTGGACTAACAAAGACATGAGTTCAAATCTTGCCTTTTTTGTTCAGTTGTTTTCATTCCTGTTTGACTCATCATGGCCCCATTTGAGGTTTTCTTTCGGCAGAGACACTGGAATGGTTTGCCGTTTCCTTCTCCAGCTCACTTTACAGATGAGAAAGCTGAGACAAAAAGGGTTAAGTGACTTGCCTAGGATCACACCGCTAGTAAGTGTCTGAAGTCAGATTTGAACTCAGGTACATGAGTCTTCCTACCCTAGAATATTAATAGCTGGGAATCTGGACAAATGACAATATCTTTGTGCCTCAGTTTTCTCCTCTGTAAGGTGAGGGGATTGAAATCAATCTTCCCTGGGTCCCTTCTGGCTCAAATGTAGGATCCTTTTTCATAGACTCAGATGAACTTGGATAGTAGTCACATCTTTGCTACTTATTACCCTTGAGAAAGTCACTTTACTACTATGATTCTCCATCACTTCATTAATTGAAAATAACGAGTAAAAAGGAAGCAGCACTATTCACTGGTTCTGGAACCAGGAGACTAGGGTTCAAATTTTAACTCTGACATTTATTACCTGTGTGCCTTTGAGAAAAATCACCTAACGCCTGTCTCAGTTTCCTTATCTGCTCTCTGAGGTTTGTTTCAGCTTTAATATTGTATAGCCTTTGTAGTTAGCCTGTCAATATGCATTTATTAAGCACTTTTTGGGCCAGACACTTTGCAAAGTACTGGAGATAAAAAGAAAGGTGAGCGCACAGGCGTGCGCACACACACACACACACCTCTGCCCTCAAGGGACTTAAATTCTAATTAGAGATCATATGCTTAAATAACAAGAACATATAAGACATTAAGAGATAGAGAAAGCATTTATTAAATGCTTTGAGGTTCATACTTATCATTCAATCAAGACTTTTGGGAGCTGTTGTCTACTGACCTCCAAGACACCTTCTCCCCTTCCTGCTTCAATGAATACAGGGCCTGGCTCAGAGGAGTTTTCTCCTCTCCAATTCCTAACTTTGTGTTAGGGAATTTCAAAGTATATGTTGATATTCCCTCAAATATTCAAACTTCCTAATTCTTAATTTTACTCATTTCCCATAACCACCTCTTCCACCCCACCACAATACCTGTGATCTTGCCACCACATGCAAATGTTCCACATCCATGTTCATAAACTCAAAATTCCTTTATCTCATCAAAATCTCTTGCCATTCTACCTCTCCTTCTACATCATCATCATCATGATTTCCAATCTCTTGGCACCTTGGTTTTTCCCAGGCCATCAAACCCATACTAGCTATACTCTCCTCCCTTCCCTATCCTGACCCTTTGGTAAACCAATCCAACTCTACACTGCCCTATTTTCTCAAATCCTTTACCCCTTTTACATATCACCAACCTTGCCTGACCATGGCCCAGCCTTGCATCACTTCCCACATCTGTTGCCTTCACTCACACTCACATGCTACTGAACAAAGCTGGAGAAAATCATAAAACCATATTCACTGTGCCCACTACAGATTTTCCTCCACAGTATTAACTGGGCCATCATTGCAGAAAATTAATCCTTTGAGCACTTCCATAATTGATTCACTATCCTACTCACCACCATGACTTCTCCAAACTTTTTCCTGCCTCATCAGGCCTCCTGCACCTCTCTTCCCCTTACTTGTCTCACCTGAGAACCTTGCCTCATATTTCATTGAAAAAAATAAGCTATTGTCTGAGAACTCCCTTTTCTCACCTGTTCCTCATCACTCAGATGCCTTCTCCCACTCTCTCCTCATTCACCTGTTTCACATAAAGAAGCAGCCCTTCTCTTTAACAAGGCAAACCTTTCTACATCTACAAAGGATTTCATTCCAACAGATTGCAGTCTTTGTCATCTCTTCTCTCCCATTAATATGCATCCACTCCTTACCTACTGGTTACTTCCCTATTGCCTATAAGTGTGCCCACATCTTTCCTTATCTGCACAAAACTCTCATTTGATCTTTCCATCCCTGATAGGCAACACTGACTTCAGATGAAATCTGGTCTACTACACTTACCAGCTGTGTGACCTTGGGCAAGTTACTCAAGTTCATTATGTTTCAATTCCTTCATCTGTCAAATGGGTATAAAATGAGCACCTCCTATTGAGGCTTTTTATAAAGATAAAATAAGATATTTGTAAAGTGCTTTGTAAATTCTAAGTCACTATGTGAACACTATATCATGATCATCATCACTTATGAGGAAAATTAGGTATGAAGAGGTTAAATCACTTAAACAAAGTTTCACAGCTAGTTACAAAGAATCTGAGAACTGGAATAGCCCATACTAGAAGTCATCTAGTCTAGGTCTGTCATTTTACAAATGAAGAAACTTCAATTCAGAGAAGAAAAATGAACTCGGAGATCACACATACTTCAGAGCTAGGATTTGAATTGGTATCTTCTGATGCCCAGGCCTATACAACTATGTCTCCTTAATCTCCATACCTTGTTCCAACCTTGATGCCTTCCCCAACCCTAGATCTTATTCCTAGAATGGAAATATATGGAATTAATAGAAATCTATAGGATTATGCCACTTTCTCCTTCTTTACCCTTGTCTCATGTGAAGAGGTAGTCCTCCTTGCTAAGGCAAACCTCTCCATGTGCACAAGGGATCGCACTCAATCCCATCTTTTTCAGCAGACCAACACTTCTATGATCCCCACTCTCTCATTAATTTACAATCTCTCACAATAGGCTGGCTGCATCCCTACTTTCTACAAACATGCCCATGTCACCCCTCTCCTCAAAAATGTCCTCACTAGGTTCTATCTCAACTATCATTTTGTATCTCTTCTCCCTTTAGTGGGTAAGATCCTTGAGAAACCTGTCTCAGGAAGAATAACAGATGTCCCTCCCCAAACTCTCCCACTACCTCACTTTTCTCTCACTGTTGAAGGAACTACCATTCTCCATCACCCAAACTTGTGGGCTAAACATCACCTTTGACTCTTCACTCTCACACCCCATATCCAATCAGTTGCCAAATCCTGTTGTTTCTAATGATATGTGCCCCCTTCTCTCCTTTGACAATGCTATCACCCTGGTGCAGGCTCTCATCCCTCACACTTGGACTATTGCAATGGTCTGCTGACTGGTCTCCCTCCCTCCACTATCTCCCCTTGCTACTCCCCACTCCACTTAACTGTCATTTTGATCTTCTTAAAATGCAAATCTTATCATGGCACCCTCTTATTCCGTAAATTCCAGCTGATTCCCTATTACTTCCAAATCCCCTCGTTGACTTTCACAACCTAAATTCTTCCTTCCTTTCTGGTGTTCACATACTCACTATCCTCCACATACTCTATAATTATTGTCCTTCCTTGGGCACAACACTACATCTCCCATGTTTATGTGTTTTCATTGGGCATCTCCATTCTTGGAATACTCTTCCTCCTCATCTCCCCTTCTGACTTCCTTGGATTCATTCAAGTCCCTAGCTTAAAAAATAAAAGGCCAATCTTCTGTCAAAAAAGACTTTTCCCAGGTCTCTTTAATAGTAGTGCTTTCCCTCTGATTTCCCTCCAATTTGCCTGTCTAATTTGTTTTTACATAGTTGTTTGCATGTTGTCTGCCCAATTAGACTGAGTTTCTTGAGAGTAGGGACTTTTGCCTTTCTTTATCTTGCAACACTTAGCCCTATTCCTGGGATATAGTAGGCATTTATTAAATACCAGTTGATTATCAGGAGAGATTTCATGTAAAATATGGTACTTAAACTGCATCCTAAAGGAAGAGAAGGATTTTGTGAGTCAGAGATAAAGAAATCGAACTGCCAAGTTTTGATGACTGATTGGGTATATAGACTGAGAGAGAGTAAAGAGCCGAGGATAATATCAAGATTTCAAATCTATGATAATGGAAGGATTGTAGTGCCCTTTAAAGAAATGCAGAAGTTGGAATAGGAGGTGGTATGATGGAAAAGATAAGTTTTTGGTTTAGATTTGTTGAGTCTGAGATGTCAATATGATTTCTGGCTTGAAATATATAATAGGGAGTTGGTGATGTACGACTGAAACTGTAAGAAGAGATTGGGGCTGAAGATCCAGGTCATAGAGGTAATACTTGAACCCATGGGAGCTACCAAAAGAAGTAGAAAGAGAGAAGAGGATTCAGGACAGAGGCATGGGAAACACCCTTAGGGGACATGATATAGATAATGAGACAGCAAAGGAAACTGAGAAGGACAAGTCAGACAAGTAAGAAGAGAAATAGAGAGTGTTACTGCTCAGTTATATCTAACTCTTTAGGGTTTTCTTGGCAGACATACTGAAGTGGTTTGCCATTTCCTTCTCCAGATCATTTTACAGATAAGGATATTGAGGCAAATAGGGTTAAGTGACTTGCCCAGGGTCACATAGCTAGTAGGTATCTGAGGTCAGATTTGAACTCAGGAAGATGAGTTTTTCTGACTCCAGGCCTGGTACTCCAACCACTATACTACCTAACTACCCAAAGCAAAGAATAATATCATGAAATCCCAGAAAAGAAAATATCTAGTAGGAGACAGCAGTCAACTGTTTCAAATGCAGCAAATGTCAAAAAGGATGACAACTGAGAAATGACTATCAGATTAAGTCCCTTACAGATTCAAATATGTGATTCGATAATCATAGAGTCATGGTGTCATAACAGAGTAAAACTGGAAGATTCCTGACAGATAATAGGTTCATAGGATTTAGATCTATAAAAGACCTTAGAGACCATTTTGCTTAACCCCCTCAATTTTTCTCTGGGTAAACAGAGCTAGAAAAGAGAAGTTACCTGCCAAAGTTCATAGAATCAGTTGGAAGAAAAGCTGGAATTCAAAGCCTCTAGCTTTTTGTTCTATAGATGAAACCCAATGATAGGAAATGGTTTTCCTAAGATAATAAGTTAGGAAGTAACAGGGTTAGGATTAGACCTTAGGTATCTTAACTTTTCTCACAATGTCCATTCTATGCTTTCATGTTGATTAATTAACTCTAACTTTTATATTATTATCTTCCTACTGAGAGTCCAATATGGTGACATCAATAAAGATCTATCCTTGGAGTCAAGAAATTCCTCCTCTGACACATACTGACTATGTGACCCTGAGCAAGTCATTTCTTAATGTCCCAGGCAACTAGGTAAATCTACAAGTCTCAAAGCAGATGCTGATCTGTATTGGCAAAGGAAATTTTCTCACAGGGAGTTCCCAACACAGATAAGATCATACAGTCAGCCTTGAGAAAAGATTCTTCCTGAAGAGGTATCACAACAAACAAAAATAGATTATAGAGCACTAAAGTTGCAAAATTTAAGTTGAAAGTAGGTTACATATATTCTATATAACATTTCATTTTTTATTGTATATTAGACACCTTGGGGATCTAGGTCTGCAGTTAGCATATTGGAAATGGCAGTAATGGAGGTGGTGGACAATGTTCATGAGTGAGTAGAAATTCCCTGGGATCACAAGATTTAGAAGTAGACGTCTCCATAAGAAATAATGAAGTTTAAACCTTTATTTTACAGATGAAGAGAGGTTAACTGATTTAGACCAAAGGTAACAGAGATAATAAGCAGCAAGGTTAGGGATTTGAATCCAGAACTTCCAATAAAAAACACAGAAATCTTTCTGGTACATTATAGTGACCATCAAGGGTTCTTTGAGCTCCACCCTTCTATAATCTGGTCATAGGATTATAGAAAGAGATCATAGATCTTAAAGGCAGAGATCACACCTCTTCTGCAAACTAAACATCCCCAGGTTATTGAATTGATTCTCATGAGTTATATTCTCCAGTCCTTAACTCACCATCCTCTCCCCCCACTCCAATATGGGCCATTGTCTGGATGAATTCCTGTTTGTCCACATAATAGATGATATCTAGACCTGAAAAGAATACTTCAGATGTGGCCTGATTAGGGTGGGCAACAGCAAGGGTTCCCCACCCCCATTTTGGGATACTACATCCCTATTAATGTAATCCATGATAACATTAGCTTTTTTATGTTTCATCTCCCATTGTTAACTTAGGTTGAGCTTGCAGTCCACCAAAACTCCAGGTCATCCTATGGGATCTTTAGTCTAGCCCTGCATCCCCCATTCAGTACTTATGAGGCTCATTTTTATACCAGCTCATCATTCTAAGCTGGTGAAGTCTTTTTCAATTCTGACTCTATCATCAATTAGATTTTCTATTATCTGCATATGTATTATTTGCATCTATATTATAAGAAATCCTGTATCCAAACCTTCATTTCTTTTCTATCAAGTACCCTGCTTAGCACCTGTGTCCTCAATCTATGATATAGTCCTTTGCAGTTGCTGATATACTGCACTGAAAAAGTCCCTTGGGCATATCTTTCTAATTCTTCAACAAGACTATCAATTTTACTTGGAAGTCAGACTTGGAAGTCAATAAGACTTGAATTTGAATTATGGCTCCGACATTTACCACCTGGTTGATTATAGGAAAGTCACTCTGAGAATCTCAGTTTGCTCATCTATAAAATGGTGACAATAAATCTGGCAGTACTTACATTGTGAAGATCTTTGTTGTGGGGCTAAGATGACATAATGTATGTCAAGCACTTTGAAATTTTGAAAGAGCACTAGAGATGGTAGATAGGTGGTACAGGGGAAAGAATGCTGGACCTGAACTCAGGAGGATTTGAGTTCAAATCTGGCCTCAGACCCTTACTGGTTTGTGACCCTGGGCAAGTCACTCAACCTTATTCTGCCTTAGTTTCTATAAATTTGGGGATAATAATAACATGTAACTCCTGGGATTGCTGTAAGAATAAAATGAGATGATATTTGTAAAGTGCTTTATGAACTTTAAGATACTACACCACTGCTAGTGATTATTTAAGTTCTATCACCTCCAAAGTACCTAGTATTAGACTTGGTTTACAATAGCTTAACTGCTATAGTTTTTCTGGCTGTCTTCACTGAACTGAAGTAGTTTAAACTGTCTCTGGATAGTTGTAACAAAAATCCTCAGCATGGGATAAAATCATAGAGACCACAGAATTTCAGAACACAGATCACCCAATGCCAGAACTGAAACAGACTTCAGATCACAGAATGCTCAAAAATTAGAGCATCAGATGTCAGAGCTGAGAAGCATCTTGGAGATGTAATCCAACCTCTTCATTTGAGGGATGGGGAAAAGTGAGTCCAGAGAGGTTTAAACGAGGCCTAACTGCCATCTTAATATTCACACACAGCTTTTAAAACATGATGGCAGCTTTTAAAATAATGGAGCCAGAGTATCTCAGCCACATTATGTGTCAGGAAATTATTAAAGTGCCCTCCCCACCTTTTATATTCTCTCTCAATAGCTTCCTCTGGACAGAAGTATTTCTTTATGAGGCTTAAAATCTTCAAGAGGGTCCCTTTTAAATGCCATCTGTTTCCCACAAAAAGTGAACAAAATCCTTGGGCTTGTGGGTAAACTCAGGCCTCAGAATACAATCAGCTGCTTCAATCACCTAGGAGATTTGGGGGCAAGTTCTTCATCTCTGATTTGCAGGACATAGTTGTCAATGTATATCAACCAATGGCCACACTTAACAAGATACACCTTTGTGACCTTGGGTCTATTATTTTCCCTCTCATGAGATCCATTTCTTCCTTATGGTACACATGGAAGTCATTGAATCTCTCAGGGCCTCATTTTCTTCATCTGTCAAATGAGAACACTGGACTAGAGATGACCTTTATGGTTCCATCCAACTCTGAATCTATTATCCTATAATGTGTAAAATAGAGTTGGATTAAATTATTTCAAAGATCCCTTCCAGATCTAAGTGCTTTACATAAATTCAGGGTTAGAGGGGGAAAGGAAAGCTAGTCTTTGTCCTTGGATCATGGAATGTATAGTTAGAAATGACTTTACAGATAATCTAGTTCAACCCCCAAAGAAAGGAAGTGAATAACCTAAGAGTTATGTACTTTGCAAGTAACAGAATTGACATTTGAACCCAAATCTTCTAACTCCACAGAGCTCATTCCATTCCATTCAAGCTCGTTCCACTATACTCCCCAGCCTTATTTGGTTAGAACATCATTATACCATTGGGGTGAGTGAATTTCTTACCTGACACGCTTTGCCAATACAACACATTTAGCTGTGCTGTCCTATTAACTTAGTTCATCTTTTCTTACTGGTCTCTTCTTACCCGTCTTATCATGTACCTATACCCCCAACCCATCAATGACATGGCTGTGCCAATTATCTAAATTAAAATAAACTAAAAGTAAAATTTTAACACTTTAAAAAAATAATGGTTAAAAGATATGAACAGGCAGTTTTTAGAGGAAGAAATGAAAGATATCTATAGTCATATAAAAAAATGCTCTAATTCACTATTGATTAGAGAGCTTCAAATCAAAACAACTCTGAGGTACCCCATCACATCTATCAGATTGGCTAACATGACAAAACAGGAAGATGATAAATGCTGGAGAAGCTGTAGGAGAGTTGGAGCACAAATTCATTGTAGGTGGAGCTGTGAGATGATCCAACCATTCTGGGGAGCAATTTGGAACTATACCCAAAGGACTATAAAAATGTGCATACCCTTTGACCCAGTAATATCATTTCTAGGGCTGTATCCCAAAGAGATCATAAAAAATGGAAAAAGGACCCATATGTACAGAAATATTTATAGCAGCTCTTTTTGTGGTGGCCAAGAATGGGAAATTGAGAGAAAGACCATCAGTTGGGGAATGACTGAACAAGTTGTAGTATATGAATATAATGGAATTCTATTATGCTACAAAAAAAAGATCAATAGGAGAACTTCAGAAAAACCTGGAAAGACTTATATGAACTGAGGCTGAATGAAATGAACAGAACCAGGAGAATACACAGTAACAGCCACAGTGTGTGAGGACTGTTTCTGATAGACTTAGCCCTGCACAGAAATGCAAGGACCTAAAACATTTCCAAAGGGCTCTTGGGGCAAAATGCCATCCACATTCAGAGAAAGAACTATGGAATCGGAACACAGACTGAAGCAGACTATTTTCTCTTATGTTATATTATGTTTTTTTCTTATGGTTTCTCCCATTCGTTTTAATTCTTCTATGCAACATGACTAATGTGAAAATGTGTTTAATAAGAGTGTATGTGTAGAACTCATATAAGATTGAATGCCATCTTGGGGAGAGAAGTGGAGAAAATTTAAAACTTATGGAAGTGATTGTTGAAAACTGAAAACAAATAAATTAATAAAAAAAAGTCACATAAAAAAGTAATTTGAAAAGTATCAGGGAAATTTTTCAAGTCTGTAAGGAACTATCCAAATGGATTCATATGGATGAGCTCAAGGTTGAGGGAAGTAGAGAAAAGATGAATTGTCTTCATCTTTAAAAACATCTATCTCGATAGCCCTTGAAAAGAAATTGGGTGGCTGAATTTACTCTTTGTGGGATAAATTCAGTCCTTAGCTATGATTTGTATGAAATGGTATTTTAGAACTCCTTAGTAACTTGCATGCTAGGTTCAATAATTTATAAGATATATTTTGACTTTTTGTTCTGCAAAAATAGAGAAAAGAGGAGGGGCCCTGGGATATGTGGGGAATGGTGGGATGCAGTATATGATAGGATGAATGGTGGACATTCTGAGATAGATAATAAAGTGATAAAGATAATAAAAACCAATCTAGTAAACATTTATTAGGTCCTACTATGCATAAGCACTGTATTTGGCACTAAGGATACAAGAGTAAAACAAAACCAATCCCTATTCCTAAGAAGTTTATGATCAGGGAAGTAGAGAAGGTTAAATTGCCATAAGGCCACAGAGGGTGAGGAGCCAGGCCTAGAAGCACTAGGGAAATGCAGGACCAGGTACTTAGTGGAAGGGAGTGGGACGGGAGCAGAGAAAGATCCAGGGAAGATGGGGAAACAGTCTGTTTTTGTCCTTCCTCTTTGCTCTACAGAGCGTATTTAGGCAGCATACTCTCCTTCTCCATCCCAGGCCTGAAACAGTCACAGGATTAGAGATAAGAATCCTGTGAGAAGCTAGCCCCCAAATCTTACTCTATTCTAACACCTAGACCCAAAAGAAGGAAAGTCAGAGTTTGAATGGGGTATAGGACAAATGAGGGGTTCAGAGCTTATTTCTGTTCAGATAAAATATCAGTTAGGAGTCTGGAGTTTCTGATGAATACAAGCTTCTCAAAATGAAGAGTACTGAGGATATGATGTGAAATCTAGGGGTTAGTTTACAAGTAATGTGAATAAAAAGAATATCTAGGTAACTCTGGGTCACTGAAAAGTGAAGATGAGTGAGTGAGGGATAAAGTGATAGCCTTACAGGAATCAATAGCAACTATGATGTTTTATTCAAGGACTACCCTAACTCTGAAAGAGCTATGATTTTCTCTTGGAGTTTGTTTTCAATCAAAAGCAAATAAGTATGTAATGCATCTTAATTTTGCAGAATTTGAGGACTGCAGGAGTGAGTGTTTGTGTTTGTGTGTGTATGTGTATGTGTGAGAGAGACAAAGAACCAGAGGGAGAAACAGATAGAGAAAGAGAAGAGAGAGAAGGGAGGAGAAAGGAGGGAGAGCAGACATAGAGATAGAGTGAGAGAAAGAGAAAAGAGGGAGATGGATACAGAGAGGGAGAGCGACAGAATCAGAAATAAAGGGAGAGAGAAAGACTAATAGAGGAAGTAAAGAGGAAAAAAGAGAAGAGGAAGAGAGAGGAGGGGAAAAGGGAAAGAAAGAAAGAAAGGGAGGGGAAAGGACAGAAGGAGGAAGAGAGGAGAGAAAAAGAGAGGGAAAAAGGAAGGGAGAAAGGGACAAGAGAGGAATGGCATAAAGGAAAAGGAATGGCAGAGGGGTGTGTGTGTGTGTGTGTGTGTGTGTGTATGTGTGTGTGTGTGTGTGTGTGTGTGTGTGTGTGTGTGTGTGTAAGAGAGACAGACAGAGACAGACAGAGAAACAGACATACCAGCAGATGGAGGGACAGACAGAGAGAAAGCCTTGGGCAAATCACAAAGTTCCTTGTCTCTGACCCTTTGAAACACGCATTTTTATGTAGACAAAATTAAGACATGTCATTGGATGAACAACCCATTTGAAATAACCCATCAGTCCATATATTTTAGATGGGCATTGAAGATGAACAATGAACTGGTCTCAAAATTGAATAGGAGAATAATTATTTTGGAACTTGGAAAGTGCTTTCAATTATACCAAACTACTCCATGCCACCAAAGTCCATCTTTTGTTGCCCTCAATACTCTATTTATGCTTACATTAAAGTCCCATTTATGTCTCATGCTATAAACATGTTTCTCAGCTTGTGAAGTCTATGACAATGAGATATTTTGAGTCTGTGAAAGCTCTGCCAAAAACTATAACTATGGGTATTAGGGCTGATATAATGTCCAAGGAGCAGCCCAGCAAAGTTCAAAGAGGTTTATCACTCATTTGACTATGGGATGATTCATCTTGTTTCTACCAAGAAAGGAAGGGGTTGCAATCTCTACTGGTAAAGGTAATAGCTACACACTTTTGAAATTACAAATACTTATGATACTGAAGTATTCTCCTGGTGGTGCTACGTGGCTACGAATCACAGAAAACCAAGATCTCATAAGAGTTAAAATTGTATATGACCCAAAGGGTAATGGAAAGTTTCAAGAGTGGGTGTAAGTACGTTGTAGCATATTGCCAGCATTAACCTGCATACAGGAAGTGGCATAAAGATATTGCCAAGGACATGTTTGATTAGAATAGGATGTGGGCTGATCATGTAGCAAGAGTGAAAGATAACAGATGGATGCCCCCCCTGTCTGTGAAGTGCATACTGGCATCTATGAACTATTAAGACAGCTACAGAAAAGCCCCCAACCTGTTAGTTTTAATTCTTATTGGATTATTTATGGAAAGACATAGACAAAAATTGCACAGGATGAGAAGGCATGGGAAGGTTATTTACACTAATGGGGTAGTATGCATGACAATGCAATTAATAGAGCCATTGAAGATGTTATTACCATCAAAGTAGAGTAAAACCTAGTTAAAATTGACATCAAGAGTGATTTCAAAGTAGGAAAGAAGAGGAGACTCCACAAAATGGCCACATTTACCCTGAAGAGAGTTTGTGGAAAAGAGCACAGTTCAACATTTTTTCTTGAGGGCATGCTGAAAAGTGGTGTGCTAAAAGAGGAAGGTTATAACTGTACATCTCTCATCCTTGGATCTTTTCTGTTACTAGTTGACATCTTCTCCCCCACTATCTGTCCTCATCAATCTATAGCACAGGAGATCCTAGATCATGGTGATCAAAGCAGGTCTCCACTTTGACCACCCAGAGGTTGCTCTGTACAGCCATATCAAGAGGTTTTCTTTTTTTTAAATTTATTTATTTAACTTTTAACATTCATTTTCACAAAATTTGGGGCTCCAAATTTTCTCCCCATTTTCCCCTCCTCCATCCCAAAATGCTGAGCATTCTAATTGCCCCTATCACTGATCTGCCCTCTCTTCTAACATCCTTCCCTTCCCTTGTCCCCATCTTCTCTTTTGTACTATAGGACCAGATAACTTTCTATACCCCAATACCTGTATTTCTTATTTCCTAGTAGTAAGAACAATACTTGACAGTTGTTCCTACAACTTTGACTTCCAACTTCTCTTCATCCCTCCCTCCCCACCTCAATATAGGCTATATCTGTGTAGTTTTGCAAATGACTTCCATAATAGTCATGTGGTATGAGACTAACTATATTTCCCTCCATCCTATCCTGCCCCCTATTGCTTCTTTCTCTCTTTGGATCCTGTCCTTCCCCAGGAGTGTTGCCTTCAAATTGCTTGCTCCTCCCTCTGCCCTCTCTTCCATCATCCCCCCCACCCTGCTTATCCCTTTCTCCCCAGCTTTCCTGAATTGTAAAATAGGTTTTCATACCAAAATGAGTGTGCATTTTATTCCTTCCTTTAGTCGAATGTGATGAGAGTAAGCTTCATGCTTTTCTCTCACCTCCCCTCTTTTTCCCTCCACTGAAAAGTCTTTTGCTTGCCTTTTTATGAGAGAAAATTTGCCCCATTCCATTTCTCCCTTTCTCTTCCCAATATATTTCTCTCTCACCACTTAATTTCATTTTTTTAAGATATGATCCCATCCTATTCAATTCACTCTGTGCTCTCTGACTCTGTGCATGTGTGTGTGCATGTGTGTGTGCGTTTGTGTGCGTGTGTGTGTGTGTAATCCCACCAACTGCCCAGATACTGAAAAGTTTCAAGAGTTACAAATATTGTCTTTCCATGTAGGAATGTAAACAGTTCAACTTTAGTAAGTCCCTTATGACTTCTTTTTGCTGTTTACTTTTTAATGCTTCTCTTCATTTTTGTGTTTGAAGGTCAAATTTTCTTTACAGCTCTGGTCTTTTCTTCAAGAATGTTTGAAAGTCCTCTATTTCATTGAAAGACCATTTTCTTCCCCTGAAGTATTATACTCAGTTTTGCTGGGTAGGTGATTCTTGGTTTGAGTCCTAGTTCCTTTGACTTCTGGAATATCCTATTCCACATCCTTCGATCCCTTAATGTAGAAGCTGCTAGATCTTGTGTTATCCTGATTGTATTTCCATAATACTTGAATTGTTTCTTTCTAGCTACTTGCAATATTTTCTCCTTGACCAGGGAACTCTGGAATTTGGCCATAATGTTCCTAGGAGTTTCTCTCTTTGGATCTATTTGTGGTGGTGATCAGTGGATTCTTTCAATATTTATTTTGCCCTCTGGTTCTAGAATATTAGGGCAGTTTTCCTTGATAATTTCATGAAAGATGATGCCTGGGCTCTTTTTTGATCATGGCTTTCAAGTAGTCCCATAATTTTTAAATTGTCTCTCCTAGATCTATTTTCCAGGTCAGTTGTTTTTCCAATGAGATATTTCACATTATCTTCCATTTTTTCATTCTTTTGGTATTGTTTTGTGATTTCTTGGTTTCTCATAAAGTCATTAGCTTCCATATATTCCATTCCAATTTTGAAAGAACTATTTTCTTCAGTGAGCTTTTGAACCTCCTTTTCCATTTGGCTAATTCTGCTTTTTAAAGCCTTCTTCTCCTCGTTGGCTTTTTGAACCTCTTTTGCCAATTGAATTAGCCTATTTTTCAAGGTGTTGTTTTCTTCAGCATTTTTGGGGGTCTCCTTTAGCAGGATATTGACCCGTTTTTCATGCTTTTTTGGCATCTCTCTCATTTCTCTTCCCAGTTTTTCCTCCACCTCTCTAACTTGATTTCCAAAATCCTTTTTGAGCTCTTCCATGGCCTGAACCCATTCAATATTTATTTTGAATGTTTGGGATACAGAAGTCTTGACATCTATGTTTTTCCCTGATGCTAAGCATTGTTCTTCCTCATCTGAAAGGATGGGAGGAAATATCTGTTCACCAAGAAAGTAACCTTCTATGGTCTTATTTTTTTTTCCCTCTTTTGGGCATTTTCCCAACCAGTTACTTGACTTTTGGGTCCTTTGTCAAGAGTAGGGTATACTCTGGGAATCTGTGAGATCTCAGTTCCTCCCAGGTGGCACGATCAGGCGTGTACTAGTCTGGACACAGAGAGGGATTTTTGTGCCCAGAATCTTAGCAGATAACCTCTCCACAGCCACTTGGCCTCCAGTTCCAATAAAGTCACAACTGGGAGCTGATTTTCAGATAAGCTGGATGGGCAGGGCGATCATTCAGTTTGAGACAAAGACCAGCTCAGCCAGGGCCTCCACCCAAGGCTGAGGTAGGACTCAGCTCTTCAGTGCTCCCAGGGGTTTTTACACTCCAACAAAGGAGCTTCTGAATGGGCTGCAGTGCTGGCTCTGTGGCCATTGACTGCTGCTGGAGCTATGAAAAAGCCTTTCTCCCTTCCTGGCCCCCTGATAAGACTCTGTCACTGACCTTTGGTGCCAGTGGGTTGAGGGATCTGAGGCCCCACTGCTGCACCTGGAGATTCCGCCCCTCCTCCTAGAGTCTCATCGCACCACTCCGCACCAAGCTGCTTGGCCAAGGCTGGGCTGGGCTCTGTGCTCGGCTCCCGCATCCGGCACAACCGACGTTTCCGTGGGCCTTTCAGGTTACCATGGGCTGGAAATCTCCTCCATTCTGTTGTTCTCCACCTCTGCTGCTCCAGAATTTGTTGAGAGTCCCTCTCTACAGGTATTTTATGGGCTGTGGGGAGGACCCTGAAGTAAGTGTGTCTTTCTAGTCTGCCATCTTGACTCTGCCCAAGAAGTTTTCTGACAGGTTAATATCTATACCAGAGGTTGAGAACCTGTGGCATCGAGGCCACATGTGGCCCCCTAGGTCTTCAAGTATAACCCTTTGACTGATTCCATACTTCACAGAACAAATCCTTTTATTAAGAGGCTTTATTCTGTGAAGTTTGGATTCAATCAAAGGGCCACCTTTGAGGACCTAGAGGGCCAGGGGGGCCTTGAGGCCACAGGTTCCCCACCCCTGATCTAAATCATCCAGGAATAATTGCTATTGAACCTTCTTAAAGCTGTCCACAGATGGGGTGGAAATTCCCCTTGCTCCTTCCAGTGCTCATCATGATTTGTTGGGTCCTCTCTTCTGTACAACTTAAATCTTCCATGATTTTCTTCAAAAATAATTGTCTCTAGTTCAGGCCTTTATAAGCATGGCAAATAATCTTCTATCAATCTCCTCATAAAAACAACATAAGAACTTTTTTTGTTTTTAGAACTTTGTTTTAGTAGGAAAAGCATCAGATCCAGGTCCCAGATATGCTCCTTATTACTACCTATATGACTTCAAAAAAGTTCTTTAAATTCTATGAGCCATAGTTTCCCCACATATGAAATGACAGGATTGGATTAGATCTAAGTTAGCACAATAAATTTATCAAGACTAGATGGTCGCTAAGGTCTCTCTCTCAGCTCTAAATCCTCTGATCCATTTTGGTATACCCAGAGAGATAAAAAAATCAATCAAAGTGACTTTCAGGCTCCTGGAGTGCAAACAAATTAAATCTAGGTGAGAAAATTCTGCTTCCAACAGTGACCATGGTAGATGAAGCGGGAAAGGGGTGGAGGGTGGTGTCTGTTTCCAAGCCTCTTCAGAGACTTGATTTGGAGACTTCTCCCCACAATCCCACCACCTTAGAATTTATTTCCAGTCTATTCTGATTCACTGAAAATAATAGCAACAACCATTAAAGGAACAATAATATTAACAATAACAGACCTAGCAAAGATCAAAATTACACGGTTATTGGAAGAAGAGCCTATAATTACAGTGGTCCTGTCTGCTACTGGAATTCTAACAAGATCACTTTTTGTGAGTCTACAGAAAATGAGTTTCCATCTGAATATTTTCTAACAACCACAAAAAATGGTTATTTATTTTATCCATCTGTACAATATTCTGAAGACCATCAACTTTAAAAGAAAAATAGCAGGATAGTGATTTATCCCAGGATTGTTTCTATCTGAATCCCATAAAAATGCACATAAACATTTATTAACTGTGAGAGAAATTACTATTTCTCTCTTGTATTTATAACCAATTACTGAAATCAGGATAAAGGATTTTCTCCTTTTCTACCTCCTCAGGCAGAAATCAACCAGGGTAGGTAATGTTTCTCAAAGACTCACCCAGGATAAAAATCTGATCAAACAATAAATAAATTCTAAATTTAGGCAAATGGGTGGATTCCTGGTCATTGTGTTTCCCAGACTCAGGTCTGGGAAAATGTGGATTCTCCCTTTTTTCAGATAGGAAATATGGAAATTGATAAGTCTCTTTGACTAAGATTTGGGTGATCCAAGTCAAGTAGTTCAACACCCTTATTGTAATATAACCAGCATCTCATTATAATATTCATTTTCTCATTAACTGTTATCCAATCAGAGTTGCTTACCACCCTCAGGAACATCTGCTCTTCCAAGAGCATACAAACTGTGAGTTCATGCCGTGGGAGGTCTTTGGCATTCAAGGATCTCTGACTTCTTTTATTAATAACATGCTAGTCTTATTAATAAAATGATTAAATTACTCAGAAATTCTGTCTCAAATTTTTTAAATGTCTCATGTCCCAGGTACTGTGCTAATTTCTGGGGATTTAAGAAAGGTGTACAAGACAGTCCCTTCTCTCAAGAAGTTCAGAGTCTAATGGGAGAAGACCATGCAAACAATTACACACAAACAGGATAAAGTGGAAATAAGCCACAGAGAGGAGACATTCGAATTAAAGGGCATCAGAAAAGGCTTCCTGTAGAAGGTGGGATTTTGGATGAGATTTGAAGAAAGCTACAGAATCCAGGAAGTAGAGATGAAGAGGAAGAATGTTCCAAGTATGAAGGACTGCGAGGACTAAGAAGTATTTTGTGGAACCAAGAGAAAGAAGGCCAGTCCACAGGATCAAAGAGTACCATTTGGGGTAGGGATAAGAGGACTCTTTTGAAAAGCTTTTCAAAGACAGATAGGGGATTTTTAATATTTGATCCTAGAGATGATAGAGAGCCAGAGATGTTTATTGAGCAGGTGGGTGACATAGTCAGACCTGCTCTTTAAGAAGTTATGAGGTCTGAATGCAAATGAAAGCATACTTTTTCTTTATTTTTTCCTGTTTTGGAGGGTCTGTTTTCTTTCACAACATGAGTAACATTGAAATATATTTTGCATGACTGCACACGTATAACCTATCTTAAATTGCTTACCTTCTCAATGGGGGAAACAGAAGGGAACAGAGGAAGGAAAGAGAGAGAGAATTTGGAACTCAAAAAATTATTTTAAAAATTAATGTTAAAATTGCTTTTACATCTAATTGAGGGAAAATTAAAAAATAAAATGTAATTGGGGAAGAAAAAATAAATAAAAATACAATACAACAACAACAAAAGATGAAGAGCACCTTAATAACTGAATGAAATAACGATTATAGCAGGGAGAGGTTGGTGGTATGGAGATCAACATGCTACTGAAATAAACCAGGTAAGAGGTGATAAAGGGCTGTACTAGGCTGATGGCAGTGTCAGAGGAGAGAACAGATGTTATGAAGATGAAATTAACAGGACTTGGCAATAATATGAGACTAAACTGATCCTAACAAAATAATAATGATTAATATTTGTATGGCACTTTAAGGTCTGTAAATCATTTTACTTAAACCATTTGATTGTTTCAATAACATTATGATCTAGGTGATATTATTATTTCCATTTGACAGAGGAGGAAACTGGAGCTGATAAAACTAGGAGACTTACCACACTCATTCAGCTAGTCAGAATGGAAATAAGATTTTAATTCAGGTCTATGTAAGTTCAAATCTAGTGTTATATCCACTATGACAAGCTTCCTCTTCTAACGGTTCTAGTTATGCTACAGCTCTCTATTACCACTAGCCTGTGACTAGGAAAGAACTGACATTACTGAACCCCACCTAGGATAAGAACCTCAGACATTAGGCCTCCCACTTTTGGGATCCCATCTGGGAAAACAGGCCTCTTTCTGTCAGGCCCTCATCTACAATTAAGGCCCCTGACATCAGACCTAAGGATTGGCTCCACATGCAGGGGACCAGCAGACTATATAGTGCCACAGTGGATACAGTACCAAGCCTGGAGTCATGAAGACTCATCTTCCTGAGTTCACATCCAGCCTCCGATTCTTACTATGTGACCCTGTGCAAGCCACTTAACCCTATTTGCCTCAGTTTCCCCATCTATAAAATGAGCTGGAGAAGGAAATGGCAAACAACTCCAGTATCTTTGCCAAGAAAACCCCAAATGGGGTCACAAAGAGTCAGATATAACTACATAACAAAAAGCAGATTTATATTTCTTGGAATGAGACAAAAGAACTGGCACTGCTTTAGAACTTTGGTTAGAATCTTATGCCTGACCGCTTCTTTGCTAGTATTTGAGTATGAGGAAATTGGTGTCACTCTTTTCTATCATAGAACCCATAAGAATGCAAGTCTCAGTCAAATAGTTCTCTACCACAGAGCTACCAAAATCCCACCTCTTCCTCTCCTAATCTCTATCATAGTCTCTAGATGCCTAGGCAATCCTTCCCCCCACACCCTTCCTCCACAGATCTCTCATGACATCTGCCCAAGCCTACCCCTCCTGAATCCCTATCCTATTCCTGTCCATTATTCTCTCTGGAATCCCTATTCTCTTCAATAAAAACAACAAAAACAAAAGCCCTTCCCTTCATCTCAGAACTCTTTCTTACACATCTTGAACTCACAGAAACCACTGCAACTGGAAGACACTGCATCCCCATCAACCCATTCCAATACTGCGTACATTATCTCTCATGCCTAGCCCACTGTCAGGAAGCGAGGCAGGCATACGTCTCTTTCTTTTCTGTCACTTCTAGGCTCTTACTCTACCTACATTCAATAAACATTCCTCCTTCGAAGTTCATTCTATCCATTTATGCCACTCTATCCAGACAGTCACTGTTATCCCTTGTCTACCCCTATACTCCCAAGTATTTCTCCATCTTTTTCAAGTAGTTTAACCTCAAGGCTTAATTGACTTGATATGTGGGGCAAATCATAGGAATGGATCAGAGGACAGGAGGAGGCATAAGAGGAGAGATGGAGTGTGACAGTGTTAGTTGAGACTAAGGAAAGGAAGTTAGATTGGGCTTTCTAGTTATTTATAGGCAATAAATGTCTATGGTAGCCTTTCTAGGGGTAAGGTGTTGTTCCAGCAGACTTCTTAGAATACAAGTAATATTGGCCCCATCAGTCCTCAGTGCAGTTGCTTATTAGGCTTTGTTTTGCAGGCTGGGGTGTTTGAACTATAAAAGGATTGGCCTGGGGGAAGGAATGGAGTATGCACCCTTAGTTGGAGCTTAGGCTGCCTACAAAAGAGTTTCCTCCAATGACTTGTTGCACAAGAGAAGCTATTTCTTATATCCCTTCATTTTCGTGCTTTGTGTTTTAAAAATTTTAAATATTAATTTAATTAGGCTTTTATATAAATAAAATAATTTAATTAGGTTTATACAGTTTGTATGTCATTTTATTTTTAATTATTTCTTAGCAAAAATCTATCTTTTCTCCCTCCCAAGTCCCCCTTCCCCTGGATGAGTAAGATTGAAAAGTAAAAGCTTGTGACAAATATTTATAGTCAAGTTAAACAATTTTTCCTGTGGCACTATGTATGTGTGTATGTATATGTATATATGTGTGTGTATATATGTGTGTATGCATATATATCTATATCTATATATCATATATATCTATCTATATGTATTTATGAGCCAGGCACTGTGCTAAGTACTGTACTAAGCCTAATGATTATTACATTGATTAGAGTTCCTAAATCTTTCAAAGATTTTTCTTTACAATATTATTCCATTGTATAAGTTATTCTCCTGCTTATGCTAACCTTATTATGTATCATTTCATACAAGTGATTCCAGGTTTCTCTGAAACCTTACCCTTTGTGTTCTAGAATATCATATACAAAGCTCTCTACTTCTTTAAGGTGGTAAGGTGGTGGATGCTTTATGGTTATAGATGTTTTATGGTGGTAGACATAAATAATCCTGATTGTGGTTCCTGGGTACTTGAATTTTCTTTCTATTTGCCTTCTTATTTGTTGATGTGAAAATGGTGCCTCAAGGGTTAAAAGTTGCTTTTCCTGAACTTTATGAAGACTCTAGTTTATTTTGTAATCTGAAGGCACTCCAAAGTCCTTTTCCCCTTATCTTGAACCTGTACCAAAAGAATTGTTTTTGTCTCCCTTATCCTGTGTTCCCCAGGTCCTTTATTTTTTAAACTGTATTCTTCCACCCTGTCCTTAAATCCTTAAACCATAAAGAATTCCCTTTGTCTCCCTCATCCTATGTCATCCTATCCTTTAATCTTGAACCTTCATAAAAACTTCTAACACTACATCACCATTCTGAATCCATTATATAAGCATAACTCCCCCAAATAATTGAAGTCTCTCTTAGCTTTCTTGCTAAGGAGGCCCATGATGCTTTTTCACATAAAATAAAAAGCTTCCATTGTCTGGGAGTAAATTCTTTCACACCTGAACCAGCTCTCCCAAAACTGTGCCCTCATCATTTGTTTGATGTGGCAGTTCTGAAATTTGGCTAAATGTTCTTGGGAGTTTTCCTTTGGGGATCTCTTTCAGGACACAACCTATAGATTCTTTCTATTCTATTTTACTTCCTAGTTCTAACATCACTTCTGGGCAGTTTTTGTTTTTTGTCTGAGGTTTTTTTTTATGATTTCTTGAAATATGATGTCTACACTCTGTCTTTGGTCACAGGTTTTGGGTAGTCCAGTGACTCTTAAATTATTTCTTCTTTATCTGTTTTCCAGGTCAGTTGCTTTTGCTATGAGATGCTTGCTTTTTTCTTCTTTTCTATCTATTGTTTCAGTCTTTTGACTTTGTTATAATGCTTTGTGTTTCCTCATGGAGTCATTAACTTCTGTTTGGTCCATTCTAATTCCATGGAGTTTATTGTTTAGTAGAGTTTTTCCCCTGCTGTGTCAAGCTCTTAATTTCCTTTTCAATTCTGTCTTCCATAGCTCTCTTCCCTTCCCCCAATTCTTTGTCTAGCACTTATTTCATTGATAAAAAAAACATTTTTAATTATTCTTCATCTCTTCTAGAAATTCTAGTTAAATTTATGTCCAAAGTGTCCTTTTCTCTGAGACTTTGTAGATGTTTTGGAGTCATTCTCTTCTTCTGATTTTGTGTCTTGAATGTCCCTGTCACTATAATAACTTTTTATGATGGGACTATGTTTTGTTAGTTCATTTTTCCATCCTACTTCCTGACTTTGAACTTGATGTTATGGCCCAACTCTACAAACTTCCAGAGGAAATGCTTGAGCAGTCCTGTTGTTGCTTTCTTGTGGTATTGAGTTATATTATTCTAGGACCTTAGGGACAGCTCTGGCTGGAGATCTGCAAATTTTTAGTGCTCCCAAAATTATCTGATTCAGTACAAAGGCAGATTACTACTGACCCTTCTGGTCTGAGCCCTGACAATTCCTGACATGAATTTGGTTCTAAGTAACAAGTCTATGGACTCGACCCTTCTGAAGTTTTGGTAAACTGCTGTTTTAATAAGTCACTATCAGCTATATAGAAAACAACGTTGGTTCAGAGTAGTAGAACTGCAGATTTCCCTTTAGTCTGGTATTCTTGCTTTGGTTATTTTTCTGTAGAGTTTAGATTGTGTTGGAAGATAAAACTGAAATCCTGCTTTGTTCCTGGGAGTCTGAGATATACAACTATTTGAATTTGTTTCCTGTTAGGTACACAATCAAGGGTTTGTGACTACTTCTTACCTTGGCACAGGGCTCCTCAAACCTCTGTAGTAAGGTACTAATATGCCAGTTGGTACTTGTACCTTAATACAAGTTTAGGTCCCTCTGTGTTGAATCTGGGATCTCTTCTTACACTGTGGAAGGTGAAGTGCACAACCTCTCCTTGCACTGGAATGTCCCTGGTCAGATCCAGTCTCCAGTGTCCCAAGACCTCTCTCTGTCACCCTTTCTCTGTTTGCCTCCTCATCCTGCAAGATAACATCAGTTCTGAAACTCACACCTTCTCCATGATGCTTGACCCTGGAGCTCTTCCTTCTCTATTACTGGAAAGGATGGAAGGTGGAGGCTTCCTCCCAGAACCTGCATTTAAGATGGTGCCCAGGGTAGCCATTTTTTCATTACCCCTTGGGCTGTACTCATTGGATTTCATCAAACCCCTGTGCTGGTAACCCCAACCAGCTCCTCTTTACAGCTTCTTTTTATGGGTTGTCTTCCCCCATAAGATTGTAAGCTCTTTGAGGACAGGGGCTTTTTTTGCCTTTCTTTGTATCGCCAGCACTTAGTACTGTGTTGAACATTGTAGATGCCTGATAAATGTTTATTGACTGCCTGACTCCCTAAGTCAATCTGGGCTAGGAAAAAAAATATGTGCTATGGATTGAGAGACACTCCCCTACCCCCTCATAGATTTGTTGATTACTCAGATCACTGTTAATGGAGGCAGGGACTAACAGGCTACCAGAAGAAAATATCCTTTCTGATTTACAAGTTTATCTGGATAATGCCTTGGATCTCATGGAATTGAGGACTATGAAATAAGATAAAAGGGATAAGATGATGCAGAATTAGACGAAGTAGTAAAAGAGCTTTAAGCTTATCCTATTAACACCACTCCCCCTTCATCCCCACTCCCCTGTATTCCCACCAAGGTTACAGCTTCCCAGGAGCTTCTTATAGCATGGGTAAATCAGAGAATGGGCAGGCTTTTAACTTCAAAGAACTTGGGAGGTTCATAAGAAATTTAAACAAGTTAATGAAATCCTAGAACAATGGACAAATACTCCCGAACAGGCCTCATTATGCCACGTTCTCACTATCTATTGTTCTAGGATGGTCTAGAATATTTGTCCTTTTCAGAATTCCACTGACTGGGAAAGTTCACTGAAGCTTTATTCTTGAGAAATCATTTGGAGGTAAGTCCTAAATAGGGATGAATCTTTCTCCTCGTTTTCAAATGGCTAGAGTGGGGCATGCTGCACAGTTGGCCCCATAAGGAAGAATTCCTCTAGAGCTGGGTTTCTTAGACTTCTTGTGTGTCATAGATCCCCATTGGTTATCTGGTAAAGCCTATGGAATCCTTAAAATGTTTTACTGCCTATATTTGTAAGTAAAAGAAATGCTAAATTTTATTTAGAGGCTAGTGAAAATAAAAATGTATTTTTTTCCCATTCAAGTTATGGAACTCAGTTAAACAAACAAATAAAAACCCCTGATCTCTAGCCAGTTCTGACCTGGAGGATGAGAGAAGCTGAATTTTTTGAGAGAAGTTTGCTGGAATGGATTTATGCCCCCTTCTAATAACTCCACTGCCTTAACTAACTTGCTTTAGGAATAATATGATACCTCTCAGGTGCAGCCCTATCTAACTGTATGATTTGTTCAGGCATTAACTATGAGTCTTTGCCAGGAGAATACATAAGCTTAGGCAGATCCATTGGTGGAGTTTTAGGAGGAGATTGAGGTCGGCCCAGTAGCTATTCAAATAAACTAGGCTGTTGTGTTTGTCCTTTGTTCTAGGAGACCATGACATCAAGATGATGACATGACTTGCAGTTGACTTTGATTTGAGTGAGGGAGGGCTGTGCAAGGTCACCAACCTCACTTTGTTTTCCTGAGCCATCTGGGTCCAGTTGCTTGACATTCATCAGGACAACTGGAGATGGCCCAGGATGCAATGTAAGACCCTGGTCCTTTCAGGTCAAGGTCTTATCATGTTCTCACTTTGAGTGAGATACATCCATTTAGTGAATAGGCTTCTTTAAGTTATTCATCGGATGGCCTCTTCAATCTAAAAAAAAATCAAACTGGGAGGGGAAGACCCTCAGGGCTTCTGGGTAAAAAAGAAACAATTACTATTTAGTTATTACATCTACTCTGTGCTAGGTGGGTGAGGACTTGCTATCCTGTCCATGAGCTCCAGAGTGAATTGGGTTCAAGGCTTGATCTTTGAGCAAGAAATGTAGCCAGTAAACCCAGAGGAACAAAGGCAGCTTTGGTCATGGAGTTTGCCTTCCCCTAGGCAGAACACCAGGAGATATGGAGAGGTCAAGAAGAGGCATGATGCCCACCATCATGTTAGGTAGTCAGAAGATGATGATACTCTTTTCCATGATGAACTCTAGGAATGACTTTTGAAACACAGAGTAATAAGATTATTGATAAATAACCTATGAAAGTGTGTTAGTATAATTGTATTGAGATATTTGATACCAAGGGCCCTTCTCCTCACCCAAATTTAGGATACCCCTAAAAGCCCCTACTTCACCTGGTCAGTCTGCACCCCTAGACTGGTGTTCACAGCCACTGAGGGACTAGTGGAGTGAACTCTAAGCAGAGGACCCAGTTTCCTCCAGAGCTTGGGCCCTGGGAGAGAACCAGAGGTCATACACCTGAGTTGCTGTGGCATGGAAGATAGTGTGGGGTGAGGCAGATGGGAAGAGGCTCCAAACACAGAAGAGCCTGCTGAATATTGGAAGCCAAATTACAATTATACTAGGGGACCATCAATGTTCTCATAGGGGCACTCCCATTTCTATCAGTGCTTTGAGCGAATAAACTATTAGGAAAAGAATTAACCTTATTCAGGTAAAAATGGGTAGAAGATCTCCTGTTTGGGTTTCAGGTATGGCAGATGATCAGGGGAATGTATTGTAGCTATGGATATTATGATTTCCTAAGAATCAATCCCAAGGGCTTGCAGTAGCTTCTATGACAATTACTATAGGTAGAGCTAAATTAAAGCTCTTGGAGTTGCCTGACCCATCCTATGTAGTTAATATTAAACAATATTGGCTTGAGGAGAGTTGGGGTGTGGTGACAGATACTTCCTCCCTCATAATGGAGCTAGAGACTTGTATTCTTGTTATATGAATTCCTCTTTTAATAACTCTGTGTGACAAATAAAGAAGGGAGATAGACAGTACCTGGAGATTACCAGTTGACTATTGAGGATTGAACAAAGTAGTTACGGAACTGCTTAGCCATTCCTGATCTTGTTAGCATGGTAGAACAGATAGCTCAGTCTTCAGATGAATGTTGTGAGGTTACCGATCTTGACAACTCTTGTCTATCCCTGTTGCTGAGACCAATTATAACCACTTAGTTCACTTTTACCACAGTTTAGTGGCCAGTGACCTGAAAAAGGCCCCATTCATTACCTAAGGTCATTAATAATCATCATTATATTGATAATACAAGGCTGATTGGATCAGATGAGGTGTGAGAGGCAAAGATCCTAGATGGTTCATACAAGATACACGATTAGGAGTACAAGTATTAAGAATATTCAGAGTCCAACCAGTTCAGTTAAATTTTAAGGGATATATTCAATAGGAAGAGCCCAAATGATTCTAGATGTAGTTTACCACAAGTTCTTTTTCTCACACAGACTAACAGACTAAGAAGAAAGTACAAAGGCTTATTGGTCTTATTTGGTTTTGAAGAACCTATTATTCCAAGTGTGGGTATTTTGATGATTCCTATTTATTTAATTACTTATAAATTTACCTTTGTGTGTGTGCGTGGCAGGCAGAATAGACTGTAGCCATAAGAGATTTAAAGTAGGCTGTCCAGCAATCTCTCCCCTTGGGTGCTTACGGTCCTATGAGGCACATGTTCCTAGAGATCTCTGCTCATAAGAACAAAGTCAAATGGAACCTTTGGAAAACACCAAAGAGTGGCCAAATTAAATGGTCATTGGTCTTCTGAAGCCATAAACTCCTAGAAGCAGCCACTTGTTACATACTTTGTTCCAGAAGCAACTGTTTACATATTATTGGTTTCTGGTTGCAACTAAACAGAGGTCCCAAAGTCACATGATTACCCTTCATTCAGTCTTGCCAGTCATAAGTTGGGTATAAATGATGGGTCATCTAACAAGGTATATAGGGTACCAGACAATTATCAAATAGAAACAGCACATCTAAGACTACATTTGTCCACACCCCTGAGGTATTAGTGTCCTTCATGAAAGACAGTGATATTGACTGAGGCTAAGTCTCTACTCCCAGGTAAAATGCATTATCCACCCACTACCCCTTATTAGTCCAGTGGGCCCTTACCTATCAGAAATTAGCTCTTGAAGATAATTGTTTCTGGGGCAGCTAGGTAGTGCAGTGGATGGAACACCAGCCCTGGATTCAGGAGGAACTGAGTTCAAATTAGGACTCAGATGCTTGACACTTATTAGCTGCATGACTTTGGGCAAATCACTTAATTCTGATTGCCTGGGCAGGGAGGGGTGGGGAATGTATGAAGATAATTGTTTCAAGTGGTTGCTGATGGCTTGTATCATTGGAAAAAAAAAAAAACGAAGATACTCAAATGAGTTTCAGAAGCCATCAAGAAAGTGAACAGGGATAAAGAAGGATCCTAACCAGTCACCTCAGTAGAGTAAACTAACATGGTTGTCCTATGAGAGAATCTTGAAGGATGGAGCAAAATATATGTGTGTATATGTGTGTATGCATACATGCATGTATATATGTATGTGCATATACACATGCAAATACAAACATACATATATGTGTGTGGACATATATGAATGTGTGTGTGTGTGTATAGGCTATGGGTTTGGTTGAGTGGTTTGGGACCTGAAGAGACAGAATTGGACAATTAAAGGCTCTCAACTACGGAGTCAGAATCAGTGCAAGAATTTTGTTTATGTGTCTTTGAGCATGCTGTTGTGGAACATATCAGCCTCTATTAGAGACATTATAGACCTCTAATGAACTGAAAAACCAGATTGATGCATACCCTTAGAAGATTATTAGAAATTGGGGATGGGATTAATGATCAATGTAGACAATAGCTGTGATGCTATTCTGTGGTGAATGTAGAGATATACAACCCCTTAGCCAAGATATCACACAAAGCCACTCCTGCCTATCCTTAAATCTTTATGCAAGTGAGAGCATCCATCATTGAGGGATCAGTACCATACTGAAGAGGAAGAGCCCAAATGATTCTAGATGTAGCTTACCACAAGCTCTTTTTCTCACCCAGACTAACAGACTAAGAAGCAAGTACAAAGACTTCTTGGTCTTATTTGGTTTTGAAGAACCTATTATTCCAAGTGTGGGTATTTTGATGATTCTTATTTATTGAATTACTTATAATTGATAATATGATATAATAATATGATCCCATGTGCTTCTCAACTTGCTCTGATTGGCAGAATGATTATAATGGCCCTCTTCTTCCATCTACGAGCAAGATGATTGCCCTCTCTGCAGTCAGCATCAACTGATGATATGAAACTGTCATGGCAATTGACTGTTCCTGCTGTAGCTGTTATCGAGGCTCTTATAAAACATATTCTTCTTGCCTAGGGACCCCCTGGTACTATTGCTTATGATGAGGGTACCCATTTTATTACATACAACGAACATATGGAATTGGACCCATCATCACTACATTAGTAGGTTTTCCATTTTCTAAATCATCCCCAGGAACCTGGTATTGTGGAGCAGGGGAATGGACCTTTAAAACAACCTACACGTAAGACCCCTTGGTTAAAGGGCTTATGTGTTCAGTTTTCCAGAGGATGCGTCTTTGACAAATCAGCACTACTCCAAGAAGGTAGGTGTCAGTTCCCTAGATTGTTTGGATACCTCCCTCAGGAAGATTTTCCTCACTAGAATGGAGAATTTTTGGACATTGTCCCGGCTGACCCTCATTAACCCTTCCTTTTTCTATCCTCTATGTGATATCACCCTGGGCTCCAGTTCTTGCCCCCTCAGAAGATTTTGTACAACAAGAAAAAATTATTCGATTTCTACTAATCAAAAATTCTTTTTCCTCAGGATAGTTCAGATAGAATCTTCTGAGAAAAAAGTCTGAGCGACCAATGAGTAGAATTGTTGGGAATGGCTTTGCTTTTTAAAGATTTAGGGCAGAAGTGTCAAAGAAAGCCATTTGGGGGAAAGAAAATATCTCAGAGGGTGGAGGAAAAAACGACCTTTGTCAGGATATGAGAGAGTAGAAAAATATCACAGAGAAGAGAAAAGGGAGGAAGGAGAAAGGTCAGTTGTATACTTAGAGTTTAAAAAAAAAAATGAATGATCTTCCTGAAGGAGTCTTATCGTACAGAGGATGAAGTAGATGTTTCTTTTTTTTCTCCACAGAAGCTGTCACATAGGAGATTATCCAGTAAGGGTCAGAGAAAAAAGTGAAGAACACGGGTGGTTAGCTATTCCCTGTTCAGGAATACTGGGGCAGCTATTTTTTGACCCAACAGAATTAAAAATTGCTCTTTTATCCTCCCAGAGCACATAACAGAATCTAAAATATAATAGAGAGCCTCCCAAGATTTATCAAAACATATAATTATTACCCACGTAGGTGAATTATGTGAGTACAAAGGATACTCCTAAAGAAAGAAAGAATCTAAAGAAGCATTATCAAAATATTAAAAGTCTTGAGTAAGAAACCTAAGTGTATAAGGGCATAGGTTGTATTTTCTTCACTGGTGCCCAGAGAAGGTAAGGCATATAGAAGATACAACTTGATTTTAGAAATGAATAGCTGGCTAAGAAAATAACCGAGGTTGCTATGTGACCTTTTGCCCCTTGAATTAAGTTTTCAGGATGATAGATTCCTGACCAGGTAGAAAATATACCTCAAGCTGTTATATATATCTCTACTCCCTTTCACAGCCAAATTCTTAAAAAAACTGCCTATAATTTTCTTTCATTTTCTCTACTCACTCACTTTTCAGTGCCTTGTAATCTGGCTTCCAACTTCGGCACTCAGCTGAAAATACTCTCTCTAAAATTAACAATGGACTATTTTTAAATTACGTTTTATTTTTTAATTAATAAAAATCCACCTCTTTTTTCTGCCCATTCCAATTCTTCCGCCTCCAACTGAGAAAAGAAAAAGAAAACCCCTATTAAAATGCGTATAGTCAAGCAAAAGAAATTTGCCCATTGACCGTGAGCAAAAGGGAAAAATAAAATTTCTTATTCTGGACTCTGAGTCTTTGACTTCTCTGTCAGGAGGCAGGTATCATGTTTCATATTAGTCCTTCAGAACTGTGGTTGTTCATTACAATGATCCTTACCATAGTATTGTTACTGTATAAATTGTTCTCCTGGTTCTGCTTTACTGCATCAGTTCACATAAGTCTTCCCAGGTTTCTCTGAAACTGTCCCTTCATCATTTCTTACAGCACAATAGTATTCTGTAGCATTTATATACTATAACCTATTTATCTATTCCACAATTTATGGGCACCTCAGAAAGAGCCATAAATATTTTTGTATATCCTTTGTTAGAATTTGTTTTGTTTAGGACTAATCCTTCTCTTAACCTCTCCTCCCTCTAATTTCTCCTTATTCTTTTTTTTTCCTTTTCCCTCCTATTTAGATGGAAGGAAACACTTAAGATATGAGTTCTAAAGGCACAAAGGGAAACAACTCTAATGAGGAGAAAAATAGGAATTGTTTGACAAGGCCAACGTATATAAAAGGAAACTCATCAAGCAACTTAGATATTTTTTTTAAGGTACATACTGAGGATGAAAACAAAGTCAAGTAATATAGGATGAATGTGCAAAAGGTGGCACAGTCCTTAAAGAGAGTGCCAACAATCCTAAATAATGAGTAGGTCAAAGTACAAATCATAGAAACAATTAAGAGCTATGCAAAATAAAATAATAAAGATGAAACAACATACCAAAATTTCTGGGAGGCAGCTAAAGCAGTCCTTAGGGGAAAAATCGTATCCCTACAAAAATTTTTAATAAAATGTGAAAAAGAGAGAATTCATGAAGTGAATATACATTTTAAGAAATTAGAAAGCCAAAATTTAATCAAACCCCAAATAAGCACAAAAGTAGAAATATTAAAAATTAATGGGAAGATACATAAAGTGCAAACAGAAAAATAGAAACAATAAATAAAACTAAACGCTGGCTCTTTGAAAAGATTAGAAAAATCAATAAACACAGCTATTCTGATGAAAAAGCAGAGAACAAAAAATCAAATTAGCAAGGTGAAATCACAACAAAACCAGAATAAATAAAAAGAACAATCAGAATATATAATGCACAGTTTTATGCTAACAAAACTAAGAACACAAAAGAAATTGAAAAATACCTCCATAAATGTAAAATACCCAGACTATTAAAGGACCAGGTAGCGATTTTAAATAACTCAACTTAATGCTCAGGTAAGGAAATGAAGCTAGTTGTAAAGGAATTACCAAAGGGAAGGGGAGGGGAGAAGGGGCAAAACTTATCCTGATGGATAAGGATAATTCACAGGAGAATTCTTATCAAACTTTTGAAGAACAATTAGTACTTCACAAATTATTCTTACAAAGTAAGAAAGTGCCCCACTAGAATCCTTTTAGGGGATAAATATCGTACTAATACCTAAACTAGGAAAAAATAAAACATAGAAGGGAAACTGTATGCCAATTTCATTAATGTATATTGACACGGAAATTTTAATCAAGTGATTTATCCAAGAAATCATTCATTATGACCAAGTGGAATTTATAGCAGGGAAGAAAGGATGATTCAACCTTAGGAAAATAATTAACACAACTAATCATATTAAAAACCAAAATATCCAGAACCGCACAAAAACCCAGATGTTGGGTCTTCTCTCTCTGGTAACTATGTATGTATGTAATAGACAGTTGGAGCTATTTGTTGATCTGTGACGTATGTATTGCTTATGGTCAAACACTAGAAGCTCTGTCTGTTAATCTTTATTTCTCTGCTTGCATTTCCTCTGTTGGTATATGTGATTAAAGAAGATTGCTGACCCCTCAAAAGTTGCTTTTCTTTCAGAAAAGCAGATCTAAGAACCGGTGCTAGCAGGCCATGCTGGATGTGTCAATGTGCTTGCTGCTACAGTTCCCCTGTATTTAGCCTGTGTCAGACCCCATTAGGAGGACTGTATAAAATTATGGGAACCTGAGGTTTAAAGACACTGATGATACGCTACAGTGTGTCCAGCAAAGGAGCAACTAGTCCTTACCATGTGGGGAACATTTGAAGGAACTGAGGAGCCTGGCAAGGAGAAGATTTAGAAGACTTAGAGAGTACATGACAACTGTCTTTTAGTATTTGGAGAACTGTCAAAAGAAAGAGTTATTCAATTTCACTCCAGAAGGCAGAACAAGAAATAATAGGAAAAAGATGCAAAGAAGCACATTTAGGCCTGATATCAGGGTGGGAAACCAAACCAAATAAAGTAGTAAAAATGTAGATTGGGATGCTTAGGGATCTCCCACTCTTCCTTCAAGGGTCAAATGTCTACTTGTTTCTTTTCAAGGCCAACCCCTCTACTTGTTCACGTTCCTTTCTGTCCATTCTTACAGATTATTTTCACAACCATCTCTACCCTGGAAATGTTTTGGGAACGCTATGCTCCTGAACTGAAAATGATCAGTAACGCTTTCTCTGTAATTTGCACCTTATTTCCTGGACTCCAGTTCAAGTCCCTATAATGCCTCCCTATGTTTGCTCAAACCATAGGAAATTAGACTGTTATCTGTTCTGAAGGTGACAGATGTCCTACACAGCTGGTGGTTCTGGCTTTGGCAGTCCCTGTGTTCCTCTAATGCAAGGAAATATCCCCAAATAGCAAAGACTGCTGTGTTCTCTTGTGAATTCATAACATTTATTGTTTGCATGAGTCATTGAGCACTTATCACGTACTGTCTTGTGATACCTCATACCTTCATCTTGTACTGTTAATTACCTAGTTTGTATATGCTTAACTTCATTCTACTGCCAGAATAATCTTTCTTATCTATGAATTCAAAGATGTGCTGCAACTTCCTATTAGCTCCTAAACAGAGTTCCATTTCATTTGTCTTATATTCAACCCTTTCTCTAATCTGGTACATCTCCTCCTTCCTTCCAACCTCGATTGATATTACTTTATGCACCTGTCCTGTACTCCAAGTAAAATTTTCTGTACCCTAATGTACCATGTATTCTTCTGTCTTCTACATCTTGTAGGTTACTTAGTCCAACCCATTCGTTTTGTATATGAGGAAATTGAGGTTCTCAGAGAGAGAGCAGTCAATTTCAGGACTCCTGACTCCGCTTTCAGGGCTCTTCCTTCTACATTTCACTGCTTTAATGGTCTTCAGCCCAATCTGGACTTCTGCTCATTTCTTGGTACTTCATAATGTGTCCCACCATCCACCTCTTTACTCATTAAATTTTGACATACTTAAAATCCAACTTATACTATACTGTACCTCCACTATGAACCCATCACCCATGGATCTCACGTTTGTAATACTTAATGCACTTATGCAATATCATGTATTAGGTTTATATGTGTTTTAGTTTTCTTACTTAATGGTAAATTTCATGAAGACAGGGACAATGTGTTCTCTAAATTTTATATTTCAATCCTAGAAGAGTTTTCTACATATAACAGGCACTTAATAAATGTTTATTAAATGAATGGATACTTGTCAGCTATAAAAGATTACAAATTCTTTGGAAGCAGGAACTATATGTTATACTTCTCAATAACTATGTTGAAATTACAGAGAGCCCTAAAGCAACATAATAAATTCTGATACATTTTTGTGTGGCCATGATATGTTGCAAGGGAGGCAAGGACGATCCATTTGAAAGCCCTGACCTGAGAATTGGGGACAAAGGGGTTGGAAGAATATCCATTAGTCCAAGGTCACATAGGTAGTAATAGAGATGGTACTCAAACTCAGGTCCTCTGCCCTGCATGCACCGACTGAACTCCTGGGACTCCCGCTCAGAAAGGTGAGCCCTGAAGCTCTTCCTAACTCAGAGATTCAGATGATATGAGTCAGAATGGGAGGGAAGCATGAGAGAAGCAAGAAGAGAAGCAGAAATTGGGGTAGAATAAAGGCCAAAGTGTTTCCCTAGTTCATTCCTACATTCAACACCTGTTGCCACAGGTGCCATAATATCCATGACCCCTTTGGTATTCTCCTGTTACCACCCTACGTAGTCCTCTCGGATCAGTGTCAGGGCCATGTACACTCTGACAGAGCAACTGCAACCTGCCTTGGATACTTCGCCAGAAACCACAGGCCTATGGCTCCTCAGGGGAAAGCTAATCACCCATGAGTTATATGTCTCTCCCTCTTCAGCAAGATGAAGCATGTTTCAGAGAATGTGGTGCCCTAAGTAACTATGAAAGTGACACCTCCCTTATATCTGCTTGTAACTCAGGCTACTAAGATATTCCCTACTCATGATGGTGCAATGCTGAGTTCCTTGGTATAGGACACACAGGTTCCCTGGAAACACAGTATTCCTGGGGTACCTAAGCAGCACAAAACTGTGCTTAACCAGAAAGGTCACTGCTTTAGAGTCAGAAGACCTAGACTCATAACCTGACCATCCTCCTTTTTATAGGAGGTTGTACAGGTCATTTCACTTCTCTTGGCCTCACTTTTCCAAACTTCAAAATTAGGGTGTCCAACTTATGAGTCAAGGGCCTCTGGGGTGGGGATGTGAAGCTATTTCAAGGGATCCCTGAAGATATGCTCCAAACAATACAATTTCAATCCTTATTTTGTTCCAACAAAATATTCGGCTAAATGCATAAGTAAATGTACCTTCTACAGACTGAATATCCCTCATGCTTCCATTTCTCAAATATGTATCTATATTATTTATTGTATTTTAATTATATTTTTATTAATTCATATTATTTATACAATTTATAGTTTTGCTAGGGTTGGTAATATCCAAATTACTTTAAATAAATTACTGAATTTATAGTAGCACTTTATTATCACGTATATCCTCAGTCAATGAACCCCATAGTACAACTACTATTGTATGTGGGGAGTTCTCATATTTGAAAAGGTTGGAATCCATTTTTCTAGATGACCTCAAGCCTCTAATCCTAGGCATTGACTTCTTTGTAAATGTAGTGCATGTGGTCAAGGGGTCCAAATGATGCATGACCTCCCTAGGGTGTTACTTCCTTACAGGATGTTAGAGCTGGAAGGGACCTTAGAATATAGAATAAAGAATGTTAAGACTAGAAGGTATATTAAAACAAGGAAAGAATAGAAAACAAAGTTTTAGAATTAGGAAGAAATCATCTAATCCAACCCTTCATTTTGTAGATGAGGAAATTGAGACCAGAAAGGGAAACCCAAAGACAGGTATGCCCACTCCCATTCTAGGGCTCTTCTCACTGTACCACACTGCCTATATTATGGCCCTTACTTAGCCCAATCTCATCTCAAAATCAACTACATAAAAATTCCTGTCAAATCCCATACCTCATATACCTATATGACCTTGGGCAAATCTGTGGAGTAGAAAGAACCTTTGGAGTTATAGGACCTGAGTTTGAGTCCTGACTCTACCACATACTACTTCTGTGACCTTAAGTAAGTCACTTAAGATCTCTGGGAAACTATCTACTACTTTGTTTCCCTACTTCAGGTCTCTTACCAGTTCAGTCCATCCAACACAGTTTTCCAAGGCAATTTTCATTAAGCTTCGATCTGGAGATGTGATTTCCCCTTATTCAGTCAACTCCAGTGACTTCTTATTGCCTTGAGAATAAACTACAGACTCCTCTGTTTAGTTTTTAAAACCTTATCCAGACTGGCATCGACCTATCTTTCCTGCCTTTTTGGACAATACTCCTCCTCCCTTACTCTGTAATTCAGATAAAATGGACTTCTTTCTTACCTTTTTACCAAGGAAATTTTATCTCCCCTCTGTCTCTTTGCACTGGCCATCCAACATGCCTGAAATGTACTTGCTTCTTCCCTCTGCTTCAGAGAACTTTCTATTCCTTTATAATATATCTTAGGCATCATCCTTTACATGAAGCCTTTCCTGACTCTACCACCTTGTGTATTATTAACTACTTCATATGTATTTGTATTTATTGTTAATTTTTTTGCTATATTTTTAAAAATAATTTTAGTGGTATCTGATTTTTCACATCACCATAATTTCTCCCAGTATTTCTTTTCCTCTTCCCTCTCAGAAAGGCATTTCATATAACAAACATTTTTAAAAGATAAAAAAAAAAAGAGAAAGAATGTCAAAGAGATAAGAGAAAAATACCCAGCAAAATCAATCAATATATCAAAAAAGTCTCAAAACATATGCAATGTTCCGCACTGGCAGACCTCCCTCCTCTGCAAAGGAATGGGGTTAGGGGTAGGGGTATCTTCTCATATATTTTTTAGGGTCTGGTAATTGTAAAATACATAATCCTTCAGTAGAATGTAAGTTCATGCCAAAAAACTGTTCCATTCTTTGTGTACTAGTACCCCTAGCACCTCGCACTGTTTAGCAAATACTCGATGGACCTGGGCCTCAGTTTCCCCATCCGTAAATGCCCCCGCGCTTGGGTTCCCCTGCTGACAGCTCTAAACCCTATGGGGGCGTGAAAACCTCTCGCTCTCCATTCTCACCCTACCACATCCCTGACACCAGGAGTAGCAGGCCTCTTGGGTCTGCCGCTGCTTCTGCGTCTCCGCGGCCGGGGTCCACACCCCTCCACGTTTCCCTTTCCCCGATCCGCCTCCCGGGCCAAGCGCTCTGAGCGGAGGAACAACTACAACTCCCATAGTGCACCGGGAGAGGGGGTGGGGCAGCTTGTGATTGACAGGCGACGTGCCGAACCCTCGCGAGCCGCCAGCGGGGAGCCTGGTCGCGCGTGCGCAGAAAAGTCGTTGGTCGAGGCTGCGTCGGGACCGCAGGCGGCCAGGTAGAGAGGTAGGGAAAGGAGGGGCCGGGGGGAGCAGAGGGTGTGTGCCCCCTTCTGGGCAGCGAGCGGGCCTCCGCATTCCGTCCCCTGAACACCCTTCTTGCCATGTACCGGGAATGAAACGGTGCGGACCTGGGAAACCCCGAGGGGAGGGGGAAGGACCGGCGAGGGTGGGGGGCAGGGGAAGAACCGGGGGAGGGGGACCAGAGGAGACCGCCCCCAGCCTTTGTGTTGGTGCACATGGTGGGGAGGGGGACAGCTGGCAATGGAGTTAATGGTGGACACCCAGGGATGGGGGTGGGGGGAGGAGGCAGGGGACCCGATTCTGGGGCCTGGGGGAAGGGGCCGGCTTAGAAGAATGACCCCGCCAGGACCGGGATGGGAAGGGGTCCATCCTCCTGGAGTCCTGGGGGAAGTCCTGGGGAAATGGGGGAGGGGCACACCGGGGGCTTCGATGGGTCTAGATTGTGGAAATAGGTCAGTTTGGGTGTGGCTCCCGGTGGATTGGGGGGCAAGGTGTCAAGGAGCCGGGATGCTCAAGGCGCATATCCGAGACCCAGAGACGGGTCAGAAGGGGGAGGGGAGGGACCACAGACAGCAGGGGGCTCTGGAGAGAGGGGTGAGCGGTGCTGTAGAGACGTGGCACGCTGGTAAGTCAGCCCCGTCATGCCCTTTCATTGGGGGCAAGCGTAATTCAGCTTAATCTCCCAAATGCACTAAAGTAGGATTTGGGGGGATAATGGTGGAAAGAGTTCAGAAGGGTTGTAGGCTCACAAGGTTCTAGTCTATTAACTCACTGTGTGACCCTGGAAATGCTCACATTTGTGGAAATTCAGGGGGAAGGAGGGTAGGCAAGGTTTGTAAGGAGGTTTTGTCTGATTTACTTTTCTTCCTTGTGTCAAGCATCGGGATGTTCCTGTTATTATGTTCAGTTCTGCCAGACATTGGATTCTTTGTCGTAGGCTTGATATGCTATGAGCCTCAGTTTCCTTTTCTCTGAATTGAAAGGGATTTCATTAAATGCTTTTTAAAGCCCTTTCTAGCTCTGACCTTCTATATTCTAACATTTCATTTTCTGATTCCTCTTATGGCTTTAACATTCCATATTCTATGAACCTGGGTGGTAATAAAGGTATCGTATGGGTCTATATGTCCCTCTGACACCTTGGTTACTTTTACTGAAGAGTACAGCAAGTTAGAGTTATCATGCAGCATCCTTCTGCAGTACACAGAACTCACCAGAAGCCAAAGACAGATGGCCTAGAAAGTGATAAAGCAGTCTGTGCTGTCACTTTCTTAGCTGGAATGGGGAAATGGCTGCTCGCTGATTGCATTCCCTAAGTCTTCAAAATCCCAAACTTGGAAGGGACCTCAGAGACTATGTAGTTTAAACCATATCTGAACAAAGATCCCTTCCTCCCTCCAAAATAGTCAGATGACCTTTGGATATGTGAGGTATGACATTTTGAGCCCAGTGAGGCTAGAAAGAACTGCCCATCATCCTAAGTCCAGAGCCCTGATAACAGAATTGCCCAAAACAGCTAGAGAGTGCAGTGGATAGAATGCCTTGATTGGAGTCAGAAAGACTCAGTTCAAATCCATTTTCCAACACTGAGTGACTACGTGACCCTAGGCAAGTCACTTAACCTCTGTTTGCTTCAGTTTCCTCAACTGTAAGATGAAGCTAATAACAGCAGCTGTGTCCTAGGGTTGTGACACTGTGTGTAAAGTAATTAGCACAGTGGCTAGCATGTACATAATAGGAGTTTAATAAATGTTTGTTCCCTTCCACTAAAATTCTAGGTGGTGTAGTGCAGGAGGTAGAAAAAGAAAGTAACATGCTATCATTCCTCCTGGTCATTTTAGAGAGTGAATTGGTGGCATTACTCAGCAAATAACAGAGCCAGCTCTGCAGTGATGAGGAAACAATTAACAGTTCTCTTTGAAACGCTGCTCAGGTGAAGACACAGAGCCAGAGTGTCTTAAGTGACTAGCCCAAGGTCACACATCCACTAAGAGTCTGAGGCCACATTTGAGCTCAGTCTTCCTGACTCTCTCGGCCCACTCTTCTTATCCAGTATACCCCCCAGCTGCTTAGGCAAGACCCTGCAACCACTTGCAACTGGATTGGATTTTTTTTTTTTAATTCAGAAATCCTGTAATTCCTTTCCTTGCCATAACAGGGAAGTGACCCTGGGCTCTTAAAGGCTATGCCAAGTGAACATAAACTCTGATAGGTGAAACTAGTCTGGAAGAACTTTGAATATAGACTCTGGAAAAGATTTTTCATTTCTCATCCAAGAGCCACCCTGGCTAAGTAAAGAGGGGCTCATATCCACAAGGTTGGCTATCTAGTGATTAATATTTTCAGCCACAACTCACAGAGTCTAATAATACTAAGAAGCCATACTAAAGGTTGTTGTGAATCAGAATTATTTATGGCTCTAGACCTGTATCACTTGCCAAAATACGTATTTCCATTACATGTTCCAAGTTTCCTTCCTGCCCCTCAAAGGACAGTTAGGACATGATCACTTACTTCAAGTACTTGAGGGGCTGTCTCGTGGGGGAGGAAATCGACTTGTTCTTTTCAATGGCTAGAAGTTTCAGAAAGCACATTTGGGCACAATGTCTGAAAGAATTTCCTAACAATTAAGAGTTTTCCCAAAGTATATGAACTGCCTCAAGATCATGAATTCACCCTGCTTGGAGATTCTCAAACAGGCTGAATAATCATTTGTCTGGTATGTTATGGTGGGGATTCTTTCAAATTCTTAATTTAATTTTTAACATAACAAGTACAGCCCCTGCTTCCTCACATGCTCAGTTATTCTCAAGTGCCTTACAGAATTCTCCCTTGACTCTGCATGTATGTCAGTAAGAGGACTATCCCAAGGTAAGGGGAAGACTTTAGGGATGCTGGATTTTTATTTAGAAGACCTGGGTTCAGATTCTGGCTCTGTAATTTACTCTGTGACTTTGGGCAAGTCACTATCTCTTGGGGCTTGGTTTCCTGATCCATTTTCACAGAGAGAAACTGTATCTCTAAGACCTCATCCAGATTTGAATCCTGTAACCCTATGATATTTTGAAGGAAAGGGATCAGGAAGGGTAGCTTGTTTTATTTGCCACATTTCTAGGACTCTCCTCCATCACTCGCTTTAAACTTCCTTCCCAGCATTGTTATTTTCTTGTCCAAGACCTGCCCTCAGCCCAGCTGAGTGAAATATAGGTAGGCTAAGAGCAGAAATAATAAAGGATCATAGAATATAGAGCTTGAAGAGATCTTAGAGATTATCTTAAACCCTCCTCCTGTCCCATTTTACAAATGAAGAAACTGAAGTCCACCAATGTGGAATTACATGTCTAAAATTACACAGTGAAAATGGGATTTGAACCCAGGTGATTTGACTCCATTGTCCTACTGCTGATTTAACAGAGTAAATTGAGGCGAGTTTGGGAATACCTGGGAATGGGAGGATGGTTTTTCCCTCTCCCTGCTGTGTTGTCATAGATATTACTGAGTAATATTAGCTGCTAGGATGTTATTAGTATTTCTGATATCCAAATGTTTATGGAAGACATAGGGGACTCTGTCTCAAGATTCCTACAAAGACAGAAGACAGGCAAGGAATTTCTACCAAACCTGTTATTAACTTATTAACTGATGGTACTTGATTCATCATTGACAGGTTTGTTTCCTTTATGCATAAATACACACACACACTGTATTTTCTTACTGTGTATTCCAGGCTCTGTGGTTTTTCATAAGAAGAGATAGTATTGAGTGACTGGGGGCACCTTTCTATGGTGACTCATTTGTAAATCCTCCCCAGTGCCTCTGCTTGCTGAAACCCTTGCCTGGCAAGTTCAGTCTCTGTTGCCAGCAGGTGTTCCTGAATACTCCTAAGTTACTTTTCCCACTCTAGCACTCTGAACTGGACAAATGTCAGTTTGAGATATCAGTGCCTCATTGGAGATAATCCCACGAACTGCTCTGGAATACGCATGAATACTCCCCAGGAGAGACTATGTGGAGTATGAAGCCAGCTGTTTACCTAATTGACATTCTGTTATATAGAACAGGAAAATGTATCTTGGAAAACTTGCATAAAAGTAGGGGAAGGAATAACCTAAAAAATAACCACTCAAACTGGTCTGGCCAATAAGCAGAATAAATAAATATGTATGTTGGAAAAGGGATATTTGTAATGAATATTATATTTCTGGATCTAGAGCTAGAAAACTATACTTTTGCCATAAGCTTAAGTTGACTTTATAAAATTCCTGCTGGGCATCGTGGGAAGGTAGGATGATTTCAAATGAAAGCTCAATTTGTTTGAGGATCTTAGAGCCTGTTGGTCACCTTTTGGTTTGGGAATTCCCCCATATTAGATGATCTTAGAGATGTTTTTAGGATGTAGACAAGTGGGAAATTTAGCCACTCTTGTCTTGCCTAATATCCTTATAGATCTGTGCTTCCAAGGTGGGCAGGACTTAAGGCTATCCAAGCATACTGGGATTCTTATTTCGTGTTCCAGTCCAGGCCTTCATAGAACCAGTACAGAGAAGTTACTCATTCATATAGGTGCATGCAAATAAAAACCCTGAGCTGAACCTCATCTCAGAAACCTAGGAACTTCTCACTGTCTAGACATAAGCCATGGTGTTAGTGGAAAGAGTGTTGGATTTGGAGTACAGACACCTACAGTCTAGCTCCAGTGCTGCCATATATTAACTGGGATGTTTGGAAAGATGTCACATCTCTGGGCCTCAGTTTTCTCATCTGTAAAATGGAAATGATAATACCCTACTTACTTTGCAGAATTCTATTGGGGAAAGCACTTTGGAAATCGTAAAGTACTATAAAAATTTAGGATTCAATTCAAATGTTACCCCATGCACTCTGGATCCTATATAATTAAATTAGCTGGTAGTCTGTTTTGAAAAACAGTGAGCAAGGCCCCAAATTGACTGGTGTCTGGAGAGGGGGCACAGTTCCTAACCCTTGGTGAACAAAACAAAGATCCCTCTCCTTCTAGCTGTTGTTCATTTTGGTGATTCCAGAGTATCTGGGTTTTTTATTTTTTATGTATTATACAGAATTACCCTAAGAATGCATCTGTTAGAATCTAAATCGTGGTGGTTTTACAAAATATTCTTCATGCTTGGGCTCTACAAGTCTAGTATTTGGGGAGCACTGGAGAAAGCAACAAATATTAAGTACCTACTCTGTGACAAGCACTGTGTTAAGAAGTGCTTTACAAATATCTCATTTGATCCTCACAACAACCCTAGGAGGTAGATGCAGTTATTATCTCATTTTATATTTGAGGAAGCTGAGGCAAAGGTTAAGTGACTTGCCTAGAGTTATGTAGCCAGTTAAGTGTCTGAGGTCACATTTGAACTCAAGTCTTCCTGACTCCAGGCCCAATGCTATATCCACTACACCACATTGCTGTATACAGGGATAGAAGAAAAAGGGGAACTGAGTCTATTTTTTTTTCAAGAAAGGCAAATGTTTGCTAGTAAGATCACTTATGACAGTATCCCTGCCTGATTCTGGCAAGCATACCTGTGTCCTAAGGAGGGAGAGAGGAAAAAGGAAGAGAAAGAGGGAAGGAAGGGAAGGAGAGGGGTACAGAGAGGAATTGGGAGGAAAAGAAGAATTTAAGGAAGGAGAGACTGACATAATTTCCCCTATATTTATATTTATACTATGCATATACTATGTATTTATATGTATACTATGTGTGCATTCGCACACACATGCATGTATGTACACAACTACAGCTGTAAAATTTTCTGGCATTTCACAAATTGCTAGAACTATTTCATTAGCCCCTCCATAGGGTCAGCTTCAGAAATAATAGATTGTTGTATTGTGGGTTAATATACACAATATCTGACCACCAAATGGTGCCTTCATTGTGGTGCTCCAGAGCCTATGCAAGAAAACTGAAGCCTTTGGCTTGGGATTGAGGGAACTCTGAGATAACAGTTGTAATTGTAAGCATACAGTAGGTGCTTACTGTCTGCTTTCTGGATTATCTGTGGTGACCTAAGACCTTTTCCCATTTATCTCTCATGTGGTTCTAGATGTCAGTAGTAGGGACTGAGCCTTCAGGTAGTCCAGGCCAGTTACTTAAAAGTGGAGTAATTTTTTAATATGCAGCTCCACCTTTTTCTGCCTCATTGTTCCAAAGCAAAATGTGATATATCTGATTGTCTCTGCTTCTTCCCTTCCTTAGCACCTTAGTTCAAACAAAAGAGATTTGATTATATTTTCAAAGTGTTTCTCACATTGCTGGATTGCTCAGAGTACTCACACAACTAACACCCTTCTCCCTTCCCTCTCCTGACCATCTGCACATCATAGGAATATACAAGCTGCATTGGGGCTTTGGAAGTCCTGCACTTAGCTTTGTTGTCTTCTTTCCTCTGCTACTATTACTTGTGCTTTTTTTCAGGACTGATTTTTTAAACTACCTAAAATACTAGAAGGAGGAAATTGAGAATTATGGGCCCTGGGACAAGTCTTATCTCTAGCAAAATGGGGAATAACCAATCAGTGATAGATTGCATGTTTGTGTGGCTTGAGAGCTAGGGAAATGAATTACTGTTCCCCCTCTTCTCATTGACAGGAACCAGAACCCTATGGAATGAAGGCAAGCAGTGAGTTACTCTGTTTCAGGTTATACTAGTTGAAAGTTGCCCTGAGTTGGCCATGGCTACAGCTTCCCACCTGAATCTGGATGCTCTTCGGGAAGTGCTAGAATGTCCCATCTGCCTGGAATCCTTCACTGAAGAGGTTTTACGCCCCAAGCTCCTTCATTGTGGCCACACTGTCTGCCGGCACTGTCTGGAGAAATTATTAGCAAGCAGCATCAATGGTGTCCGCTGCCCCTTCTGTAGCAAGGTCACACGAATCACCAACCTTTCCTTGCTGGCCGACAACCTGACCATACTGAAGCTCATTGACACAGCTGGGCTGAATGAGGCCATGTCACTGTTGATGTGTCGGACCTGTGGGCGGCGACTACCTAGACAGTTCTGCAAGAGCTGTGGCATGTTGCTTTGTGAGCCCTGTAGGACAGCAAAGCACTCATTGCCCAAACACAGCGTGCTCCCCATCAAGGAAGCGGCTGAGGAGAGGCGCCGTCACTTTGGTGAGAAGCTTGCTCAATTGCGGGAGATGGTCAGAGAATTACAGCTGCGGAAGCAGACCCTGGAAAAGGTTTCCAAAGACTTGCAGGGCCGCTACAAGGCAGTTCTCCTGGAATATGGGCGGGAAGAGCGGCGGATCCAGCAGGAACTTGCCCGCTCACGCAAGTTCTTCACAGGATCCCTGGCAGAGGTGGAAAAGGCCAATAGCCAAGTGATAGAGGAACAGGGATATTTGCTAAATATCGCCGAGGTACAGGCTGTGTCTCGTTGTGACTACTTCCTGGCCAAGCTCAAACAGGCAGATGTGGCGATTTTGGAAGAGATAGCTGATGAGGAGGAACCAGAGCTGAAAGCCAACCTGCCCCAGGAACTGACCTTGCAAGATGTGGAGCTCCTCAAGATGGGTCATGTTGGCCCACTCCAGATTGGCCAGGCAGTTAAGAAGCCCCGGACAGTCAATGTAGAGGAGCCCTGGGTTGAGGAAGTTGACACCACCTCTATGACAATCCGGGAGATGGACGGGAGCTCAGATGATATGACCCCTAGTCCTCGATCTTCACCTTCCCGTCAACGAAAAGCTGAGGCAACTGCCAGCATACAACAGTGCCATTTTATCAAGAAGATGGGGACTAAGGGCAGCACACCAGGCATGTTTAACCTTCCCGTTAGCCTCCATGTCACCAATCAAGGTGAAGTGCTGGTAGCTGATCGGGGGAATTTCCGGATCCAGGTCTTCTCGCGCAAGGGCTTCCTGAAGGAGATTCGGCGCAGTCCCAGTGGCATCGACAGTTTTGTGCTTAGTTTTCTTGGGGCTGATCTGCCCAATCTGACCCCACTGTCAGTGGCCATGAACTGCCAAGGACTGATTGGAGTGACTGACAGCTATGACAACTCTGTCAAGGTATACACTTTAGAAGGCCATTGTATTGCTTGCCACCGGAGTCAGCTGAGCAAGCCGTGGGGCATTACTGCACTGCCCTCAGGACAGTTTGTGGTTACTGATGTGGAGGGAGGCAAACTGTGGTGCTTTACAGTTGACCGATCAGCTGGAGTGGTCAAGTTCAATTGTCTCTGTGGGGCTGTTCGGCCCAAGTTTGTTACCTGTGATGCTGAAGGCACTATCTATTTCACCCAGGGGCTGGGACTCAACCTGGAGAACCGACAGATTGAGCACCACCTTGAGGGTGGTTTCTCCATTGGTTCTGTGGGCCCTGATGGGCAGCTGGGCCGTCAGATCAGCCACTTTTTCTCTGAGAATGAGGATTTCCGCTGTATTGCTGGAATGTGTGTGGATACTCGTGGGGACCTCATTGTTGCTGATAGCAGCCGAAGGGAGATCCTTCACTTCCCCAAGGGTGGTGGCTATAATGTCCTTATCCGGGAGGGACTCATTTGTCCTGTAGACATTGCTCTTACTCCCAAAGGGCAGCTGCTGGTGCTAGATTGTTGGGATCACTGCATCAAGATCTACAGTTACCACTTAAGAAGATATTCTACCCCTTAAAGGAAGCTGGCATTCCTCACCATAGCCATCCTTTCTCCTGATAAATCTGTGGGTGTCCTTAATGCCTTAGATTAGTTTTGTGTCCTGATCCTAGCTGGGTAGGTATAGAATTCAAGCATCAGTGTTTAGAAGTCCTGTACTTTAGTTTGCCTCAAAGAATAGAGTTTTAAAGGATCAACTGGCATTGAGGATGTGGAACAGTTAGTTGTACTCTGATTAGCCACCAGGCTCCTCCAAGACTTCACCAGTTTTAACCATAGAGATTATGAAGTGTCTTAGCAGCAAATCCTCATTGATTTTCCTGTTTCTCTTTTGGATCCCTGGCTTGTTGGCTTGTTTTCAGGTAGCATTCCACTTTCCAACAAATGGTTCTCTGCACCACTGACTGATCTGCATGCTCTACTGGGACCTGCTCCCCCAGCTCCTTAGGGCTCTTCAGTAGCATTTCAAGTGTATCCCAGTAGTATTGCCTTCAGGTTCACTCACCTTTACCAATGTGAAACAAGTCCAATGCCCTCTAAGAAGATAACTTGGGGGATTGTTTTCTGCAGAACAGAATGTTTTCAACATCTTAAATCACCAGATTCAGGTGTGATTGAGAATGGAATGACTGTGGACCATTAGAGAACTGTAAATTGAAAGTTGATTGTCTATTAAAGGGATTTCGGTTTTGAAACTTTGCCAAAGTAAAAAAAAAAAAAAGAAAGGAATCAATAATAATGCTAACTTATAATATATTTATTCATTCTCTTCAAGATGCTGTAGTTTGGCCCACCATACCTCCATGGGCCTACTCACTTGTCTAAGAGTTTGTAAAACAAGGCCAAGGGGTGGGAGTGGATTAAGAATCATTTTCATTATTGGAAAACTCTTTGGTGGGTCTTAGCCTACATTTTCCCAATGGAGTGTAAAATATTCAATTTCAGGATTTATTTCCATTCCTTTGTTAAGCATTAAATAATTGATGGCAGTTTCTCCATTACTGATGTTTGTTTCTTTTAATTAAATATTGGGAGGTGGTTTTTTATATCCCGTCGTTCACTTAGCAGAAGTTCTCCTTCTTAGCAGGCAGTACCATCAAAAGGATCTATCCTGTGAAACACACTCATCATCAATATCCAACTGGAAGCACCATCACATAAAGGGAACACAAATCCCACTCCCAGTGCATGTGAACCATTATCTGGCACCTAAAGTTTAAAGTCATGGACTCACAGTTTTAAATTGAGTCTTTACCATCTGTTCTTGCCTTCTAATTACAATTCCGAAAGTGAAAGCAAGGTTTGTTCTTTCAAGAAGATATTCTTGTGGGTGAAGGCATTCAAGAATTAGTGCCAGGATATTTGTGTTGACTCAACCTCAGCTCTTCTTGAATTTAAGGCACATAACAGTGATAGAAAGCTGACAGGGCTGCCTGGACATGGGAGTACCATAGTCCTAAAATTACTGAAAAAAAAAATAGTTTTTCTGGATTGCATTACTCAAAAACTATTTTTTATTGAGCCTATGTTGGGATTAGCTCCCAGAGGACAGGAAATGACATAATTAAAGGTGGCTCAGAATTAATTTGTCTTGGGCTTTGCACCTGAAGAAAGCACAGGCTGGCTTATGAAATTATGTCTGATTTTAAAAGATTGTGTTAATGGAGGGAAAATTGATTCAATTAAAAGTATATCACTAACAGCTCCTCTTCTTATTAAAAGCACTTTATCTGCCATAGCAGCTAGTGGCAGGAGATCAGTCTCCCTTTGCTGAAATGGTAACTTAAGGGAGCAGCCTCGAGTATACACTTTGGTGCTAAAAAGTGAATACAGTACTCTTGGCAGGCTTAACAGAAACATTCCCAGAATTTTTTCATTTGCTATTAGCCCATCTATCATTGGGGTGCTTTGATATCTCTACACATTGTCCCTGACTTGTACTTAGTGTTTTGTTCCTTAAATAACCGCAGCATATGGTTACAGACCTGGGAAATCTGGGACTGCGTGCAGGATGCTGATAAATCAATTGTGTCTCAGACTCTTTCTCCTTAAGTATTAATGGATGGGCAATGCTGATGTTACCCTGTCTTTCAATTACTTGCCTACAGAGCCTTTGGAATCCCAACTCTTAGCCACTTCTTTTGGAGGAAAAAATGTGGGAGAAAGCGAATCTTGAACTTGACCAAAGAATTGTCAGTTCCTGGGAGGGAATGGGTGGCAACAAGGAGTAGAACAGCAGTTAAGATACAAAAACTCAGTCTTAGTGATCAAGTCATCAGAGGGTTGGGTTCATTTTGAATAAAGGAAACTTGGAGAGCATCAGATGCACCCCTATACACATGAAAGCCCCAAATTATAATAGAATCCAAATAAATGTTTCAGGCATCCATTCTAAATACTCTTTCTCTCCCAGATCTATGGAGATAATCCAGAGCTGGCTAAGAATTCACAGCTTTCCTGTGAAGTCCCATTTCATAGTTGAGTAAACTAGAGGCCTAGAGAACCAAACCACTCTTAGAGCTGAGCAGCCATCTCCGTACTTGTAGAAGGCTCCATGAATTTTAATGCCATTAACTTTCCCTGCTGACAGCCACTAGCTTTTCTGTTTCCCTGTTTGTAAATTTTTTTGAAAGTTGCTGTTAACTTCTTTTCTACAGAGTGCTTTGAGATCACTAAATGAGCCCCTGGCTAGAAGCTCAAATTGGTATCCTTGTGGAGTTCTAGGGGAAGCCCAGAAACACCAGAGACTTTGCTCTTCAGCTCTTCCTCTCTACTGAGCTGGGTAACACTTCACTTTTAAGTGGCCATTAATTAGTACCAGATTAAAAGTGCAATTGCTTAAACATTACTTGCCTTACCCATAGGAAAACTATAAGACATAAAACAAGCTCATTGCACCATGTGGTTAATGGAGTGCCTCCCCACTATCTCTGAACATTTACTGGTGTGAATTGACCTTCCAATCTTATCAGCCTCCACTGAGCACCAACCCCTTCCCTTTCTGTAAACTTAACCCTGTCCCAGAGCTGTATGTGGGCTTTGGTCAGAAATCCAAGTAGGGGTACACATGGTGAGACAAACTTATTCAGGGACCTGACTTCTTGGTATGAATTCCCAACTAGACTATTAATGTGGTCATCCTTTTTGTATATGTAGCCTTCTAAAGCAGGAAAGTTTTACCTGGGGTGTACTGTCTCTGGATAGATTTCAGAGGATCTATGAACTTGAATGGGAAAAAAAAAATCCTTATTTCAGTATAATTGATTTCCTTTGTAATCCTATGAATTTTATGTATTTTAAAATATTCTGTGAAAGGGACCATGACATACACACAAAAACATTAAAAGTCTATGCCTTAAAGGAAGGTCTGCAGATCTGTGCTTCTGTAAAAAAAGGATGGAGACTTACTAAGTTTTAGTAAGAAAGACTTAGGAAAGATAGGTAAGGATTCTGCTTAGAAAGTGGAAGACTTTTTAGAGCTAGACGGCAAGGCCAGTGCCTCAACTGACAGATAAGGAAACAGCTACGGAGAGGAAGTGACTTGCCTAAGGCTGCACAGCAAATAAGCAATGGAGAAAAGTAGAGCCCTGGTCTCTGAAACAGAGTGAATACTTGACCAGTTTAGATAGACCATGAATGACTTCCATAAAAGAGTATCCATAGCTCAAAACTGTCATTCTTGTTCCCAGCACCATTTATAGAAGTGAGGCAAATGAGACAGAGGTTATTCCAGCTATAGATCTATAAGCCTATGAAATTTACCTGGGCTTCAGTTTTGCTTTTGACATTTACTAGCCTTGGGACTTTGAAGTCGCTAGCCTCTGTTTACCTTCAAGCAACTCTAGACTTAGCTAGTAATTGACAGGAAACAATCTACTGATAGGGGAAGCTTCCATGCTGAGGAAATCAGTTTCTGAATCAAATGACTATCTCATTTGATCCTCACAACATTCCTACCAGGATTATCTCCATATAACAGATAAAGGAACTGGTTGAGAGCCTCCAAAAAGTGATTTCCTAAAGTCATAACTAGTGTCAGAGGCTTGACTAGAAAGTAGATCTTCTAAAGGTGAGATCAGGGAAATGATTGCATAGGATTGTAAGATTTCCTTAAAACTAAAACCATCAGGTCCTTTTATAAACTGGCTGGTTTATGAAAGGACCTGTGGCTGGATTAATGCTATTTTGGTTCAACATACTTTAAGCATTTCCACCGTGCAAAGCACTGTTCTGAGTTCTAATTGACAGAAGTCTAAGACGTTGTCCCCACTCTCGAAGAGTTTATGATCTAGGCAGGGAGATAGACAACTCTCATGCCAGATAGTAAGTGATTATTATGTTAAAAAATAAAAACATAATGCAATGAGACTTCATGGGAAGAAAGAAGACTTCATGTTTATATGGGGAGAGACCGCATGCACAACCTTATGCAGGAAAGTTGGAAAGATGAATAAAATTTTCAACAAGCAGGAGAGAAGTGAATAAAAGCAAAATCCCCAAGATAAGTTAACTAATGTAGAAGACAGCCTCAAGAAAGACTGGATTTCAATGACAAGTTGGGGGAAAAAATGCAGCTGCAAACTCGGCTGAGCTCAAACTCCTAATTAAGAAGACTGAGAGGGAAGTAAGGGCTATAAGGGCAGAATTAGAACTTAGCTACAGCTATGTATCCTGCAGGGAAACTTGAGCACACTAAACCTTCAGGCTAATTAACTGATTAAAATAATTGGGGTGTCATTTTGAATTTTTGAAGAGGGTAAAAAGGCAAGGTGGAAATGTTAAAAAAAACAAGCTTGGGTTTTCAAATGAGTTTTGTGTATGATTACCTTAAAAGATTTAAATATATATGTATACAAATATATGTTCATATAGATGCCATTTGTTCAGAGACTAAAAATAGCTTCTTATTCCATTTTTTGTTCATTACAGGCCATGCTCAGTAATTCCTGGTCAGAATAAACTAAGGCTATTTGAGAGATAAGCTTATTTTCATGGGGGAAGTGTTGACCACATTTGAAATAAATTGCTTTATAAGGTATCTCTGTTACCAACATGCAGTGTTATGGTATGGTAGACAGAACAGTGTACTTTCTATCAGAACCCTCGGGTTCAAATTGCATTCTACTTAATAATTAATTACTAATTATATATAATTATATATTATATATAATTATATATAATATAATTAATAATTAATTAATGATAATTTAAAAACTTAATAGTTTTACAGTACCACATTTATATAATGCTCTGAAGTTTATAAGGCGCTTTCTTTACAAAAACTGTATTGGGCTAGCAGTCAAGTATTATTACCCCTACTGTGAGACAAGGAAGCAGACTCAGATCAGATGACTGACCAAGGGATGGATAACCTTTTGTTGCTGCTGATTCCTGAAGACCAATGATATCACCAGGGTGATGTCTTGATTTGCCCAAGAATTGAGTTTCAAGTGAGGCAGAGCTGCAAAGTCATCAGCCTCACTCTCTCCTACAGTCATAAAAGCCCAAGGGCAAGACAAAATTCAAGAGGACTGACAATGGCCAGGGATGCCTTGGCCTTTCTAAATCAAGGTTTTCTGCTGGTATGGGTTTTGTCCGAGGCAACACCTAGTCAATGACTCAGGGCTAGGGAAGGATGGAGACAACTTGTGCAGCAAGGATCAGAGGTAGGACTTAAACTCTGATAAGTGTCCTTTGGTTCCTCGTTCCACCTTCCATCATGAAAGCTGAGAAATTCCACACAGTGAGCAACAGTTTCCTTAATATTCCTAATTACCTACCTCAAAAGTACTTAGCATGAATGCAAGCTCTCATTATTATATTCATAGCCAATTACAACTTTATTGTTGTATGTGTGACCTGGTTACAACTTGGGCTCTAAGTTAAGTGACTTACACCACACTTGGTAGAATTTGCAAATGGAAGGGGATGATGACCTGTCACCCAATCACTCTTGGGGGGTGGTGAGTCTCTGAGCATGATGTAACATCACCTTCTCTAAAGAAGCCCGTAACAACTTGACCAGACTTCTTTTGTATCTCATGGTCGTCCTCTCGATGGATGTGTTTCTGGATTGATTGTGGCCTTTTTAGCAAGGCAGAAGTTTTGTCCAGGATAATTTTCTACGTTTTGGTTTTCACACATCATCCTGCCTTCAACAGCTTGCTTCTCCCAGGACTCCCAGCAGTTACCAATCCAATCAACCCCTTATCTGGGCCCACCTTTAGCTTCTGGACTGCCCACACTCTGGGACTGGTTTCTGCCTTAACAGAAAGTATATAAGAAACTCTTAATTAGTACTAACTTTGCATTACATACTTAATGCCATTTCAGGATCTCCTCCTGATTGTAGCTTCTTTGTATCGGTGTTTATGGACCCAGCCCTTACATTTGCTAGGAAGAACTTAGTTTAAATTCCTTCAGAAACACTTAGTAGATATGAAACCATAAGGAAGTTACTTAGCCACTCAGATACAAGTTTCCTCATTACTCATATCCTCTAAGATGATGATAATAATATAGGACCTACATCAAAGGAGATAATGTATGCAAGCCCTATGTAATATATGTAAATATATGTAAAATAAAATATGTAAATTATTGCAAGTCTTAAGCATTGTATAAGCATTATTAATATAGTTATCATTCCTGCCAGCCTTTCTGGGCCTCTGACACTGTCTAGTCTGATTCTTTTTTCGCTCTTCTTTTTGGTCCTAATATTCTCAAATCCCTGCCTTCCCACCAGTTTACAGAATGTCTTGTCTCACTTGTCTCATTCTTTGATGATGGTCATCATCATGCCTGGTGAGTAGCTGCCCTCCTTTCCCTGACTCCCTTTGTTCTCCTCCCTCCATCTGGCACCGTTTAGACTTCCAAGGAAATAGATATTGGTAGGTGCCTCACTGAAGACCTTGGATTCCCTGGGGATCAGACACTTCACTGATCAATCCTGGTGGAACTCTCCCTTTGGTCCAGGAATTCCTAGGATCATAGAATCTGGAGCTGAAGACACCTTGTAGATTATTTTAGTTCAACCCCCTTATTTTACCTATGAGGAAACTGAGGCCTAGAGAGCTTAAGTGGCTTTACCAAGTCAAAACATAAATTAAATAACAGGGCCGTAAGTCCTTCACTTTAAAAGTGCCTCACCTAATCCTCTAAAGATAATCCAAACTTCAATATTTTCTAACCTCAGTATTCCAAGCCATATCCATCATTATGAGGATTTTGGCTCCTTAATTTGTATATTTGTTGCCTTGAGTTCTTAATTAACAGTTCCTACCATTGCCATTTTTACCTAGTACCACTTCCATACAAATGGGAGCAACAGGAAGAATGAGTAGTTAGGAATTAATGCAAAAAGATCTCTTAACCTAGGTAACCTGGATGGTTCAGAGTGATCAAAAAAGTCAGGACTTTGGAGCCAGAAGTCAGAGTTTAGAGATCAACTAAGTTAAGGTTACAGTAAAAGGAACACTTGGATTCCCTTAGGATGTTCTGGCAAAGCATCTCAGCCCTAAAAGGTCTAATAACAGCTAACATTTATATAGTACTTTGAGGTTTCCAAAATGTGTTGCATATGTTCACTCTTTCAGTCATCACAACAACACTGTGAAGTAAATAGCACAGTCAAGAAACTGGGGCTCAGAGAAATTTGTTTCCTTGGTCACAAAGCTAGTCAAATATGAAAAGTGGGGTTCTCAAGCTGAACTCCCTGTTAACTCCAAACTAAGTGCTCTTTCCATCATACTGCAATGTCTTGAGGAGGTATTCAGCAGGCTCCCAACTTACAACACTCCTCTACAGTGAGGCCAATATATCTGTAGTTGTGTATTTTCCAGGAACAGACATCCTCAGATAATAATAAAGAATTAATTTAAAATGCAGGTGCTTGGGAAAGGGGTAAAAAATAGTTTGGCTAGATGAAGGAAGCAAGATGCTGGGCAATGTAGTGGTGTCTGGCCACCAATTCCTAGTTAGGTAAAATTGGGCAAATGGCAGCACCTATTTCACAGTTATAAAGAACTGGCTTTATACTTAAACTATCGTATAAATCAGAGTAATTATTATTTCCTTCTGCTTTAATAATATTAACTGACTTTTACACAGCATATTTAATCCTGCAAAGTACTTTAGGCCTATGATGTAGGTACTACATATATTCTTATCTCTGTGTTATAGAATAAGCAACCAAGACTACAAGGGTGAGTATTTTATCCATGGTGACAGAAGGAGCAAGTGAATTTGAACCCATCTTCTGGCTCTGTTGTTATCACTTTATTCATGATATCATGCTGTGCCCATAAAGAGAGGCCTAAGCAAAATATCTAAATAGATGGAATTCTGCTCCAGTCAACAGGGTGTTTTTCACCCAGGGAACTTATGTGAATGCTACTTAATACCTGGACTGTAGACCTGTTTCACAGATGGATGACTTCTCTTGACCTTCTCCATGGGCAATAAGTATAGCATATAAATGGGGAGGAGAATAAGGGTTAGAGATTAGAAATCATAAGGTCATTGGATATAAAGCTGCATTTAATCTAAGGCAGGAGACCACATGTGGCCTCGAGGCTGCAGGATTCCCCCTCTCCCCCTTTAAGGGTTATTAACATTTACTGTGTCCTAGATTTCTTTGTCAGTCCAGTGAGGTCTATGGACCTCTTCTCAGAATAATGGTTTCAAATGTACAAAATAAAACACAAAGGATTACAAAGGAAACCAATTATATTGAAATATAGTCATATATATATATTATATATATAAAGTAAAATATATATACATAAGGCATATGTATAAAATATGTATATGGAAGATTCACAGACCTTGAGAACTCCAGATACAGAATATCTCCCTCATTTTGCAAAGGAGGAAACTGAGGCTCTGGGGATAAAGTGATGCTGTATAGTTATAACACTTTTCATTCAAGTCTCTTACTAAATTTCCAATAATCTTCCATTGTACCTGCGGGTGAATAGGATCTACCCACTCTTCTCTTCACTAATCTCTAGTTATAGTAGATATCAAGTGTTGAGACATCTGACAAAGGGTGATTAGAGTCTCTTTCTGGCACACCAAGAGAATGAAGACTATCGATGAAAAGGACCTATAGTCAAGTTGATTTCCAATGCTTGCCTAAGAAACCACTGACCTCTTCACCACCACTAACTTTACCACCTGACAACTGAAGTGTTCCCAGGTACTCTAGACTTAAATCCACCTGGCCCTTGGACAACCTTTTCATTGCTTCTAGCCAAAATGTACTTATAATGTTTGTCACTCTTCCCAATTAACCACTTGCATTTTTTTTTGGAGAAGAAAATAAGAAAGAAAAGCACATTAAGAATTTTCACCAGTCCAGTTTAAATCAAACAGTTGAATGTCCAGCATAGGCTAACCATTGTGGATGTTACAGGGTTTAAAGAATTAATTTATTCTTATATTCAAATCTCAGCAGGCAAGTAATTTTAAGTTTTCTATCATGACTGTTACTATGAATAAAAAGCATTGCCAGCTCACAGGAGAACTCCTGAGGCTGGGAAGCTGGAATTAGCCAAGAAGAGTTAATCCATACCACAGGAAATACTAATTGTATGATCTTGAGGACGGGTCACTTCTTTGAGTCTCAGTTTCCTCATCTATAAAATGGATTTGTTGTACTATGTGTTTCCAGGGTCCTTCTAGCTCAAAATTCTATGAACCATGAACTTCACAAGAAAACCTGTTTCTATTTGAACAGCTCTAGATGTCTTTCCCTAAACTGAGCTGAAATCTGCCTTCCTGTAATTTCTACCATCAGTACTTGTTTTTGTTGCCAGGGATAAAGCAGTACAAGTTTAAAACCTCTTCCTCATGGAGACTCTTAGGATTTTTAGATCTAGCAATCTTTTATACTTTCCATTACCCCAACTCAAGTCTTTTCTTCTCTGGACAAAACATCTCAATTTATTTCAAGGAAATTTGGAGGCCATGGTTTGGAGTCATCTTCCCTTTCTGACTGTCCTCTCTATGCAACTCCACTTTGTCAACGTTGCTTCCTAAAATACTATCTAAAAGTAGGCCATAGATATAATCTGATCAGTTTTTTCTATATCCCAATTACCCCCTTCAGCCCCACAGTACCTATTATAGATAGACTATTCAATATAGATTTTACTCTCTGAAACTGAGATTGAGTTGAATTGAACTGATGTGGAGTAGAGATAGCTTCCATTTCTCTATTAAGTTCCTGAGGTATAATTCCCAGCCTCCTTTATGCAAAGTATCCCACTGCTATCAAATGACCTTCAAAGACCTTATGGCTTAGCCTAGCTTTAGGTTCTCAACCTTTCTGCTTCTCCCTTCTGAGTTCTCCCTTCTCCCTACCCCAATGATCTACCATAGAGCTCTAGTCAGTAAATTAGATAGCCTAGTCAGGACACCCAGTTGACATCATAATTGGGAGAAAGAAAGTGGGGATTTTTAGGTTAAATTTGACTTCATTTAAACCTTGGCTTAGACAGAATGTTGTTATTTAGTTGTCTGTTCAGAAGGTGAGGATGAGGAGTAGTACCAGTGTTAGTAGGAATCCTCCTCTACCAAAAGTTATACTGTGGAGCCTCATGACACAGAGGTGACACAGGAGTCTCAAAGATACTGCCACAAGACTATAATCATGCCAGGACCTAGTGAACTGGAAAAAACCCAGTGGCAGATTGTGCATCTGTCTTTCAAAGACCAACCAAGCTAAGTTTGGAGACCTTCTTCTGTGGAAGGTTATTAAGCATTTCAGCCACTTATAATCATGCAAGAGAGGCAATCTGTGTTGCTGGAAAGAGAATCTACACCTATGAGATCACAGAAGTTTTGAAGTATTGGATTAAGTAGTAGTTGTAATAAACACCCACAATGATTACAAATAATCATGTATCCTTATCTATCCCCCTTAAATAATTTATGCCATTTTGTAGATATAATATGGTATCAAAGTTGAGAGGCAATAAAAGTATTATTTTCATTTTTACAGATTAGAAAAATGATGCTTAGAGAGGTGATGACTTTCAAGGTAGAGTCAGAGGAAAAACTCAGGATTTTATGAATTCACTATCTATTTACTAGATGACAATGATGATGACTCAATTATATAGCATATTAAAGTTTAATTTTTTTTAACAATTTGAAGATGATAATGGTGAAAATTGCTTACCATTTATATAGGTTCCCCAAAAGCTTCCATGCCTTAAAACTTAGTTTTAAGTTATTGAAGCTTTTTCAGAGTGTTTTAATAGTAGAATATGCTTTTGATATACGTTATCAAATGAGAAATAGATGAGAATCTCAAGACATTCTTGAGGCAGGAAGCTAGAATGTTATTGTCCCTACTTTCTGAATGAATAAACAAGTCAAGAAATAGGTTATTAAGTGGAAATGTCAGGAGCCAAACCTAAGCCTTTTTTCTGTCTCTGAGTTCAAACCTCTTTCCAATCTAGCACAAAGGGATTGGTCACTTCTGACAATTCCCTTCCCCTATACTCATAACTGAATCCCTCAATTTTTTGGTTTTGGGTGAACAAGAGGATAAACAATCTGCTTGTTCTCAATCTCTCAACCAGTGAATCAGTCCTTGTCTCTCACCCCCGAGAGGGAAAAAAATTTCAGACTCCAGTGGAACTGAAGGTCTCCAAGGAATGTTAACTGTAGAAAGAAGTCTATGTGTGGGGTGATGGCGGGGGAGGAAATCGGCTGCTAGGAGATGGGCGGCCTGCCAACTGGTGGCCCTGCCATTGATGGAAACAGCCTGGCAAAGGAGTTGACTACTTTTTACATGGTGGCATACACAGAATGTAAGATGGAGTGGATGGGACCTCCAAACTTGCTCCTTATTAGAGAAACAAAAAAGACCAATTCTATCAATTTGTGAGAGAGATGAAGGTAGGGAAGAACAAGGCTAGAGTTGGAAGGGTCAGTACTAATTACTAATACTAGAGTGTCCCCCTTCTCTCTGTATAGTGAAATTACAGAATACAGTTCTCCAAGGAATATCATGTATTTGCATTCAAATGATGATAAGCTTTGTCAGAGAATCCTTTAATAGGAATGGAACCTTCAAGTCACCTAATTAAACCCTCCCTTTATAAATCAGGAAACCAACTCCAAGGAGTTAAAGTAACTTAGTGAACACATTACTGGCAGAGCAAGAATAACAATCCTATTCTGTTTCCACATGGCATCCTAATATTTTTGAGTTAGAAAAAACCTTAGAGTCATCTAATTCCATCTCTTGATTTTACAGATAAGGAACTGTGACATAGGAAGTTTAAGTGACTTTCCTAAGAACACACGTATAAGAAATAGCAGACCTAGGATTCGAACTCAGATACACTGACCCCACACTTATTACACTTTTCACCATAACATGTGTTTGATTTTTAAGAAGAAAGACTGAGGAGGATAACAGCAGAGAAACTCAAGATTAAAGTGGCACCATTTCCAACTGAAAATCACTAAAGTAATGATAAAACATCTCTGAAATTACACTGTCAATCTGGGTCAAGATAGGGTTCAATTTACAGAAACTTTCTATGGAATACATTTATTGTGTAAAGTGAAGTACACTAGCACATATTCAGACACACACAGGAAATTAGAATTCTTTATTTCCTGCCTGCTACCACTTGATATTTTCCCATAGCAAGACTCTCCAAATCACTATGTGCAAGATGAATTTTGACACCTCAGAATCAAGATCAGAGCATCATGGAATGTTAGAACTGGCTGGGACTCTAGAGAGGCTAGATCTTTCCTTTCACAGAAGAAGCAGCAGAATTTCAGAGAAAGAGGAAAAGTAACTTATCCAAGAACGTAACTTTGGTATTCAAAAGCAAATTTGGAACTTAGAACTCATGTCTCCAAATTCCTAGTAGAGTGTTTCTATTTAATTTGTATAAAGTCTTAGCTTCATATTTATCTTTTTATTGTCATTCAGTTATTTCAGTCATGTCAGACTCTTCATGACCCCATCTGGGTATGTACACACACACACACACACTTACACATATAAATATAATGTTGTTCATTCTTGAAGGGGACCAAAACCATATAATTTTGTTAGAGTCAAGTTAAAATGTGTCCCATTTTGGCTGATCAGACCAATATGACTTGGAATACTGCACCACAGGTTGCAGGGCACAAATAATCCATGTGACTGTTTGGGGTGGATTCTCTAAATTTGTGCATCTCGCATTTCTTTTGAACTACTTCAGTTTTGCTTTACTCATAGAGTATAGCACCTTCTCTAATGAGGGCACACTATGCTGGGTGGTCCTATGCCAGTGTCTCCCATGTCACACAATCAGTTCCAGAGTTCTTTAAGAGAGACTTTGAGAATGTCCTTGTATTGCTTCTTCTGACAACCATGTGAGCATTTGCTCTGTGTGAGTTCTCCATAAAATCATCTTTTAGGCAAGTGCATGCATGCACATGCATACACACACACATAAGCACACACTATTCTGCTTTTTCTCTATCAGATTACATCTGGTGTAACATGTTCAGTTCTTGAGGCTACATGTTATAGGAAGGATATTGGTGAACTGGAGCCCATTCAGAAAGATAACCAAAATCATGAGGTGATTCAGAAACATAGACTATGAGAACCTGAGCATTCTGAAGGAACTGGGGAGGAGGATGTTTATCTTGGAAAAGTGAAGGCCCAGGGAGACATGATAGTTGCTACATGGAAGAGGGTTTAACCTTGTTCTGTTTAGTTCTAGGATGAAGTAAAACTAGAGGTAATGGGTGGAAGTTATAAACAAATTTTGGCTTCTAAACAATTAGAGCTGTCCAAAAGCAAAAGGTTCTGTCTCAGAAGGTAGTGAATTTTCCTTCATTTGAGATCTTCAGGAAGAGGCTAGATCAGGGGTGGGCAAACTGTGGACTCGAAACCACATGTGGCATTCTAGGTCCTTGGCTGCAGCCTTCTGACTGAGTCCAAGTTTTACAGAACAAATCCTTTTATTTTAAAGAGATTTGTTCTGTGAAGTTTGGATTCAGTCAAAGGGCTGAACTTGAGAACCTAGAGGGCCACACATGGCCTCAAGGCCCCAGGTTCCCTACTTCTGGACTAGACGATTCTTGTCAACTGTGTAATAAGAATACTTGTGAGGGCATGGGTTAGATTAGATTATTTCTGAGACCCCTCCTAACCCTAAAATTCTGCAGTTTTGTAAACAACATGAGTTGTCCTGGAGTAGACTTGAGGACAGTGAGTTCTCCATCACTGGAAATGTACATACAGAAGCCTGAAGGCCATATAACCATTTGTTGGGGTGGTATATGGATTCCTTTTCAGGTGTCTCTACATCTTCTGAACTCCTGTATAAACTCCAAGATCCTATGATCCTGTGAAAATAACTATAGCCCTGACATGTTTGATTTTGGCTCTGTGGTTATAATGATAACACAGCACAAAGGTCCTCAAAAGGTTAGCAAGATGACTAAACTTTGCAAAGGATGAGACCTTGATTTGGAGAATTCCTTACTCTGCCACATGCAGGTGTGTAAGATGTGTAGAAAGACCAATACCATGCATGTATCTGCATATAATTTGCATACATTTAACATATGCCAACAGAGCCTTTGCAGCATATTTTTTCAGACAACTTAAGTTCGAAATGTTACTGCTACGTGAAAGGTTATTACATGGTTTTCTTATCTTCTGCTCTTTCCTGCTCACTCATTCTCACTGACCCAGGTCCACATCAGAAATATGTAACACAGAGAGAAAAGAGATGTATGGGTCTAAGAAATCATGAAATAAAACAAAACAAAACAACCCCAAAATCACATGAAACAAATTCCAGGCCAATGTGTGGGGAAACAGGCTGAGTTGGGTGATCAGTGGGCCTATGATGTCTGCTTCCCTTCCACTACCCCTTTCGAACACTGGAAGCCCTAAGCCATTAGATTTCCTTAGCCCAAGAGATCAAAGTCAAAGTCAGAAAAAAAAATGGCCATTAGATTTGAAGTAGAGCTTCTTAACATGTGTGTGTATGTGTATGTGTGTGTGTGTGTGTGTGTGTGTGTTCTAGATTCCTTTCACAACTTGGGCCCCTTTTCAGAATGTTTTTGAAAGCTTACAATAAAATACACAATTATATTGAATCATAGTTTGCTTCTCCCTTTCTCTCCATCAATTTGCATCTATCTATCTAAATAAATAAATAAATAAACCCACAGATCCTAGGTTAAGAAACCCTGAAAAAAGAGCTCTTTGTTGTTCTTCATTAAGATTTATGAAGAATGGACCAGGAAGTTCTGCTGCAGATGGGCACAATCTAAAATTAGGAATATATATTTTTTTTGTATTTTCTATTTTCATCTCAGAGAAATGGCAGTCCCGTGGGAGTATGTATGTTTAATTAACTACATATTGTACTTCTTTCCCTGTTGCTGAGGAAGTTGACTAGCTCTACCTGTTGATTCCTGTCTTAATCATTAATTGCCCCTAGACCCTCAACAAAAGTCATCTGTGTCTGTGCCTTATCCCTCAACACCCCAGTAAATTCCCTTAGGGAAGCTGCAAGATTGGAAAGACTGGAAATCAGAAGTCCAAATCTGAGACCTGCCATTTACTAGTTGACTGATATCAGACAAGTCATTGTACTTTTCTGAGTCTGTTTCCTGAGTTGTAAAACGCCTTAATAATTCATGTACTACCTAATACCCCAGATCTGTTCTAAAGAACCAAGGAGACAATACCTGTAATGCTGTTTGTTTCTAAAGATCTCTATAAATATTAGTTATTATGGTGATGAAGATGATGAGGTCTCTTAACTTCCCTGGGGTCTTGGATTCTTCATCCATTATAAGAAGGGGTTGAATTAGATGATCTCCTATATCCCTTCCTGTTCTGAATCCTTTGCCACCAGAACTATCTTATCTAACCTTCAAAGCTTCTTCCACCTTCTCCCCCAGGGTCTATCAAAGTCTTTTACATGGAAGAGGCACTTAATAAATGTTTGTTAAATGAATGAATGACTCCTAAAATAGCAGATTAGAATCATTTATATCCCTTCCCTTACAGCAATCTAAAGCTTTATTTTCAAAAGTTTTCTTGGTTTGTCCCTAGCAGCCTAAATTTTTGGTTAATCAGAAATGACCCTTGATAGCAAAACCCTTTAGTGGTTCCAGGCTTTGAACTCTTTCCAAGTCTGATTCACTGATTTTAGAGCAGGACCTCCTGGGAAGTTTCTCAAGGTCAAAGTCTCTCCTTGAAAGGAAGATGATGTTTCATCCCCTCCTTCGCTTCTAGTCCCAATTCTGACTTACAAACAGTCCTAACTTTGTCAGCAAATGTTCCAGCCCACATTGAAAACTTCATTGCAATTCAAATGAAAATTCATTCCCTGGGACAGACTTGAGAAATTATAAGAGAGATAAAATACTTTTTAAAAGTAGAGACAGACATTTATCTGTAAGGATATGCAGCTGATTTTCTGGCTGGAGGCTCAAGAGTATGACACAGTGAACAGCAGAATGCTCTTTGCAAAGAATTTATGAAGTACTCAGTTTTCTACAGTTTGGAAAACATAAGCATGCACACATACATGAATGTTTCTCCCCATCTCTTTCTCTATCTCTGTCTCTATCTCTAGTGTTATCTGTGTCTCTTCCTTGCCCCACTCTGTTCCCAGTTGCCTCTTCTATGCTTCTCTCTTCTTCTGTGTTCCTGTTTCTTTTCCTGTCTTTCTTCTCTTTCTCTCCTTAAGCCTTTTCAAAAGCAGTAATAAGATCTTTGCAGACACCTGGCAGAATAAAGATATTGGCACATTCCTCCACTAGAAAAGTCTTGAAAATTGCTTTCTCCAAAAGAAAAGAGCTGAAACTTCAGCATACCAAAACAGTTGGTTAATTTGAATGTATTCAGCCTCATCCTCCACCAACAGTGAATATAGAACGTAGAAGGACAAAAGAAAAAGCTCTTTATGTCCTTCGGATAGGTGTGCCCCAATTATATCACCATGGCGGGTTTTAAGGTAGGTTCATGGTGAGGTTTTCCTGAGTCAACAGTTGAAACCTAGAAGTACTGAGTGGAATGAGATCTATAGAAACAAACAATTTGGGGTTTAAGATTAAGGGATTCAGAGTTGGAAGGGGCCTTAAAGATCATGTAATCCAACCTCATCATTTCACAGATGAGAAAACTGAACCCAGGAGAGGTTTACTAACTTAACCTAGATAAGGAATTCAAAGGCAATTTAGCTGTAAATTCTGTGTTCTTTCTACTCCATAATTGTGAATGGGGACAGTATATACAGTCAAGCAAAGTTGCACAGTCAGCATAACTTTTCTCCTCTGCTCCCAGATGCCGGAAGCTCTTTACCTCATTTGTGTTCGTAGATTCTAGATATCCAAGAGCTAGGTAGCACAGTGATTAGAGTCCTGGGTTTAGAAACAGGAAGACTCATCCTCCTGAGCTGAAATCTAACCTCAGACACTAGCTCTGTGACTCTGGGCAAATCACTTAGCCCTGTTTGCCTCAGTTTCCTCATCTGTAAAGTGAACTGGAGAAGGAAATGGCAAGTCACTTTAGTATCTTTGCCGAGAAAACCCTAAATGCGGTCACGAAGGGAGAGTATTTCCAATGTCTCTTCTAGTTCTTGTTGGTATTCAGTCATTTTCAATCATGTCTGACTCTTTGTGACCCCATTATAGAGGGAGAAACTAAAGTCCAGAGAGGACATTTGTCCAAGGTCACAAGAAGTAGCAGGTCTCCTGATTCATAGCCCAATGTTTTTTCTACTCTACTCAGCCAAACTGATTCTTCTCAAAGTTCTATCCTATATTTAGGACTTACCTTCCCAAACTGAGATCCTTCTAAGAATGACTTGTGTGTGTATGTGTGGGTGGGGAGAGCAGGGAGGAGAGAGTTGGAGGCAACAATATGATTAGAAGTAGTCAAGGAGCTCAAGGTAGCTAAAGAGGAGGAGGAAAAAATTCTAAGAAATGTCTGAGCCCTGAACAGGAATGAGACAAATAAGCTCCTGGATGGCTACAGTGATACCATAGTTTTTATAAACATAACCTAATTGTATTACTTCAAAGTCCTGAAGTTTATTGCCCTGTTTAATGATGTGTCTCGTTATTTATAGTGTAGCTCAATGAGTCTTCTATTGATTTAATACACTTCCTTAAAGACTGTCATTGTCACAGCTATAAAACGAAGCTATTCTCAGACAGCTCAATTATGTGTCACACTTCTATAAACCTCTCCAAGTCACCCACAGCTTTCAGAGATGCAGCATTGAAGTTGGGGGTGGAGAGAGAAGGAAGAGAGCTCCACTGACCTTGGTTAGGGGGACAATCTGATAGCAGGTAGTATCTGTTTCCAAGGACCAAATCTGAGTCTGAATTGTGGGTGGCTTAGTGTATATAGGGAGAGGGGAAAGTCTGGGGTTTCGAGGTACAATGTTAGGCTGAGTCAGACTAGGCCTACTCTAGGAGAAATGTTATTTATAATCCTCCCATGGCTTCCATATGCCACAGAGGACCTCTCCTTAGAACTGATAATGACAACTCATATATCTCTAGTACTTCAAAACTTAGCAAACATTGTTCTCATAACAGCAACCTTCTGTAAAGCAGAAATGTTAAGTATTATACACATGCTACAGATGAAGGCACAGAGAGACAAAATGATACAGTGTTAGTTAAGATTTTAATCCAGGTCTCTCTTGATTCTGAATCTGATATCCTTTCCACTATGCTAATAAATAGCTACTTTTCTCATTATATTGTGATCTCCTTGAGGGCAGGGCCTGACTTTGTCTCTTTTTGTATCCTGAGCGCTTAGCACAGTGCCTGACACTTTATTGACTGATTAAATTAGTATTAAATTCGTTACTATAAAATAATTTTTCTAAGGTGCCATCCCATAATTTATCTCATCTGCCTCAATTCTCTCACCATTCCAGTCCAAACTATACCCTGCACAAAAAGCAATAGATCTGACCCTGTGATTCTTCTACTTATACAACTCTGGTGGCTTCCCAATGCCTCTTGTATTTACCTTTTAAAACCTTATACAACCTAGTCACAACCTATATCTTTCAGACTCTTATGCTCTGAAATCTTCCCAAACAATCCTTCCCTCTGTTCCTCACATAAGATATTGAATCTCTTGTTTCCATGCTTTTACTCTTGCCATCTCCATCACTGGAAGACCCTCCCGCCTTACCTTCACCTCATATGGAGCCCTTCCGAAGAGAAGGAAGCTTTAAGGTATAGTTCAAGTACCATCACTGGCAAGAAGACTTTCCTGGTCCCCCTTAAACGTTAGTGTCCTTCCTCCCAAACTACCTTGTATTTCACCATTTTGTGTTTACTCGCATTTATTAACTTTTTATCTTTTTGCCATATGTTCATATATATGCATATACATATGTGTATATATTTTTTCATCTCCCACATTGGAATGCAAACTCATGGAAAACGGGGAGTGTTTCATTCTTTTAAATTATATCCTCCAATGGGAGGCACCTAATACATACTGATTGATTGAGCTTGTTCTGTGAAGCAGGCAGGGTATATAGTAAGTTCTCTCTTTTCCAGATCCTATCATAGAGGTTAAGTAACTTACCAAGGGTCACTCAGTGAGCTAACTGTAGAGGCAGGCCTAGAAGCTGCATCTCATGACTCCCAGCACACCAGGAAAGGAGATCACCACTGAATCATATATTTAGTTCTGGAAGGGACTTTAGCAGTGCTTTCCTACAACCTTTTCATTTTGCAGATGGATATAAACAAAGGTTGGATGACTTGGCCATGTAGAGTATAGATAACAGATACATGATATGAAATTTTCTCTCTGATTACAAATCCAACATATTTTCCAAGATGCTTCCTAGAGTCTTATGACATTCCCATAGGACATCCCATAGTGAATTATAAGAAGACTAAAGGTAAAATTTCATGTTTGTTATCCCTTTCTTTTAAGATGATGAAATCATAACAGTTCTTTTTGGGGGGAACCTGGAGGGTTGTGTGTATGTGTGTGTTTGTGTGAAGAACAGAATTAGGAGGGGAAAGGTATCAGTGAAACTTATTCTGCCCTCACATCCTGTTAAAACCATGAGCAGAATTCAGATGAGCACATATACATTAGAGAAGATCAAAATTGCAAAGGTGTTAGGACTAGATTTCTCCTTCCCAGGGAGCCTGAGACAGAACTCATAGCATGTTATAATTGTTAAAGATTTCTAGATTAAGCCCTTCCTTTTAGCTATGAGGAAACAGGCCCAGAGAGATTAAGCCAGCTTCCCAAGGTTAGATAGTTAATCAGTAGTTGGAAAAGGGCTAAAAAAGAATTGGAAAGTATAGTACCTATGCACAAAAATACCAAAATAAAAAGATTAAATTGAAAAATACTAGAATGCATCTAAATGATCATCTACTCCAAGCCCCTTGTTTTACAGATGAGAAAACTGAGCTCCAGAAAGAGGAAGTGACTTAGCTGAGGTCATGCAGATGGAAAAGCAATGACTCTACTATTCTTTCCACTGTGTCAGGTGGGCTCCAAAATCTTCCCCCTTCTCTAATCCTTTTCGGGTAACATTTCTCCAAACTAAGTTAAATAATTGAGTCAGTGGGCTGCGAAAAAGTATGAAGAGCAAACCAAGCAGGAAACTCTGTTCCCTTTTTCTGGGTCCTGCCACATGTTTAGAGCTCACCTTACCTTTCTGATACTGGAGCCATAGCTGCTGTTGGACTTTCTTGCTGGGGAAGTGGATAATGCAGGTAAGCTCAGATCCATACAGGGCTTCTGCAATGTAATGTGAGCCATAATGCTGGATGAAGGACAGTAGCTCCTCCCGGCTGCTCTCTTTGTCGAGAATCTTCAGGATGTTGGTGAATCCTAGGTAAAGAGGTGAGCACACGAGAGGCAAAGGAGTCAGAGCCACCAGACCAGGTAGATGTCAGTAAAATCATTTAATAGTTTAGGTTCCAGTAGACATTTAAACTATCCCTATGAAAGACAGTGAATGAAAGAAGTCATCAGCTTCATTCATTTATTATTTTACTGAAAGGGCATTAATTAAGCACCTGTTATATGCAGAGTGCCATGCACCATGCCAGACACTGAAGGAGATAACAAGTTTGGACGAAATGGAAGCCTCTATCCTATCTCTATCCTACTATCTATACTATAGTAGGGAGATACTAATGTGCAAATGCAGGTAATAAGTAATATAAAACAACAGGGAGCAATATGATTTAGTGGAAAGAGTGATGGATAGAAGCCAGAGGACCTGGGTTCAAATCTTTCCTCTGCTACTTACTGCCTGTGTGTCATTAGGGAAATCATTTAATTTCACTTGGGCTCAGTTTCCTTGTCAATGAAATTGAAGGAGATAGACCAAATTAATTTTAAGGTCCCTTCTAGCTCTAAATTCTATGAGGCTTAAAGTGCATTAGAATTTCAAAACAAAATGCTAAATGATGTTCAAAGATGAAGGTTTTTACTGACCACTGAGAAGCCTACTTTGAATACTGTCCTCCTCCTCTCAGTTAACTAAGTGCAAAACCTCAGTCATATCTGATTCTTCCTCCTGCATCCCCAACATCCGGTAATTTATCACAGCCTACTGATCCTTCCTTGGGAATATTTTCAGCATCCATGCTCTCCTCTCCATATCCACTGCTATAGCAACACCAACAAGAATACAAATAATTGTCTTGTTTGGGTCCAGACATCAAGCAATAAACATTTATTAAGTTCCTACTGTATGACAGGCACTATGCTTAAGACCTTACCTATACTTTTACCAGTATAGTGAACTTCTCGTAAGGAAATTCCTTTACCAGTTCAGATTGGAAACTCTTTTATGACATCATTTTAAGACTGACTTAGGGTATAGGGAAGATAAGTGATTTACTTAAGATCTTATAGCTAGTACATGTCAGTTAAAGTGTTACTGACTCCAAGGATCACTCTTTACTATTCTATAATGCCTTCTGACTGATAAATTTATGTGAAGATTTAAGATTTTCAAAGAGCTATGTAACTTTCTCTCCTTCTACTGTGTGTGTGTGTGTGTGGTCAACTCAGATCTTCTTGACTCCATATGCAACACTCTGTGCACTGTGCTATGCTACTTCTCATTACCTAGATGCTATAACAACTCTAGAATAGGTCTCTCTCTCTCTTCAAATACATCTAATCATCTCCCATCAGAGAAAACTGCCCCAAATGTCACTTTCATCACATCATCTCTTTGACTCCAAACCTTCAATGTGTCCCCACTGCTGACAGAATAAAATCCTTATGTGTCATATGGTTTTTGAGGTTGTCTGCAATAAGGTTCTAATCTTTCTTCCTAGTTATTAAAAAAGGATGCTCTGTTCCAGCCACAGGAGGATACAGATGATTTCACTGGTATAGGGAGCTGCTCCACGAGGAACTCTTCTACCAATTCAAGTCCACATATACAGGCCTATGCAACTTATAGTCTTACACTCACTTTCCAGCCTAGAATTCTACCTCTCCTATACCCTGTCCTTATCAATTAAGGTCCATCTCAAGTCCCAGCTCTTTCAGGAAGCCTTTCCAAATTACTGTGATTTAAAAACCAACTAAGATGTGGAATTCAGCCTTGTGTAATTATAATGACCAAGTTTGAGCCTTGAAAAGAAACCTAAAAGATAAAGAAGAGCCTGAGCTGAGGTTGGGGTGAGGTGGGAAGAGAGGCAGCTGTGAATGCAGTATGTATGTTGTATATACTTTCAAACATAGCTGATGTTGGTTTTCCTAAACTTTTATTTTAATTGTTATTACAGAGGAAGGTTTGCTGGCTAGGGATGCCATTGAGGGATGAAAGGAAGAGGGGGAGAAGAAGCATACAGGGAAATGAATATGATATAAAATAAAAAATAAAACCAACAACAATACACCTTTAAAAATAAAAGAAGCCTTTTCCACCCACAGAAATCTCCCCCACTGAACTTATAAAACTTAGTGTCTGTATCATCTGCTTAGTACTTAATCATATATTGCCTTGTGATTTCCCTGGTAATGTTGTCTTATATCATAACTCTTCAGCACAGGATTTAATGTCCCTCCCTTGCACAAGAATCATATTTCCTTTAGAACAGAAAACAAACTCTTCAGTTTGACATTTGAAGCACTTCCCAATCTGGCCCCAACCTTTCTTTTCAAGCTGATTATATATTACTTCCCCTCACACTTTACCAAACTAACCTATTCCCTATTCCTAAACCAAGCTGCTGATTCCTATACAGGACATTTCATTTCCTGTCCTTATGATGTAGTACAGGCTGTGCGCCCATGTCCATTACACTTTCCCTTTTTAGATCTGCCTCCAGTGTCCTTCAGGGGTTACTTCCCACAAAAGACTTTCCCTCATCCTTACCCCCTCAAATTACTTATTCTGAATGTATTTTCTATGGTCTTATTTGTGTACAAGGTTTTTTTCCTTTGTCAATAGAATATAAGTTCCCGGAAGGCAGGGGCATTTTTGCTTTTGTCTTTATATCTTCAGCACTTAATACCTGTCATATACCATGGTACTTAACAAATGCCTGTTGAATTAAATTGAATTGAATGTACACCTATCTTGTCTCTCCAATTGAACTGTAAACTCCTTGACATCAGGGATCATATCTCATACTCTTTTGTATGCCCCATAACATCCAACATGGTATGATGTACAAAGGCTACACAAAGTGTATATTGAATGAATAATTTAATAAAAATTACTCCTGGTACAGATGTAATATTGAGTTCTCAAAGGCCATGTCAGTCAGTCCACACGGATTTATTAAGTATCTATTCTATGCTAGGCAATGTACCAAGTGCTAGAGATATGAAGAAAGAAAAAAACACAGTCCTTGCTTTCAAGAACTTCTCATTTCAACGAAGAAGATGGCATGCAAACAACAGCGTCTGTAAGATACAGACCATGGGGATGTAAGCTAACTTCAGAGGGAAGGCATTCACAGTAAAGGGCTAGGGAAAGGCCTTTTGCAGAAGGTGGGAGTTGAGCTGAATCTTGAAGGAAGTCAGGGAAGCTCTGAAGTGGAACTAAGGAAGGAAACTATTCTAGGCATGGGAGCCAGCTGGTACCAACGCCAACTCCATAGATGGAGTGTCTTGAGTTAAGAACAGCAATTTGGCTAGTATAGCTGGATTGCAGATTGTGGGGAGAGGAGTTAAGTGTGAGAAGATTAGAGTAGTAAGAAAGAACTAGGTTGTGAAGGCTTGAAATGCCAAACCAAAAAGTTTATATTTAATCCAAGAAGTGATAGGGACTCACTTGAGTTTGTTGAGCAGGGGAGATGACATGGACAGATCTACACTTGCAGGAAGATCAGTTTGACAGATGAGTGGAGGATTGATGGAAGTGGGGAAAGACAAAAAGAGGGGAAAGCAATTTTAAGACTATTACAATAGAACAGCAGAGAGGTGATGAGTTACTGGCAGTTTCCTCAAAACTGGAAAGACGTTTAGTTTTAGCCCAGGGGTGGAATCCACTTAGATAAGTTCAGAGAGGTTTACCCTCTTTGTAATGAATTTTTTCACTCACAGCATCTTACAAAGATCATCTACTAAGGTGTTGATGGGTTTTGGTCATTATCAGTGAGAGTAATATGCCACTGAAGTAAAATAGCCTTGAAATGAATAGAAGAGGTCACACTGAACTTTTTCACTAAATACCAAGCTCCCTTCATGCATTTTGCAAAGGATTCAATTTACAAATATTTGATTTACACAGCACTTTTTCAGGGACCAAACTATTAATTAATTAAAGCAAGTTGTGCCTGTATGGCTTTAACAGAAATGGAGCAGTATAATTTCTAAGCTTAAATTCAGGGAGAGTTGGGATGTAGGGAGAAGGAAAACACTCATCACAGGGAAAGGACAATTAATACACAGTCCTCTCCATCAACTGACATCACATTAATTAATTTACATCATTAAGCAATTAATATGGCTATGTTAAAAAGATTATTGATTGTGTTAAGAATTAAGAGCAATAATGCTGATTCATAATACATCACTTTTCAGCTGGTGAGGCAGAATATTTTGAAACCATCAATGGATGAAGCTATCCATTCTAAGAACACAGTAGCAAGTATAACTGATCTCATTTTGCTAATGGACAGAGGCAGGTAGGAATATGGGGATTTGTTCAACTAGGAAGTAAATTGCCAAACTGTGGATAGGACAAAGAAGTATCCTAACACCTAGTTGTCTTTTATACGTATTGTCAATACTGCTTATTTCTTGCTATGTTAGGAGTTCTTAGGATCTGTAGACTACAGATCTGTGAACTTGGTTGGGAAAAATACAACTTTATTTCCACTACCATCAAACTGAAATTTGGTGTTTCCTTTAATTATTTAAAATAACCTTTTTCTGAGGAGTTCATAGGTCATAACAGGTTAACAAAGGGGTCTTTGAAATGGAAAGAGTTAAGAACCTGTTCTGTAGGTCCAAACACATTTCAGTGGAAAGAAATGTTGCAAAAGAAGTTGCTACATAGAAAATAGGCTAGGCAAGAAATTAGCCTGACACTCTCAGGGAACCCACTATGATAATTTAGAAGGCTTTCGATAGATAACATTAATCTCCGTTTTCTATGACCTAGATCCCTTGTTATCTTGAACCATGAAATCTCAAACATGATCTTAACCTGTCATGTAAAATTACCACTTTGTACATGTATGCCTTTTCCCTCCAATTGGAATGCAACCAATGAGAGACTATGAATTTACACTTATTTTCCTTCCTCATAAGCATTCACCTCAACTAACTTTCTTGGTTGGAATATAGCGCAAGGCTACCTATCACAAGAAGGCACATGTGCCCACCATTGTACAGAGTGAAGAGATTCTCCCAGGTATTGCTGTGTTTGACTATTCAACCATAGAGTGGATACAAGGAAACCTGTGAGTAAAGATCAGACTCCTCAGCCTGGCAAGCAAATGATATTCTACGTTTAAGCCTTATCTCCCTCCCTTTCATGTACTCAATATCATCAACAAACTGGACTATTTTGCCCTCAGAACATGCCCTCACTCTTATCCCCCAACACCACTTACAAATATGTATTCATATTCATATATATTTCATATATGCATATGAAATTATATCTATCTACCTGGAACTATATCCCCCCTTTATCTTTTGAATTCATACTCATCCTTTGAAACCCACTTCAAATGCCACATTTTCAGATAGCCTCCTCATTCACATATTATATAATATTTGCTATGCATTTCTATAATGAACTTATGTAATATTGCATATCATAATTGTTAATATTGGTGTTATCTTCTAATTAGACTGTAAGTCCTTGAGTTACCATATCTTATAAATAAATTTTATCCCATCCAGTTTCTAAAAAAAAGTATATACTTAATATACGTTTGTTATGTTACATTGGCATATTTGATATGGCATGTTGTGCTACAGTTTGGTATTGATATTGATATGGAAGTGCAATGAATTTCTACCTTTTACATTAATGTGAAAGTATGTGTGTGTGTGTGTGTTTCTTCCAACAACTGTTTTATTTGACTGTGAAACAAAGAGAGACAGGAAATTCATTAAAATCAAAAAGATCAAGGACCAGTCTGAACTAGAGGAGGATGGTTATTCTTTGTTGGTCCCTGCTTCTCAGACTGGAGGTCCTCACCTGCAGAGAGAGTGATAGTGCTGAGTTTCACACGGTAGAGGTTGCTACGGACTCGCCACTGCTGGACCATCGGGTAGCCCATTGCCTCATCATATCGGATGTCTCCTGTGGGAGGAAAGCAAAAGACCACAGAATTAGAAAAATGTATCAGTCATACCTGCATAGGTTTTAATCATAGGGAAGTAAGATCCTAGAGTTGGAAGACACTTTAGAACATAAAATGCTCAGTTTTGGAGAGATCTTAGAACACAGATTATCAGAAATGAAAGGGGCCTTAAAACACAGAATTTAAAATCTAGAAGAAGCTTTAGAATATAGAATGCCAAAGCTGGCAAGAATCCTAGATTGCAGGTTATCAGAATATAGACTGGCAGAACTGGAAGTCACTAAGCCTGACCTCATTTTATAGATGAGGAAGTTGAGGCATGGAAAAGTGAAATGACTTATCCAGCATCACACAAACAACTAGAGAAGAGTCTAGCTCTGTGTAAACTTCGTCAAGCCTTTTGACTTCTAAAGAACCCAATTTCCTCATGTATCAAATGGGAATAATGAGACAGCCACCTGACTACCTCATTTGGGGTGTAAGAGTAAGGGCACTGAGGAACAAATGAAATAAAGAATGCTAAAGTGTTTTGTAAATGTAAAAGTGTCATAAAATAGTATAGATGATCATTATTCCTATACCAAAGTCTTCCTCCAACAACTAATCATGGTACAGAGATGATGCCGGATCCTAGATGACACTGCCTATGTTGTATAGACTTTGGTAGGTTGTATATAGCTGTGAAGCCTTCATGTGGTTTTGGAGACACAAGATATTTAGGTCTGTTCTAAGGAACAGCCCAAGCGTGGTACCTTTCTTATCTTCAAAAGTTTGGGCACCATAACAACTCATGAAGATTATAAATTTTAGAGGGATTGCAATCTGCATTAGTAGAGGGGCTTCACATTCTGATGAAATTATGGATCATTTGATTCATTAAAATCACAATCAAAATAACAAAAAAATTATGAAATAATCAAACAGAATTATCACTGTGGTAAGAACAAGGCATATTATTTGTTCCCTCCTGGTTCTCTGATGACCTGGCATTTTAAATCTATTTGATACTGAGATCAAAATGAGTGTATAATTAAATCAATTTATTTCTTCTTGGACATTATTGTGGTTAAAAAAACAAAATAAACAAAATGGTCCATTATGCTCAACTTTTTTTTAACCTTACTAGCATTTCAGTACCAAAATATGTATGTATGTGTATATATATATATATATATATATATGTATATATATATATATATATAACCAATTACATATGTTATAAAACAAAATACATATTTTCCGTATTAGAACCCATTAGAATAATTAGGGAGAGGCAGCATGCTATAACATGTAGAGTGCTAGACTTTGAGTCAAGAACACTAGGTTTAAGTTCTGGTTCCGAAACTCACTACCTGTGTGACCCTGGGCAAGTCATTTAACTTTTTTTTTTCTCTTTTTAGCTTCAGGCAGCACTCTAAAACTTCACATTATAGATAGGTTGAGATTTTTATTGATGGACAGAGACCTCCTATTTATTGTTCTCCATATACTGACACAGAAGTCCATCCTAACAAGATTTCATTTCAGTTAATACATTCTCTCTCACGCCTCTTCCATATACTTTCACTTTTGTTTGTTCTTCTTGGCTACTTTGGTGTCTGCAGAGCAGATACTCCTGGGAATAAGTAGGAGGCCAGAAAGTTATTCTGGAAGCTCAGTGAGCAGCAGGGTACCAGCTTTAGGAATCAGAAACACTGAGAGTATAGACATCCTACTGAAACTCAGTAGGCAGATAGATGATTCAAGACCATGTAAACCTACTGCAGGAAGGGACAGAGAAATGAGAGCTGTGAGTGTGAATCTGCTTTCTTTAAACCCTCTTGGGCATTAGAAGGGATGTCAATCTTGGAGGTAGAATGGTACCCAAAGAAAGGTCAATGCAGGAAGACTGGGACTTAGAAAACTCACAATGACTCCATCTGCAAAAGAGGTGCTGTCTCTTCATGGAATCTGGCAGTGAATTTAGGAAAGGGATGATGCTGAGGGTGGTGCATAGTTTCTAAGAAGTGTCATGATGGGCAGTGGTAGATGGCTCAAACTGGAACATTCAATGGAACTCCTGGCTTCCATGATGCACAGGCTTAGCCATAGCAGCAGAGAGACACAGGGCAATGTGGAAAGAATGAACTTTAAGTGAGAGGCAGCAATATAATGGGGGAACTGGGGAAACTTGGCAGGAAAAAGGAAGAAGGGAGAAGAGATAGAATTGTTTTCTGGGGAAGTAAAATATATTTAAAGTATATGGAATTGCTACTCCATGATGGATCTTTTGTTTGGTTATTGTTACACTGAATGTTCAAACAATGATATTAGTAAAGAAATAAACTTGGAAATGGAAAACGTTTCAGATTCTGATGCTAGAATCAAACAAAATGGTTTTTGTTTGAAGGGGAGAGTATGCTGGATATGAACTAAGAGAACCTGAATATGAATTCTGCCTTTGACATTTCTTACCTGTGGTAGCTTGGGCAGGTTACTTAGTCTCTTTTGCCTTGGTTTACTCATCTGCGAAAATTAGGAGATTAAACCAGATGATGTCTAATGTCTCTAAATCTATGATCCAGGCTTGAAGCAAACTTTCACATGAAGTCAAAGTATTTGAAGTGTTTCAGAGGCCTTTTAGGGAGGCAAAAGTACTGAAATCAAAGTGAGGAATGAACCCCTGGATATGACATTTATTAGCTGTGTGAGGCAAGGCAAGTCACTTCCTTGTTCTGAATCCCATTTTTCTGATTTAAAAACTGGAGTTGATATTTATGATATCTACTTCACAGGGTTGTTACTTTGCTTTCTAAACTCTGATGTGCTATAGGAATATGAGTTAGATTTCATTTGCTTTTCTCCCTATGTCAAGGATGACACTATGTCTCGGGACTGGAGCTTCCCCAGACTTTCTACCCATGTAACACAAAGGAAGAGGAATCACTGAATGAGCAGGGCTCAGGGCTGATGGAAAAGAGAAAGATGAGAAAGTGCGAAGGGAGGATGAGGGAAAGAGAAATTGAGTCTTACCAGTGAGCATCTGGAGATCTGGAAGAGGCTCTGAGAGTACACCTCGGCACTGCTCCTCCACAGGCAGTGGAATCACCATCAGCCCGTCAGCCAGCTGGGGAAAATCCTTGATGAAGTTGTTTTCCCTGCAGAGAGTAGCAGAGATATATTCCAAAGCAATGGAACTGGAACAGGAGGCTTTGGGAAAGAGGGGCAGGGCTCCAGTCTAAATAACCACAGGACCTCAGAGTAGACCTCTTGATGCTAACTGGCAGGACTTGGGAAATTATACCTTTGGCTTAAATTTTAAGGCAGCCTGAAATATACTTCATTTATAGCCCCAAAGAGAGGAGAACCTGTTTATTGAGGTATTTTTCATTTGTTTATTTCTTCTGTAGTCAACTAACTACCCAATATTTATTGATCACCTAATCTGTAAAAGGCACTGTGGGAGATTCGAAGCTATATCTGACACAAACCAGCCCCACAGGGAGCGTGCAGTCCAGTAGGGAAGCTATGACTGTATATATAAAAAGATAACCCACAATGCAAGATGTTATACAGTAAGGGTCCAACAAGGGACATATCATGGTACTGAAAGAATCCTGGATTTGGACTTCGAGTCTCAGAGTTGGAAGGGACCTCAGAAGACATATGGATTAACTTGCCCTGAACAAAATTGTCTACTACAACACTACCAAGAAGTGGTCAACCAGTTTTTGCTTGAAGACCTTTAGAAACGAGAAATGCACGGCCACTAGAAGTAACTTGTTGTACATTTGGAAAGCTCGAATTTTTCCTTATATAGAACCTAAATCTGCTTCAGCAAAGTTGCTGAAGTCCATGTGCCCTGCTTTTCATTCTGCCCCTACAGCCTGAGCAGAATAAATCTAAAGCTTCTCTCCCTCCCCCATTCCCAAGCAGCCTTTCCAATAACTGAAGACAATTATTGTACTCTTTGCTAACTCTTCTCTTTTCTGGGCTAGACATTTCCCATTCTTTTCATTGATCCTCATGTATAGTACAGTCTCAAGGCCCTTCTGCATCTTGGTCACCCATGCATGGGCACTCTTCTCTCTACAGTCACATCCTCCCTTTGCTTCTTCCTATCTGTGTAACCATGAGAAAATTATTTTGTCTCTGTGGGCCTCCATAATAAGAGGAACAACTGGCATTTATAATGCACTTTAAGGTTTACAAAGTGCTTTGCACCTGTTATTTTATTTGGTCCTCACACCAGCCCTGTGAGGTAGGTGGGATTATTAACCTGTTGGACAGATGACGAAACAGGGTGAGGGAAATTCAATGATTTTCCCAGATCCCACAGATAGTAAGTCTCTGAGGCAGGATTTGAGGTCAGGTCTTTCCGACTCCAAATCCAGCACTCAGTCTCATATACTACCAGTAGCTTCACCTGTAAATTGAAAGGTTTGGACTAGATTATCTTTAAGGTATCCTCTTGCATCAAATCCCATAATTCTATGTTCCTATAATTGTATAGGCCACAAATGCTATAAGAGTTTAGAGGAAAGAGGTAACTATGAGTTAGGAAGGCAAAGAAAGACTTCCTAGATGAGGAAGGACCTAAATTGGACTTTGATGAAAACATAGGATTCCAATGGGTAGACAGGAACAGGGGAGTGATAAAGAAATCAGAGTGTGCATGATAAATTGGATACACCAGGGCCAAAGTCTACCAGACTATCTAGAAATTTTCTGTCACATAAAGAAGCTTGCTCATACTCTTGTTAACTCATACATTACTCCTTTCAGGAGTAATTAAAGGAGTAATTAAAAGTCCTGGATGGAAAGGAATGACTTTCTAGTGGTAGAATTTTAAGCAAAATTCTATGAACTGTATGTTTCCTCATTAGGTTGTAAAATTTTAAAATATAGGGATCATGTGTTATTTATGTTTCTGTCTCTCCTAGGGACTATCAGAGTACCCAGGATGTAGTAAGTGCTTATGGGTAGGAACAGTGACTGTGTGTGTGTGTATGTGTGTGTATATCTTTTTTAATATATAGTTGTTTACATTGTCCTTCCTCTTAACTAATGAAACCCACAAGACAAAAGTCTGAGTTTTTACTTTCCCCAGTGCCTGGCACATAGTAGATGCTTAATAAGTGCCTATTGACTTGACACAATCAAGGTGACCTTCCTAGTATCCATCACATCATACCTAATAGAAGGCTACTTCACTTTATGAATCTTGTTGATTTGGCCTTTCCATCATATCTATGGGAGAGGATACTCAGTATAGCAGAATGCTGGACTTAAAGTCAAGAGACCTGAATTTGAGTTCCAGCTCTGATATTCAGTGGCTGTGTTACCTTGAGCAAGTCTTTTAAACTCTGTAGATCTCATTTTTCTCATCAGCGAAGGGCAGGGGGAATAATATTTTTACTAACCACTTCATAGGGCTGTTGTGAAAAATGCACTCTGTAGATCTGAACACACCACAGAGAGGGGAGCTGTCATTACTAACATCATCTTCATTGCCAACCCCATTTCCCCAGTCCTGAGTGCCAAGAGTCAATTTGTTCTTCTAATAGACTTTCCCCATATAAGTATTGCTTGTGGTTGCTGCAATTACTCCTAGCTTCTGGAGCCTCAGGGAGGGAGGAGGAGAGAATCAAAGGGAGGGGGATGTTTATAGCTCTATTTCTCCACTTGGCACAAACAACCTTGAAGTTAAAAACAAAATGAGAAAAAAAATGAAAGCAGGCAAAAAAAAAAAACAAAAAAAACCAAAACAGGTACAACCAAAACAAGCCCTTTGAAGCCTGTTTCCCAGAAAGTTGAAAGGCAGCTGCAGAGAACTGAGAATGAACGTGGTCATGTTCTTTCTATGGGCTGTGGCTCCCCTGGCACCAGAGAACCCTGACTCAACCACTGCAGGCAGGAAGGTTTGGTTCTCCCTCAGGAGTCAGGACAGAATTCCCAAACCAGATTTAATTTTAAAGGAAAATGATCAATGATGAGGCATGTTATCCATCATAGAGGTGATGAGAGTCTGAGCATATGGACTAGAACAAAATGAGAGCATGATGACCCTTCTGCTCCACTGTTTGGGCTATTTGACAGTCCTTGCCTGGGGTTGCTATGGGGGTATGAGCGTGTGTGTTTAAAATAGCTCAAATTAACTAATCACAGAAACATATAACAGTGGAAAGAATCAAAGCTTCTGAAGATGAGAATAATTTTATATATATATATATATATATATATATATATACATATTTTTTAAACAAACAAAAAAAGACATAAGTCTGGGAATCAGCAGACTGGGGACAAATTCCAACTCTGTCACTAACTTGACTTTGAGAAAGTCACACTCCCTTTCTCAGCTTTATTTTCTTCCTCTATAAAGCAAGAGGGCTGAATCTGATGACACCTGAGGTCCCTTCTACCTCTATGGCCACATGCTCAACATCTCTTTTACTTGGGATTGACCTTGGTAAGCTTCAAATTTTCCATCTGTAAAATGAGTACAACTAGATGATTTCTGAGGTCTTTTTCATCTGTAAATGAAGATGATAGGACCATAGATTTAGAACTAGAAAAGATCTTAGAGATCTTCTAGTCTAATCCTTTTCCTTTTTACAAAGGAAAAAGTGAAGCCAAGAGAAATGAAGTGATTTGAGCAAAGTCTCATAGAGCCAGGGTTGAAAGTCAGGTCGTTGGTCTCCAAATCCAGAACATTTTTTCCCCTTTTGTGTAACAATGAATAAATTATAGGATTGGAAAATAGAGAGGTGAAAGGGATCTTAGAGGCCATCTATTCCAACCCTTTCATTTTACAAATAGTAAAAATGAGATCTTGGCATGTTAAATGACTTGCCTAAGGTCTCACAGGTCTCAGAGTCCTGTAAGTGCTTTGCTTTGCCTACTTTTGAGCTGTTTTAAAAATCATGTGACACAACATGATTTTTGTGAATGTATTTGGTAACCTGTAAAGTGGTAATATTTGTTCAGATGTGAGTGGATATTATTTTCATCACTGTTGTCAGTGATAATAGCTACTATCCCAACTAACCGTTTCAGCACCACAGAACACTCAAGGTGTTTTCTCTAGCCAGAAACCACGTAGTTGCAATTTGGGATTCAACCAGCAGAGGGCTCTAAATTCCTTTCCATTTGCTTTTCTCTGACAACCTTGGCAGCCCTTATCTCTTCTCTGGGATTTGTCCAAAAAACCCTTTCTTTTAGGCTTCCCAAGAGCACCCTAGAAAGGCTAACTACATCTTCTACCTGCTGGCCTGGTAGAACTGGGCACCAAAAGCCAGAAGGAGAAGGAGGAGGAGGGAGAAACAAAACAGGATAGGTAAAAAAAAAAAAAAAAAAAAAAAAAATCGCAGAATTTGAGAGTTGAAAAGGAGCCTGGTGGTCATCTACTCCAACCCACACTTGAAAGGAATCTTTACTCTAGTTTACCTGATAAACCACCCTGGAATCTAACTGAAAGAACTCCAAGGATAAGAAGCCCACCCTCTCTTGAGGTAGACCATTCCACTTTGGGGCAGCTCTGTTTGGAAGATTTTCTTGTCATCAAATCCAAATTTACTTTTCTGTGACTTACACCCATTGCTCCTGGCTCTTCCCTCTGGTGCCAAACAGAACAGCCTTTCAAATACTTGAACAGAGCTATCAAGCTACCGTGACCCCTCCAAGTCTTCTCCTTCCTCAGACTAAACATTTTCTTTAAGCCAATCCTCCTATGGTGTAGATTTAGGAGGGATAAGGAGGTAGGGGAACTAAGGTAGGAACTTGGAAAAGAAGGGGTATATGATCTCATTTGTATATCACCGAATTTGAGGCAAGAGATTTGGTTCAGAGGAACTGAACTCAAAATGTCTATTTTTCTAAAGCCTCACTTTCCTTATCTGTAAAATAGAGCTAATAATACTTAATTCTACCTACTCCACAGGATTATTGTGAGAAACAAATTGGATGATATAGTCAAAGCATTATGTAAAATAATTACTGTTATTATTTCTGAATTAGGGCATCCCCATTCTCCAACCCTTGATGGAAGAGGGTCACAGAATGAGCATTGGATTTGGAATAGGAAGGACCTCTTTCAAATCCTGGCTGAGTTTCTTCATTTATAAATGAAAGGTAAACAATGATATTTACAATATCTATCCCAGAGGGGTATTTTGAGAATCTAGATGAGCTACTGTATATGAAGCACTATATAGTTATAACATTCATATCACCACAGTAGAAGTTATTGATTATATAAATAATCAGTTGTTTCATCTGTAAAATGTGAAGGGGAACTGAATTAGGTCATCTCTAAGGTCCCTTGCAGCTCTAAATCCTATGATTGTATGACATAGGAAAATGGATCAGGAATTTTTTTTAATGATGCTAAAAAGGTACAGAGGACATGGATGCCACGAATGGAGTCTCTCCTTACTGTGACTATTGAACAATGTCTTTGTAGAGCTCAGACCAGGGCAGACAAGGCAGACAGCTGCCCTGGGTGTCATATACAGAATTTACGAGGAGAGAGGCCTTTTCATATGAATTCTTTAAAATGTAGATTTCTTAATGCAATTCTCAAGCACATGAAGATTTAGGTTCCATGGATTAGCTATGGTTAAAACTCAAAGCCTCTAATGATAATTCTAGACCTTTGTGGGCAGGCAGCACTGAAGCCCTACAGGCTTTCTCAAGAATTTACTTTGTCAACAGAAGGCTAAGCAGTACAAACAAGGTGACGAGAATACTAGACTCCTAGGTCTTAGCGCTAAAAGACATCAGGAGAGTTTAGCCATTCTAGTCCCTTGCCTTCTGCCAGGTAAGGGGTGATTTTTATTTTGTAAATAAAGCACCTGGAGCCTGAAAAGTCAGAGAGTCTTAGACTTGGAAGGATGTTAAAGGTCATCTAGTAGAACCTCTATGGAAAGCTGGCACCCTTATAAAAAGCCTCTGAAAAAATGATCACCCAGCCTCTCCGCTAATATTTCTATTGATGAGAAACACATTCCAGTATGAGGCAACTCATTCTATTTTTAGGAAGTTGTAATTGTAATTTTTTTCCTTTACATTAAGCTGAAATCTGTCTCACTGTGACTTCTACCTATTATTTCTAGTTCTGCCCTCTGGGGTCAGGCAGAAAAAGTTCAATCTGTCTTTAATGTGACAGTTCTTCAAATTTACAAAGGTCCTTTATAAATCATACCTTGTTGGATGTATTTTATGTGTAGAAAGAAAAAAAAATGCAGAGTTCAGCAGACCACAGTAAGCACTGACCATGTATCTGTCACTGAATCTAGTGTATTGCCTTTGTTAAAAGAGAAAATTATTTATAATTTCCATCTCCACAAGTATTGACCCTTAGCTTCAAGGACCAACCATTGATGGATGCCAGATAATTAAAAAGCCAAGCAATATTTTAAATGTTCAATCTACCACCTATTACGTGCCACTGATTGTTCTCCACCACTATTGGCAGCCAAATGGGTGGTGGTAAATCAAAATATCTAATTGTGTCTGCCCAATGATGAATATTTTCTCTCTTCACAGATTTCTGAGAGCCAGGAGGAGGAATCACTAAATTGGGGTAGACAGTTGTCAGTTAAAGTCATTTTACTTTGTATCCTTGGATTAATCTAAGAATTTCGAGCTGGACAGGAATTTGAAGATCAATTAGACCATTTTGTCGATGAGGAAAATTAGACCCAGAGAGATAAACTGATCTGCCCAAGGTCATATTATAGACTATAAGTAACAGAGCCAGATTTTTGAACTCAGATCCCTTGACTCAGAATCCAATAATCTGATTATAATAAAGTAGAAGAGAAAAAATTAAAAAAAAACCAACAATAGTAACCTCCCTACCTTCCCCCTACCCCTTTTCACATAACTGGATATCCATGCTGGATATGAAATGATATCAATTCCCTGAAGCAAAATAAAAGAAAAAAATAAGCTTAATGAAGAATCAGTATATACATACATACATACAACTGTCCTTTATGCCTGGACTATAATCTATCCTTATCACTACTTCTCAGGATCTTTGTCTTTTTTCAAGGCTCACCTCAAGAACCATCTCTTCCAGGAAATCTTCCTTGATATTCTCCCCCTCTCCATTTCTTTGTGTTTTCTTCTTCCTTATCTGTGTTCATGCCATATTCCTCCCAGTAGAAAATAAACTCATTGTATTTAGAGACTATCTCAACTTTATTTTTATATACCATAATGTCACCTACTCAGAAAGTTTTTAAATGCTACTGACTTGTATTAAAGCAGGGGTTAACTTCAGAGGAGAAAACCAGTTTATTTACAATATGAATACTTGAAGAACTAATAAACACTTTGAAAATGTCACTTGTAAGTTACAAAGCTCTGAAATATTTTTTAAAAAACCTCTAAATATCCAATAATTCACAGCAATGACTTAGCCAAAGGTGAGAAGACTACAAATAATTAAAAAAAGAGATGAAAAATCCTAATATTTCTCTAATCTTAACTGATCCTTTTCCTAAAACAAAATACCAGTGATCAAATTAGATATTTTATAATAGGACATTGTACCAACCAGAAGAGTGATGCCTGGATTAAAGCAATGTCTTATAATAAGTGTCATTATGAACTATTGGCTTGTTAAGTGACTTTTAATTTTAAATGTTAAATCTCTGAAATTTGGCTAATGTATGGAAAATAAAATAAATTATTTATTTTGGTTTCCTTGCATTTTCTTTGACAGACAAACAGTATTTTTTCAAATCCTCCCATGAAGGGCATGATGAAGAATGATTAACACTTTGTCAATGACTAAACACAATAATCAATTATATTATAAAGACAAAAACTAATAGGAAGTTCTCAAATGTACTTTGTAGACTAGACTACTCTGTTTTATGGGAAAAAAAATCACTGGGCACTTGGGATTCTAGTAATAAAATGGAAGAGCCAAATGCTGAAAGCTTTTTTGTTTGTGTTTTATGTGATAGAATTCATAACTTTAACCCAGTATTGAAAAAGATGATTTCTAAACACAATATTGGTTTATAAATTAATCTTCTTGATTGTTATTGGATATGCAGGATTGTGATTACATGATTTAAAGTCAGAAGTTTCCTTAAGAATCATCTCAACCAATTGTCTTCTTGTATAGATGAGGAGATGAGTCCCAGTGAGGTAAATTGACTTTTCCAAGGTCACAGAGATGGTAGGGATCAGAATCTTTATTCAAACTCTGGCTTGCTTACTATACATCCAGTGTTCTTTTTAATGCCCTACAGAGTTTATTGGTTTTCTGGGCAACAAAGTTTGAGCTGAAAATGTCTGAAATTAAGAAAGCAAAATATTTCTCACTGTAATTCAACTGTATCCCTGATATTGCCTTCTCAGAGCAAATGAGGCAAATAATTTGGTGCATCATTGTTATTGATGGGAATGTTTCTTTAAGCTTCATTTGTGCCTATGATGAGACTGGGTGGTAGTGAATTTACATTACAGATTCCTCTTTGACAATAATAAGCTAGAGATTGTCCAGGGGAAGATGACTAGGATGGTAAAAGATCTTGATCCCATGAAGAATGATTGAAGAATCAGGGGATGTTTAACCTGGAGAAAAAGAGACTGAGAAGGGACACATGACTGTGTCCAACTATTTAAAAAGCTTTCATGTGGAAGAGGGATTAAACTTGTTCTGTTTGGCCCCAGAGGACAGTAAAATGGATAGAATTTGCAGAGAACAAATGTAGGCTTGATGCCAAATGGACAGCAACTAAAACTGTGCAAAAGTATAAATGGCTACCTTCAGAGGTGGAGGGGTCTCCTCCTTGGAGGTCTTCAAGCAGAGGCTGGAATAATCAATTATCAGGTGTGCTCAAGTGAAGATTCATTTATTTTTGGATTGAACTAGAAGGGCCACTAAAGGCCCTTCCAACTCTCAAATTACGTGGTTCTGTGACATAACCATTATTATTTGGGAGAAATGATCTAAAACAACGTAAAACACCAATCCAGGCTATGGCTGTGCAGCAAATATGGCTGGCAGAGTACAGAGAGTAAAGTAAAAAGTCAAGCTTTCTTTAAGAAAATAAATTTATCAGATGTATGCCATGTGCAGCACATAATTTCTATCAAGAAGTATAAATGCAGTGAATAATGTGGCTATTCCTTTTATTCAGAATAGTATGAAGATTTTTCATATTATTTTCAGGTTCCATAAGGTTCCTGGGAAATGTTAATGAACACATTACAGATATATCTTAAAGGTCATTGAAAAACATGCTGGTGTTCTAAAGTAAGATCATTCACATACATACACAGCACCACACAGAAACTTTTAACGTATTGAATAATATTACAGCAAATATGTCAGCAATTCCAGACAAGATTTTATGGCCCAAAGTATTTCCATTAAATACAACTTGTTTCTTTGCTCTTTAAAGTTTGGATCTTAATCCTTTGTTTTTATGTGACCTTCATTTGAAACACACTTTCAGTTTCTCTGATTATTTTGTCATTTGTATTAAATTCTGAACCATACTGATACAATTTATAGTGCTACAGAGTAATAGATCAATAGCTGGAAGGGGACTTAAGAGGTCATCTGATCCAACTCCTTCATTCTTATAAATGTGGAACCTTAGGCCCAGAGAGGTTAAATGACTTGCCCCAGATCACACAGCTAGTATGTGTCAGAGGCAAAATTTGAATCAGGGTCCTTAGACTCTAAATCATATATTCCTCTTCCACTATTCTATTCTGGGGTGGCCAACAATTGGAATCCATGAATGTACCTAAAAATATTGGTTGAATTGTAGGGAATTTTGAGCATACTACACCAAGGTGTTTATTAATTGAACGTCTTTCATTTTCTCTACTTTTTTCAGAATATGAAATGCTTATAACTTTTAAATAAACAATAAAAGATACTTGTCATCAAGAAATGAAAGTAAGCTTTATGTTAACTAACAAGTACTCTTGTGTACAGGTAAAAGAAACATTCCTTTTCTAAAACCAAAAACAGCTTCTTGGATCTTTAGTTCTTCTCTAGTACTACATTCAGAATTTAGAAATTAAATTGAATTAAAATGAACCACACACAATTCATCTATGAGGTATAGCAAGGACTTTGTTCAGTTGCAGAGAGCTTTGATCAGGAGCAAAATTTACTGTATCCCTCAAATCAGCAACAGCTTGTGATCTTATCTAGCTTGGTGGCTCCTGTTCAAATATAACAACAGCATTACATAATTATTTTAATGTGTATGGGTGTGGGTGTGGGTATGTGGGGGAGTTATATGTATGTGGTTGTATTTATATACAATTGTGTACTTATGGTTGTGTGTGTTTGCCTATTAGTGTTATATTGTGTAAAAGGAGCTTCAGAAAATGGAAAGTACTAAAGAATTTTTCAAGATGATCTATGCCACGAGATTCACTGTCAAATCCAAGTTTGCTTTCCATTGAATATATTGTAAAGTGCATTAATGGTGATGATGTAATGAGTGATTGAAGCCATTAAAGAAGAAAAGTTATGTCATAATCACTATTGCATTATCTGTTTTATCTATATATAAATAGCTATGGTATTTGTACTACTTTCCTCATAAGACTGTCATGAAGAAAGCACTTTATAAAGCTTAAAGGACTTTTAAGAGTGAGCTATGCATTTTATTTTTTCTTCTGGGTCAATGTGGTATAGTAAGGAGTATTAGATCAGAGGACTTGGGCTCAAATTGTACCTATCCAACTTAATTATTTGTGTGTTAAATCATTTAGCCTCTCTGGATTTCAGTTTTTTTGTCCATAAAATGAAGTGGGTGGATTGAACGATCTCTATGTTTCCTTCCAGTTCAGAATTGAATTTTACCTTTAAATTTAAATGAAGAAAGCATGCTCCTGCTTTCATTTGTATGGTTGGGACAGGTTTCAAATTTTGTTCAGGATATAAAAAAAAATATTTTCGATCAGCTGTGTTCCAGATATAGTCTCACCTGGGCCAGTGGCTCCAGCTCCTCTTTCCTGATGAATACTATTTTAATCACTGGAATTCCACTAGCTCCAGGCTAGAAATCTTCCCTGTGGGATGATTATATTAATAGCTCACATTTCTATAATTCTTTAAGTTCGGTGAGCAAAGGAGATAGCCTCTTCTTGCAAACAAAGGAACTGGGCCAAGCCTTCCCTTCTTGACTGTGTTAGCTGGAAAAGGACCAAAGCTTTTCTAACAGGGTGAACCCACAGAGCCCTTTGCCCTAATGCATGCATAAAGGATGAGAGAAGTGTTTCTGTGAAAAGGGGAGACAAGGAAGACAGACAACTCTTTTAGGGTTCTGGACATTAGGAATGAACAGGTAAGTAGGCAATGTGAGAATTTTTCCAGCCAAGTTGTGGGAAATCCTGTAGCTCTGGGAGCTGCAATAATTACATTGGCACCATGGACAGCACCAAAGTAGAAAACTCAGAGGATAAGAAGTCTGGGCATATAGATGCTGGAGTCAGGGAGAAAATGGTGAAGTGATCCTAATACAATTCATCAAGGCCCTCTACTTAAGCAGGGCCTATCATTCTGAAAGCACTTTTTACTTTTTTTTGGGCGGGGTGGGGAAGGTAATGAAGGAAATGGTGTTCACTTGAAACAAGACTATAGTGTTCCAACAAAAGGGCTACAATATTAGTCTCTTCTATTGTTTGTATGCATTTTGATAATCTTGGCCTACATTTTATGTCTTGTTAGCTTAATGCTTTCAGTGTAACTGAATACCCTTGGGCAGAACTAGAAATGGGTTAAATCCATATACAATAGATATTAATAATAGCTAGCCTTAATATTGTGTTTTAAGGTTGACAAAGCAATTTACATGTTAATGCATTTGATCCTTACAACAACTTTAGAAGGTGGGTGCTATTGTTATCTTTGTTTAACAGATGAAGAAGCTATGACTGAAAAAGGTTAAGTGACTTTCTCAAGGTCACATAACTAGATAAATGTCTAAAGGAGGAATCAAACTTAGGTCTTCAGATTTCAAGTCCAGCACTGCATTCACTGTAATATCTATTGTGGATATGAATGTTCCTAGGACAGGAGTAACAAACCATACATGTGTGGTAGCTTAGCCATTATCTGAATTAATATTGAGAGGTTACCCAAATATCAAACCCGTTCTCTGAGGGTTCAGCCCTGGGGTCTAATAAAAAGTTTTAAAAGTCCTTTTTCCACAGAAAAATTATGTGGCTGTTAATATAAGGATTTAAATTTTATGACAATAACTGAAACTGAAGTCCCAAGAGGTTACATGACATAGCCTGGTCATATAGTAAAAAAAAAAAAAAAAAGCAGAGTTAGGACTTGAAGACAAATATCCTGACTCCAACTTCAATGCTCTTTTTTCTTGGGTGATGCACAATGAAGTGGCTCTCCTATAAATTCAGCACCCATATTCTGAAAGGAAGGAAGGTTTCATTAAAAAAAAAACTCTCCATAGAGTGAATCCTATCAGGAACTATCCTGATACTGTGTGTGTTTGAGAGGTAGAAGCATTAAAAAAAAAATTGCTAACCAATAAAAAGTCAGCATGAAGCTATATAGGATGCTGGGCTAGGCTATGAGTACAATCATTTAAAAAATGTATATATATGTATATCTGCATATACATACATATATACACATGCATATATACATATATGTACATATATACATACATATATGTGTGTGTATACATATATATATGTATACACACACGCTGGAAAGGCCCAGTCTTTGTGGAACTATGACAGGGACATATTATTTTATTTGGAATTTGTAATATTCTCATTCTTCATTCCTTAGAATAAATTAATATATGAAACTCACCTATAATTGAAATGAATTTGCCATTTCTTTTGAGAAGCTGCAATGGCCATCAAAAATAGCTAGAGACCCTGAGGTATTGAGACAGAGGAATCGCTTACTATTATGTTGCAAATCATGTTTGTGGGAATAGGAACCTTCCCCGCTTTGAACTGGGGCTGCTTTTAGGCTAATGGTTTATCATAGTGACTAATGGAACAATTGATTCTGCAAATAATCACTGAGCTCCTACTATGTGCATTGCAAAGATAGAGGCATATAAATGTACATCATCATTAGCCTATTAACCAGTGGAATCCATAAAACACCACCTTCTAGTTCAGGAGTTTTAAATCATGTGTGTGTGTGTGTGTGATGGATCCCTTTAGGAGTCTGGTGAAATCTTTAGACCCCTTCTCAGAATGTTTTAAAATGCATATAATAAAATATAGGGTGATTATGAAGGAAATAATTTTCACTGAAATATAGTTATCAAGATGTATATTTTTAATATGTCCATGGACACTAAGTTGCAAACCCCTGATCTGGTCAGGCTAAACAATGAGATGGTGATGGGCTCATCTATATCTATGTTAAGCATCTGACTTCTGGAATTCCAAAGATTTTGGATTCTTCTATTTTTCTTTAAAGAGATAAGGCTTGACAGATCTTGAGTTGACCTTGTGAAATGGATTCACTGCTCTCCACTGAGAATTTCTTTGCATTTCTAGCAGAGAAGGTGGGTTATAAAACACGGAATATGAGAAATGGAAGAGGCCTTGGGATGTCAGAGTGAGAAGGTGACTGAGAATGTTAGAACTGAGATAGAGATAGAGATGGGAGAGATCCTAAAGATCATCTATGTCAGTCCTTTCTTGTCACTTTACAGATGAGAAAATGGAAGCCCAGAAGGGTGAAGTAAGTTTACATTAACTGTTTAGTGGCAGAGCAAGTACCTTGATCCTTGTCCAAGGTTTTTTGCTTATTTTTTCCCTAAAACAATTTATTGTCTCTCTGTTCCTATGGAACATGACTCAAGTACAGGAGTCTTACTGGTTTTTTAATGTATTTTTCAGCTGACTGTTGGGATTATTAACCAAAGGTCTGGGTTTTCTGTTTTTTAAAAATATTTTTCATTCTCCTAGGACTTATTCTATGAGATAATGAGTAATTGTGCTTTGAAAGATTATCCAAGAAGTAAGTAGAACGGGAAACCACATTCCATCTGGGAATTTTCTACTCATCCCATATTTTTCACCAAACCCTTATGGAGGAAGACAACAGTATTAGGCAAGCTTTGACCCATGGAAGAGTTTTTCTCTAGAGTATAGAGTTGTGAACTGTGATTCTGCCTCTGACATAGCGGGTAGGTTTAGGAAATACTCTTGATTTAAATACCATCTGGAAAGGCAGCACTTCTCCAGGGGTTCCCAGGGTAAAGGCAGTGGCTGGCAAGAACTTAACTTGAAATGAGGAAGAAGGGCTAGCTCAGGCTCTCAATGCACTCAGCTCCCAGTAAGAGGACATCTCTTAATACACGTGGGAAGAGTATTCTAAGGGCAGCCTGGGTAACCTAGGGAAAAGAGGTGGGCTGGGAAACGTCCCCAAACTTTAATCTTATCATGATAAGCTAGGGAATGGGAAAATAGTTGGTGCTGCTCAGACTTTGTGAACATCCCTCTGCCTCTTTGATTTCAGGAATCTTTTCTTTTTCTTGAATATTTTTCCACATACAAACCTCATTCCTCAAATATCCTGAGGCCCAAGAGCTTGGGGATTTGATAGGAGGAACAGGTTGAAAATATGAAAATCAAGAGAGGATCAGAAACAGCTCAGGAAAGGATGGTCATCCCAAAATAAATGTTCCCTAAATAAATGTGGGGAAATACAAAGAGCTCTTTGAGGCATGGCAATTTATAATTAGCATTTCCAAAGCAGTTATTTTTTATAATGAAGTGGTAAGTGGGGAGGCAGCATAGTCCAGTAGAAAAACCACTGGGTTTAGATCGGGGGATTTGGGTTTAACACTTGCTCTTCCATTTATTCCTTGCATAACCTTGGCCAAATCTCTTTCATTTATACTGCTCCAGTTTCTTCACTGGGGGTTGGGTGAGCTTGGAGTAAAATGTACCTGGAAGGATCCAGGGGCTACTTTCCTGTGGAACTTCTTGATGCGATTTATGGTATCTGAAAGACAGGTCTAATTTCAGCAAATGCAGAGGAAGAAATTCTGGCTGAAAATCAGGAGAAATAGGTTCTAAGTCCCTGTTCTGATGCTCTTTCTGGGTTTTATTTTCTTATTCTATAAAGTGAAGGGGGTTGGGTTAGATCGTCTCTGAAGTCCCCTTCCAACTCAGACAGTCTGTGGGTCTACAGATTTGTGTTCCCTTTCAATCTATTCAGTCTCAAGTTCAATAATAGTCAAATAAATCTTCTGGGACACTGGGAAAGTCACTTTCCCTCTCTGGGCACTTGCTTTCCCTCTCTGTAAAATGAAAGCTGTGGATAAGTGATAGTCAAGACCTCTTTCTGCTCTAGTATTATATACTAAGATTTTGGGGATACTTTGGGACTTTAGGTTTGGCGTCATCCTTCATATCTTCCTCCAAAGCATCTATCTCTTAGTTCTGTTTAAGCACTCAGGACTGTGCTGGAGTCAGCTTAGACCTGCTCCAGAGAGCTGACTGTTAAATTTTCATTGTGAACTCTTACACCTCAGAAATTGACATATGCTATAAATCAAGGCTTGATTTAATGTTTTGTTGATTCTCTAGACTTAAAAAAAGAGATGGAGAAAATTTTAATAATTTGCATTAAATTTAAAAGTAAGGTCTGAATACTTTTATCTAACATTTATCAGCATATTACTGTTACGGCTGAGCAACAAATCCCTGGTAATCAGGCTTCTTAGAAGCCAGGTATGAAGAAATAACTAATTATTCTTAATAACTAGGTGATGAGCTTGGCTTTAAAAGGAAGCCAACTAATAACCCTTTTCCTCTGGAATGGAACATGGGGGAAGAGGGTTGTCTACCTGTTCAGCGCTATCTCTGTGGTATCCTGAATTTTGGATACAAGGCGATGTACATGATGGTGGATATGCTGTATGTCCATGCTCCTTTCTAGCTGAGGTGACTTGTGTGCCCTTTGTCTCAAGTGAAGACATTCTTAATTACAATCCTGTAGTTGTCATGCTCTCATGTATTAATTTCAATAAATACATGCACCCTATGTCTTTGACTTGCTGTGTGACCCCAGGAAAATCACTTCTACCTTCAAATTCTCAGTTGAATCCTTTGCAAACTGTGAAAGTCAGATTAGATAAGTGCTTGGAAAATAACTGGTGCTTACTACATGTTTATTGAATTGATTTAGATGATTTCTCAGAGATCTTCTATCTCTGGTGTTCCAAGATTCTCAGCTCTTTAGCTATCCTGTTTTCTTTTGTAGTCACCTCTTCTTATAGACATTCTTAACTGAGAGCAGCTTGAGAAGTACAAAAGGGGAGAAAAGAGCATGTACTCCTTTGTACCATTCAAGGATCTTGGCATATTTACAAGACCACTTGCTAGCACATGTGAACATGGAGCCACTGTGCCAACAGGATATGCCTGATATGAGCAAACTTCAGTGCCAAATCTGATACAGTCAACTTTCAAAGCCCTTTGGTTTTGCCTTGCATAGAATGGAGGTCAAGGAGCCTATGAAGCCCCCAGATTCTTTCATGTGCTTACATGGCATTATAGCTAGGGTGAACTCTGTAGCCCCTATGCCAATAGTGAGCTCTGCAACCCCTGTGCCAATGGCTCTTCCTAAGGGCCATGTGGCTTCCATAATTAAGTTAGCACATGCAAAAAAAAAAATCACCATCACAGATGTGGTTGCAAATTTTAGCTAATTAACCATATGGTCTAGATGCTTGACAGAGCCAGGGAGACACTCTGTGTAAGGGCCAATTTTCTGAGGGGGGAATATTAGGGGTATCACCATATCTAACAAAAACACGACAAAGAAGCCCCCTTGAAATAAGACATATGTGAAGCTCCCTTCTTATTCCATCAATCTGGAGAGGGGCATCCAAAAGATGATCAACTCACCATGAAGTCTCAAGTCTTTTCCCAGACCTAGCATTATTCAATTAATTTATTCAATAGACATCTTCATATGCTGGTGGACTAAAAATTGATACAGAGATGGATGAAACTCTGCTCATACCATATAGCAAAGAGAGCAAAGGGGGTGGTGGTGAGAAAAATACGTTAGTAAGAAAAGAAAGGCATTATAAGACAGACAAAGGGAATGATACTTGAGTTTGGAGGGAGGGAGATTGAGAGAGATCACATTGAGTGTGCTAAAGAGATGAATGACATTTATCTTTAGGGGTCTTCATTTTTCTTTCTTGTAAAATGGAGAATACTTCATTTGCCTTTATCATAGGCTTGGACAATTCATAGTTGGAAGAGAACTTAGACATTTTCTAATCATTCTTTCTAGAGCTGGAGTCAGAAGACCAGGGTTTGAATCTTGGCTCTGTCCGGGTCACCTCTGTGAGGTCAGACAAGTAGCTGCACCTCTTGGGGACTCCTTTTTTTCATCTGTATAATGAAGGTGTTGGGCTAGAAAGCCTGTAAGGCCCCTTTAACTCTCAATTTATGATTATGAACACGGATTGATCTTTTTTAAAATAACCATGGAAGAGTTCAGAGAAAAAAAATGCTGATCTCCTTGTTATCAAACTATGACATGGCCAGATCCCAGGCCAAAGAAGCTCCTGAAAAAGCCACATAAACTATCCTCTGCCTCCAGGAAGTTGGCCATATAAAGTTACCCAGATTAATGAACTCTGATCTGTCAGTGAAGCACATTTCGTGTTTTCCTTGTCAAGTATAAGATTTAAAAAGCCTTATGGGTTCTTCATGATATATCACCTTCATTCTCCATATTGGAAGCTTATTCCATTTCATCATCATTCCTTTTACCTTTCTTGACAATAGGAATGCTAATAATAACAACATCTTCAATATTTCAACAAGCATTTAGTGAGCACTTAATGTGTGCCATGCATCGTGTTAGGTCATAGGGAATCAAATAGAAAGAATGAAAATCTCTGCTCTCAAGAATCTTCCTTTCTATCATATATTACCAGTCTCCATGTGGGAGAAAAGTACTGCATTAAGCAGTTTTACTTCTGCAACTATTTTTGAGTCATTTAGAGTCTCAGCTTCTTAATAATAACTCACATTTGTATAATGGCTGCCGCCCAATGACCCTGTGAGATACAAAGTCTGAGTCATTTTTATGCAGATGAGCTCATTTATTCTCATAACACTCTGCTGAAGAAATGACGACAGAGAGCCTTGAAGTCAAGAGAACAGGGGTTCCCTTGAATCAGAGTTCCTGTCTCTGTGTGATCCCTGGGCAAGTCACATATCTTCTCCTTGCTTTGTCTACAACTGAGACTATGTCTCAGATAAACTGCCAACCTGCCTTGGCAGAATTTCTTCACTTGAGAATTCCCTATACCAATGAAATCACAACTCTAATCTCTACGCCCTAAACCTTATCTTGTAGAAAAGATAAAGGGAAACAGACTAGACAGTAGTAAAATGAGATGTAGTCCCTTTTTCTATTCCCATTTTACAGATGGAGATGATGAGGATGAAGGAAATGGCTTGTGATTTTTAATTAACAGGTTTACATAGATGCAGGATTAGAATCTAGGTTTTTTTGATTCCTAGTTCCTAGCTCTTGTCACAGGCTTGTTGGGGTAAAGAATTCAGTTAAGAGTTGGAGACAAAGAAGGAGAAATAGTAAATAAGTATTTCTGAAGCCTTTATTATGTGGCAGGCACAGTGCCAAGTGCTTTACAAGTATCATTTCACTTTTGTTACAACACTGAGAGTAATATCCTCATTTTATAGTTGAGGAAACTACAATAGAAAGAGGTTAAGTGACTTGCCCAGGGTCACACAGCTAACAAGTATTTAAGGTCAGACTTAAACTCAGTTCTTCATGATCTCAGGCTCAGTGCTTTATTCACTGAGCTATCTAGCTGCCTATGAGTTGCAGCAGTTCGGAAGCCTGCAGTTTCCAGAACTATAGTTCTAATTACATATCTATACAATAAAGCATATCAATAATAGCATTGTGGTGTATTAGAAAACAAATTAAATTGAGAACCAAAAGACCGGGATTATATCCTTTTTCTACCATTTATCATCTGTATAAATTTATGAAATGATTATAGTTATCTATGTTTGAAAATCTCTTATTGGATTATAAACTCCATGAGGGTAGGGATGATCTAAATAATCTTATCTAAATTATCTTATCTCATTGCTATATTTCACCCAATGCCTAGAGCTAGGCTACGTATACTGGGTATTTAATAAATATTTGTTGCATGAATAGACAAATAACCTCTCTATGACTCAGTGGTTTCATTTATACAGTCAGGATAATAATAAGGCAGACACAATTCATTTCATAAGCCCACTTTGATGATCAAATGAGATCAATTCCCTCATTAGTCACCAAAAACATCTGAGTAAACTATCATGTTAGTGTTCAAAAAGGCAGTTAATTCATTCACTATGTCATTTGTTCCTCCCAAAGCTGTGTAATTGTGAAGTATTATTAGGTTACAGCTAAAGCCTTAAATCTGGATCATCTGAAGACCTCAAGACATTGTCAATGTTGCTCAGAACAGTATAACAAATGGTAAAATTTGAAATGAGCACAAGCTCTGCTCATGATTTGGACCTGTCTCGGCCACAGCTTTGATTCATTAGTACCTGTTGGTCTGGAATAACTTTAATATGGTAATAATAGCGTTAGCATCCATAATAAACTGACTACAGGTTTACAAAAAAACTTTCCTTACATTATCTCATTTGATCATTACAACAATTCAGTGAAGTAGGCACTGCAATAATTATCATTCCCCTTTTACAGATGAAGAAACAGATCATGGATGTGAGAAGTGTGTGTGTGTGTGTGCGTGTGTGTGTGTGAATGTACTTAGCACTAGACATAGTATTTGTTCTAGGCATTAGTATGTGCCTATGCTTGACACTAGCATGAATGTGTGTACATGTTTGTCACTGATCTGTATTGTATGTGTGTATGTGTGTCATTGGCATGTGTGTTTGTCAATGGTGTATGTTTGGCACTGGTGTATGTGTGTTTGGCACTGGTGTGTATACACGTGTTTGGTAACTAGATGTATGTATATATGTGTATGTTGTCACTAGTATGCGCATTGTATATTAGGCAACAGTATATGGCACTACCAGTATATGGCACTGATATATAAATGTGTTTGTGTCTGTCACTGATATGCGTGTGTGTGTGTTTGTGTGTGCGTGCTTGATACCGGGGTGTCTGTGTGTGTATTTGGCACTGATGTATGTGTGTCCCTGACACTTGTGTTTGGAACTGATGTATGCATGTGTGTATGTGTGTGTTTGACACCGGAGTGTATGTGTGCGTGTCCATGTGCACATACTAGTGAGGGTGATGCTGATGGGTCACTTCATTAACCCAGGACTGCAGAACACTGTTTCTAATCTTGCTGTCTCTCCCACTGGCGGTGGGTGTTTTCTTTCCCTAATGCTAATGACTAATAGAAAGTAGACAAAGCAATTGCTATTAGATTTTCCTCCACTGCAGTGGTTTCTTCTTTACCAAAACTCATTAGATGTGACTATATGAAAAGCCAGCCACGGTGCCCGGAGGGAGTGTAGGGAAGACAAAGGGAAGGACACCGTTGGCAATTTTATATGATCCCCCAATTGTACCATTGTTGCAGTTAGTGATGACACCAGACTAGGTGTTATCTAGGAGGGAAAAGCTGGCTGGCCAGCTTCCTGGCTGTACTTTGGTTGGGTCCCTTTGGAACTGGGGTGTGGTCCTCTATTTAATAGATTCAGGAGCTCATTTTATAAATTTTCTTAGAATTGTTTGACTCTAGGAGACAAATTCACATGAATAACAGAACAAAAATCCCTGATTAATATACTAGAATGACAAATAATGAATTTACCCTGAGAGTTTTAACTGAAAAAAGGGTCAAACTATTCGTGTCAGCTGTTTTTCATATTTTCTTCCCATATGGAAAGTACAACTGAATAAGCCAAATCCATAATATAAGCTTGCTTGGTGAGCATAAAGGAATAATAAAGGGAGTTACAGCATTACCAAGCTGTGATAGCCTGATGTCCCCTCTCCACTGTGAGCCAAGCTGCTTGGATGTAGTCTATGTTCTAACATCCTTTCCAGCTCTGATATTCCACATCCTAAGATCCTTTCCAGATATAGTAGTTTTCTAGTACTCTATTCTAAGGTCCCTTTCAACCTCTAACATTCTGTGACTCTATGACAAAGTCTTTCAGGGTTCTATCCTTGGGAGAGTATTAAATTAAAAGTGGATAAAGTATCACTATACATTTATCCCTTCCACATCCCAATTTTCCCCATTGTGGTTTCAACATATTGTGGGTTGGCATAAGAAATTAAATGGGAATTTTTTGGGGGGGAGTTTTGCAGATGCTGGAGATGACATATGAAGGTCAGCAGATGACATAGAGAAAGTTTAAAAACTCAGAAATGCATAAAATATATGTATAATATTGTATAAAATCAACATAGTTCACCTTTTAATACCATAATAATTCAGACTTCTTTGGTAGAAAGGGAGAATCAAAAAATCTTACACAAATTTTTCACAAAATTTCACAGGGACATCATGCCCCTAACTTCCTCAACATAGAAGAGATAACTATACAACTTCCTCTTCAGTATCCAAAATATCTACAGTTACGTTATGATGTTCAAAAAGAGTTCATTCATTCACTGAACAAACAAGTGTTTCTTATGAGAACTTGTGTCAATTGTGAAAGATTTTTCGTTTGTTTTATTTGAGTCAGGTCTGGACTTATGATTTTAACTATGTAGAGAGTACTCAAGAAAGAAATGCTCTTGACAAATGCATACTGACAACTGTTGTGTCACTTAAGAGTTTTAAAAAATTGCCCAGAGGCACAGAGATGATGGGCCTTCTTCAGGGTCCTATGGACAGTATGTTTCAGAAAAGGAACTTGAACCTGGGTTTTCTGGACTCTGAGGTCAACATTCTACCCACCACATAAACCAGGCTGCTTTTTATCAGATGCTGCAAATATAAATAAAACATGGTCTCTGCCCTAAGGGAGCTAAGAGGATATTAAAATATTTACATTCTAAAGTGATGCTTTTATTTTTAGGTAAGTACTCGAGGCCCTGTTGCTAAAATCTAAAAAGGATTCAACATTTCCCAATCAACAACTTGTAATTTTCCCCCCAAACCTTGTTCAGCCATCACTGTATATGTGTGTGGTAGTACTGTTCAAAAACCTATGTTAGCTTTGCCTCTTCCCCCTCCCTCAACATACATACAATAAGTTATCAAATTCTATCATTCTCCCCTTGGCAACATTTCTCACATTCATTCTGTCCTCTTTATTATTCCCACTGCCACCATCCTAGTACAGGCTCTTATTACCACCCATCTGGACTATTTCAATAACCTCCTTACGGTCTTCCTACCTCCACTGTTTCCTACTCCCTGATCCTTCATACCACTGTCAGAATAATCTTTCTTACGTACAAATCGAGTAACATTTCTCCATTGCTCAAAAATCTTCATTGACTCCCAATTGCCTACCATGTGAGGTTTATATTCTTATGCCTGGTATTTAAGCTCCTCTGCCATCTGGTGCTATCTTCCCTTTCCAGTATTCTCTCCTATTACTCCCCAACGTGCACTCTGTGTTCTTACAGAATTAGAGAACTCTTGTTCTCTCAGATATATACTGAACTTTCCCACCTCTGGGACTTTTTATCCCCCAGGCTATAACCTAAATCTGAAATGTCCTCTTTCCCCTGCTTTGGCCATATAACTCATTCTTTAATAGCACCTCCTCGAAGAAGACTTTCCTGTTACTCTCTATAGATAATAGACAATTACCTCTACCCTTAAGCCCTTTGTGTTGTACTGATTTCATGCATTTCCAGGTAATATCAGTTATTACAGTTATCTCTATGTGCTTTATCTTTATACTAAACTGTAAAATCTAAATTTAGTGAAGATTTTGCTTATATTTGTAGCCCCAGTATTTAGTACAGCACTTAACACTTAATATTTTTCTTTTCTTTCATACGTTCAAACTGTTTTTTCCCCGTCTAATACAGTGCTATGTACTTAGCAGAAGCTATTAATTATTAATGTTTTCTAATTGACCTTACTCTTACCAATAATATATTTACAAAATTTCATTTAAGGTATATGACCTCATCCATTTTATGTTGACTTAATTTGGATTTTAGAGATGGATATTTTCATCTATTCATTCAACAAACATTTGTTGTTAGCCATCTAAGACATATCATACATTTTATTTGGTATTAAGGAAAAAAAAGAACAAGTAAGATATGGTCCTTGTCCTTAAGAAGCTTATAACTTGTTAGTGGTGTTTAGGCGTATCTGCATAAATACACACACACCACACACACACACACACACACACACACACACACATATATATATATATGATGAAAATTAGTATATGAACCATGAATACTTCCAGAGATCCAAGATCTCATTAATGTGAATACCCCTTCTAGTAGTGGAGATTATAACCTACTTGCTTCCCCTCTCATATTGTGTGATTCTAATTCATGTCCCCCATAAACACTCTATAGAGGATCTACCCAATGTACCATTTTGAGAGGTTCCAACACACATTATGGCCAGCCTACTTTTTGCTTGCTTTCACACTATGACGTGTCCATCTCCATTTCTATCATACATTTCCTGGATAATATCCTTTATTATCTTTTTGCATACAGATAATCACTGCCAATATGACTGTGGCTAATATTCCCGTCATGCATCTGTCTCTTATACTTTGGGACTACTGTAAAGAAAGGTAGCAAGTACTAATAGGTAAGGAGAAGAGACCACTTTCTCATGAAAAATGAGAGGGTTGGGATAAATGTTCTCTAAGATCCCTTCCAGCTCTTGATACTGTAATCCTAGGAGAGCTAGGAGTAGGGGGAGATATGACATGGAAGAGAGATGAAGAACAGTAAAACTTTATGGCGAAGGTAATGTTTAAACCAGGTCATGTCATTTTGGGATCTGTAGGCTCCTCTTGCCCTAGCTACCGTTAATACATTTTCTTTTTTCAAATCTAACCCATTTGTTAGATAGCCTGAGTCACAAATGCCCAGTAATGTACAACAATGGGAAACAACACTGCTTTTGGTAGGGAGACTAAGAGCAAGCTCAGCTGACACTATTCAGATGGTAGACTGGTAGATGGATCCGATATCATTGCTTCATCACCATTTGCTCTCCACACAAGTAAATGTCACATACGGGAAACTTGGGAAGAGTATTAGACCAAAACTAAACCTGTGAACGTCCCTCTCCCCATACATACAGGCAAACTTCAGTGATAAGGATTACTAGGCATAGGAATGTGGGTGTCATATATCTTTCAGTTCCTCTCTATCTTTCCCCCCACATTCCATCCTTTTTTTTACTTCTATGAATAATGCACTCACACTAATTACCACACTCCCCTCATGCCCAAAGAAGTACTAGTCTGCCTCCACATCACTCATGTACCATCCCTTTTCCTGATTTCTGGCAATCTCTCTAAAATGGGGATAATAATATCTGCCTACCTTTCAGGGTTGTTATGAGACTTAAATGAGTTAATGTATGTAAAAGACTTTGTAAACTTTAAATGTCAGTTATTACTGGCAGTCTCTTCTACTTCATGTATCAGCTGTTCTCACAATGGTGAAAACTTCAAAGGACCCATGGCACAATGGGCATGCTTCTGCTCTCTTCCCCTCCCCTGCCTTGTGGCATCCCAGTGACTTGATTTCGAATGTCAATGTTTTTGGGGAAAACATATATGTATCTATCTCTAGATACTAGATACTCTAGATAGATACATCTCTGTCTCTGTCTCTCCATATTACCTTTGAGATTAGGAGATAACTATAGAGATACAAAAATGTTTATACCTTTAAACTTAGAATTGATCTTTACCTTTTTATGGACTAGATTTATTTGCATATAATTTGTGGTCACAGAATCACAAGATTTGGCCAGAAGGGATAATAGCTGATATTTCTGTTGGGCTTTAAGATCTGCAAAGCAGATACATACACACACATACATACAAAAATACATATATATATGCATATGTGTGTATTATCATATGGTTCTCAAGAGATCTTAGAAATCAGTTCAACCACTCCATATTACAGATCAGGAAACTAAAGTTCACAGAGGAGATGAGAGGTGTACAATATCATGCAGTGAAATAGCATCAAATTCAAGATTAGAACCCAAAGGTCCTGAATCCTAGAACAACAGATTCTCCATTATGTCTCAAGTTTAAACAGTTAGTTTAGAGCCTAACCCAAGTGATAATGTCTTATAAGCATCAAACCAATAATAGGAAGGTTCAAGGCTAGCCATTTCAGGCATAAGAATCATCATACAGAAGCAGAGGCTACTATTTGGTAACTTATTCATGCCTTGTGCTGTCAGTAACATTTGGAGACATTCAGGTTTTCTACAATATTTACTCATTTCACTGGCCAATTTAACTAAAGCAGTTCATCATAGATCAGGGACCCCAGAACCTAGACTATAGAATATTAGAACCTAAACTTTTAGAGCAAGGAAGACCTTTAGACATTATCTAGTTTTATTCTCTCATTTTTTTTTTAGTGTTTGAATTGAGAAACTTAGACTCAAAGATATGAAATTATTTTTTCAAGCTTATTTGTGGAAGGGTGATGATCAGAACCCAGGTTTTTAGAATCAAAATCCTAAACTCTCTGCTATGGCACATTGATGAATGGTTTTACCTTTTTATGGTCTCCATTCAATTATGTTGCTGTGGGGGGGGGAGGGGCGTGTCTTAAATCTTTAGACAACTCAGTACATAGAGTCCACAAGAAGAGAATATAACATCTCCCACCATTATTTGACTTGGATTGAAAGCTATAGTATATCCATAGTCCTTATACTCTAATTTCAGATTCTCTTATTTCCCTTTTTCCGTTTTACCTTACTTTTTTCCATCATTACTAATTCCAGCTTCTTAAATGTGACTTTGGGCTAGTAATTGCCTCTCTGTGCCTCAGTCTTATCTGTAAAATAAGCTCATATTTGATGACTTGGTTCCTTGCAGCCTCAATGGTCCATGAGTCCATGGATCAAAGAACATGAACACAATAATGTTATTCTAGCAGGTCATCCAAAGTTTCAAATATTGCACCATTTGATAACACTTTGGGGAGATTCTCATAGGTCTTTTGCTCTGCATGCTCTAAGCCAGGGGTGGGGTATCTGTGGCCTCAAGGGAGCAGGTTCCTACCCCTGCTCTAGGCCTTATTGGAGCATGCTGAAACAATGAGACAGGCACTCAAGCTAGTACAGGGAAAGTGAACTAGTTTAGTAAAATGACATGTTTCTTCAGCTTGTAATTTCTTTCAATTTCAGGGATCACTATTACTAGGGCAGAAGCTAGTGGAAACCATGCTTTGAATTATTAAGAGAACTTAGTGACACTTATGAGAAAGCTCTTATAAAATTAATATCATCTGCTTTTTCCCTCAGTTTCCTCATTTATGCCCTTTTCTGTCAAACGTAGATAAGGTTACTCACCTTTTCACTGACTTGTGTATATAAATCTCTCAGTGTAGGTGCATGTGTATAATATGTGTGTATGTGTATGTGTGTGCATGCATGTGTGTATATGTGTGTTGGGGTGTTCAAAGGGATTAATGATGTTCTACATCATGCTTCATCTTGCTACTGAGGAATACTGTTCCTTCCATTACATTTTTCCTTTATTCTACAAATATTTCTCAAAGAGCACCATTCCACCTAATACTTCTGTTCCATCTGCATAGGCCATCCCCTCAGGTCTGAAATATCCTCTTTCTTTTTCTTTCTCTCTTGGAACCCCTAGCTCCATTCAAGGCTTAGCTCAAGATCCACCTCTTACAAAACACCTTTCCTCGTTCCCCAGTTATTGGTGACTTTCCTGTGAGAAAACATCATTTTGTATTTATTTTATAGATATTTACTCATCCTTGTGGTTATTGTTTCCCTCAAAAGGATTCTTGTGGACAAGTACTGTTTCACTACTGCTTTTGTAGATCCTGAACTTGTTGACCTGGAGAGGATTCAACTTGAAATGTGCACAGCACTGTGCTAGATACTGAGGGAGATAAAAAGTTTAGATAAGGTAGGGTGCGAAGCTTCCATTGCAGTTTAGGCTTTCATTAACCCTCACCTAATCTAGGGTTTCTCAAGTGATGCTACAAGGAACTCTGAAATAGGGTTTGTTCTTAATGGACGTTAATGTTGTCTATTAGTAGGCATTAAAGTAATAATTTTAGAGGATTTTGCTGCAGTGGTTCTACTAAAGTTTTGTTAAAACTGAAAGGTTCTGTAAGTATGGAAAAGTCTGAGAACTACTAGCCTAGACTATTTCTGTGTCTTCCTAATTGGTTCCCTGGTGTCCTAGCTCTACTCTTTCCAATTCATCCTCCACACAACTGACCAATGGAGAGCCCTAAAGCACAGGTCTGAGGACGCCATTTTCCTGATCAAGAAGTTTATGAAGCTCCCTTTTGTCTCCAGGCTAAAATACAAACTCCACTGTTCAGCACTGAAAAGTCCTCATGATCTTGACTCTAATTTAACTTTTTTTCTGGGCGGGAGGGACTGTTTTCAGACTTCAGTTTTTTTTTTTAAGAGAACATTTTATTGATGACTTTTGGTTTGTTTGTTTGTTTTGTGGAGGCAATTGGGATTAAGTGACTTGTCCAGGGTTATGTAGCTAACAAGTGTTTGAGGCCAGATTTGAACTCAGATCCTCCTAATTCCAGGACTGGTCCAGGCTTTATCCACTATGCCATCTAGCTCCCCCTTTTTGTCTTTATATCACAGTCACTTTGACTCTCCACTCCATTGAAACCTACTTTGTGATGAAGAAAAGTAAACAAAAACATCTGACAAATGACCATATCTGAGACAATGTGTACCATATTCCACAAGAGCAATCTCCTGCCACTGCACAACCAGGGAGTTGGGGTATTTCATGAAACAAACATCTCCAGCATCTTCATTGACTATCCTAATCTTTCTTGATTGATTTCCTATCATATATTCTATTTTCCAATCAAGCTGGGTCACCTGCTGTTTCCTGCACTTGACATTATGGCTCCTGCTCTTATGTTGTGGGGTTTCCCATTTCTCCTGTCTAGAATGCTCTCCCCCTTACCCTCTGCCTCTTGATATTGTAGCTCCCATTGATCCTCAGCTGAGACTCCAACTCCTACATAGTACTCTTCCTAATTCCCCCATACACACAAATATATATGTATATATACATATCCACACATACACACATGTATATATGTGCATATACACATGTGTATATCATAGATGCAGATGCACTCACATATGTATACATATGTATATGTATATGCATGGATGTATGCATATATGAATATATGATGCATTTTACTATTATCTGAGTAAACACAGCATCCTCTCAAAAGAATACATAAGTTTCCTCATGGTAGTACATGATGATGATAATGATGATGATGATGATAATGATGATGATGGTGGTGGAGTTTTTGATCTTTGTATCACCAGAACCCAGAACAGTGTATGCCACACAGTAAACAAATGCTAGATGAATGAATGGAATCTAAAGGAGGAAAGTCATGAGAATAAGATGATGCTAGAAAAAGAACAGGTTGCAGCTATACACATGCTCCACTTTACAAAGTACTCTCACAGACTTTATCTCACTTGATCTTCATGGTCACCCTATGACGCAGGCAGAGCAACATCAAGGAAAGAAGGCTCAGAGGTGAAGGAAGAGACACCTGTCTCATTATATTGAATCTCAAGTCATTTTTGTTGTTGTTTTTCTTCCTATAATTCCTGACCTGCTCTCAGTCTGATGGATTAAAGGGTAATCTTCAAGCTGCTCTGGAGGATGGGGCAGGGACAAGGAAGGAAAGTGCATAAAATATCAGAGAGACAATCTGCCATAGTGACTAGAATGTTGGATTTGGAGTCCAGAAATTTGGTTCAAATTCTGTCTCTGACACTAACTGTATGATAACCCTGGTTAGAAGTTAATCTTTCTAAGCCTTAGTTTCTTCATCTATAAAATTAGGTGGTTGGACTAGATGGTCTTTAAGATACTTTCCAATATTAACTTTATGTTCTCCCTAATCATCCAGTCACTTCATGTCCTAGCTCTGGGTTCTTGAATTACCTGTAATGGTCACAGATCTAGGCTGGTTGGGACAGTGAAGCAGAAGGACTGATTGGTTTCAGTTTATAATAGGAAAAGGTTGAGGTTCCATGGGAGACTGTAGACTTGGACAGGGGTGGAAACATGGAATGTCATTGCCATTGGTATTTGTCTGTCTCTGCTCATCAAAAAACTGACAAAACAGAGTCTGAGGTATTCCTCCAACTATGATTTACTGACTTTCCGCTCTCCCCCCACCTCCCACCCATTTCACAATTATAGAATAGATAACTTTATAAGGGAAGCACCACAAATCATCCAGGAAGTAATTTAGCCATAGAGCTGGTCAAGGAACTCCCTCTACCCCTTCTAGATATCAAGGGCCAGAGACTATAGGACTACCATCTGGCCAAAGACCCCTCACACAACTAAGGAAACTAAGAAACTTAGCATAGTTCCTAAAATTAGAAAAGCTAGGAAACGGGGAAATTTGTAAACTTTGCATGTATATCCTGAAAAGGAACAATCCTAGAAGGATAGGGCTGGGAAGAACCTTAAGAGTCATTCTCTCCAGACTTCTCATTTTTGCAGATGAGGAAATTAAGGTCCAGAAAGAGGAAAAAACTTGTTGAAGCTAGTGGCATAGGCATGATTTGAACAAAAATTTCCTGACTCCTTCCCAATATCCCATGGTGCTTCCCCATGAAAACAAAACACAGTCAAAGAATTCATTCATTCATTTGCTCATGTATTTATTTGAGACTGAGCCTCCCTGGTCCAGGTTTGAACTGCAGTTTGTATTTACTTTTTTATGTATAAGGTATTATTACCTATCTGAGTAAACATGGTATTGCTCAGAAGAATGTAAATTCCCTGAGGACAAATTACTTTTTGGGGGTATAGTACCTGACACATTGATGAATGAATGACCAAACAAAATGCTCTACTTATCACCCATTACAGGAACTTTAACCTGCTCCATTCTTCTGACCTGGATTGATTACCAGTACCTGAAGGTTTGCCATATTGGTTCTGAACTTAATGGGGATACTCAATCAGTTTTAGTTCCTCTGCAGCTCAGAACTCCCAACTCAAGACTCCACCAACCTCACTATTCCCAGCAGAAGGGACTACACATGTGTAGTCCATCATACCCAGCCAAAGCTCACATTTTAGCACTGGACATATACTGGATCAATTCCAATAGAAGTTAAAAAAAATCCTATTGGTGTTTAGGATTTGAAGTACCTTTCATGATGCTACAAATGACTTTCCAGGGATGTAAATATACCTTGGGGAGGAGTATGTAGCACCTAATATAAGGTAGAGATTCTAGGCTCAATTCCCAAGAAGATAACCCGTGAATCACTAAGGCAATGTAGTACAAAAAACATTTAGATTTGATTTCAGAGCATCTGGGCTTTCATACTGACTTTGACACTTTCTAATTGTGTGATCTTGTATAAGTCACTTGATTTAATTACATCTTTGTTGGTACATCTGTAAAGTGAGATTAGACTAGATTTTCTCTAAGGTCCCTTCCTGCACAAAATCCTATGATCCAAAGACCTAGACATTTCCTGGAAAAAGATGAAGCTAGTTCAATACTCTTGTGATTTGCCTCCATGAAATACCTCAATTTAAATGCTAATTTCCCCTGCACCGATGGGGGTGAAAAGCAATTGGATACTGTTGGCTGTTTGTTAACATATCTGAAACATTCACAGACATTCCTTAATGGTGAAGGAAAAGAGGGAGGGACCCCAATCCTGGGAAAGTATGGAGGTGGATAACTGGTCAGACTTTGACCCTTGTGGATAAATTCATATCCCTATTCCCCTACCTTCTAATTAGAGGTTGAAATGAAGAAATAGCATGTAGCTGTGTATGTTTGTGTGGTGATAGTAGAAATGGTAGAAGAAGTGTCATCATCAAGCTGATGATGGCTAAATCATTTTTCTTGGGATGAAATGGGACTGAGGGATTCCTAGAAACTCCAAGTTTCCTATTAGATACAGCAATCAGCTCCTGCCAAGCCACCATCAAGAGGAGACAGTGCCTAAAGGGGATGATCAGGGAAATAACTTGTTCTCCACACATCACCCCACTCATCCATTTCATGAAGCCCTGAGAGCTCCATGATTTTGGACAGACAAACCTATAGAATGATGTGATATCTCCACGAGGACAAATGTCCTTTCAGATTTTTGCATACATCCAATCTGCATCAAGAGACAGAGAAGCCATACATCAACACTGATTTAGGGGGAGGGGGAAAGAAGTGAATAATGGAAGTATCTTATGAAACAGTTCAGTTTTGAAGGTCACTGTCTCCTGTTTCACTAGTGGGATGTGTCCTCAATCTACTCTACAATTAACAAAAAAATAACCAGCAAGGATTACTATATTTAGGTTTTCTCACACTTGGCATCACAAAGTTCAGAAAGAACCTCCTTCTACTACAAAATAAACAGATTTCCAGTTCCCACAATGTAGGATATGCAGGGGCTGTAGTATGTAATTACATCTGTGGAAAGAGAAAATAAAGGCAAGGCATAAGAACCATTTTTGCTAACTCTTGCTTTCTTGTACTCTCTGTCGCTTATTATTTTCCCTATGCAGACCAGCTACTTTGAGCAAATAACCACCACTTGGTGCTAGAACTTGGTTTCCAATTTATATCACTGAATAACAACATCTGTGCTGCTACCATGGCAGAGGGAGAGGGTTCATAATGTTATAAAATTTTCCTTAAGTCCATCTGCACTGAGAACCAAAGAATTTCATAATATTGCTGAATGTGACAGGGAATGAAAGACAACCATTCAGCATTCCATTTTGATAGCCCTTTCATGTTCTCAATGGCATAATCAAGTCAACCCTTTGCCTTCTTTTCTCTCAGATCAACAAACTCAGTTCCTTTAGCTTTTTCTTCTGGAACCTATTTCTTTCAATTGTAGACTATCTCAGAGCTACTCTAGGTTCAAAGCACACTTTAGGGAAGTATCATTCAAAATCATAGCTCATGAGGCCTCATTCATTTTTTTTAAATCAGACAAACCAAAGGGCAAAGAAAAGGACAGTTTCAAGGACAGTTAATTCAACAGCATAGAAAAAATAATCTTTAGAAATATTCTCCGATCTTCCTCCCTCCACCAAGGATCCATTGATCAGAAATTTCCTTAACTGCAGTAGGAGAGGAAAGACTAGAAAACACATGTGGTCAGGAGACTCAGGCTCCCAAAGCTGCATGCTCACTGGAACCCTTCTCTATCTCCTTGTTCTTTTCAAAACCCTTTATAAAGTCTTTGAACTCTGAGTCTATTTTCACCTTTGTTGTCCTTCCCTCCTTCTTTCCTTCCTTCCTTCCTTTCTCCCTCCATTCCTTCTTTCTTCCTCTATCTCTTCTTTCCTTCCTTCCATCCTTCTTCCCCTCCCTCTTCCTCTTCTTTTACTTTCTAATATAATTCAAAGTCCTTTTCTTTTGTTCTGGTCTCAGAGGAGAATGAGGCCATCTGATCACCTGAATTTTTAAGCTAATCCATTTTATATATGAGAAGCAGCAAGAAACATAAGAAAGGACACAACCTGGAGGTAAAAACAAACCCTGGGTACAAGTCCCAGATCTCATATTTACCACCAAGATGAACTTAGGCAAGTCCCTTAGCTTTTCTGAGCCTCAGTTGCCTCCTCTTTATAATGGAGATAATACGATAAAACTTGGTATTTGGACTAGATGACCTTTAAGGGTCCATGTAACTCTATGATTTGCAGTGCAAGGCTACTATTAGGAAAGTGCTTCTTAAATTTTAAAGCATTATTTAAATGTGAGAATTTGGCTTCTTTATAACATTAATTTGTGGGACATGGACCACCCCACCAACCTTAAAGGTTAATGATAGTATCAGTCAAAACATTTCTTATCAGAAACCTACTCTTGTAGGATTCAAGCACTGGGTGTGTGGGAGGGAACCAAAGAAAAGGAAACAAGAACTTTTTAAGCATCTACTATGTGCTGAGTACTTTACACATATTATCTCATTTGATCCTGCAACAACCCTGGTCAAGGAAATGCTATTATAATCTCCATTTTATAAATGAGCAAACTGAGGGAGATAGAGGTTAAGTGAATTGCCCAGGGCTACTCACCTGGTAAGTGTTTAAGACTGGATTTGAACTTGGGTCTTCCTGATTCCATGCCCAGTACTCTAGCTATAGTACCCCTGAGCCCCCTAGGAACCAGGTATTTATTGTTTTCCTTCTTAATAAAAGAAGCCCATTATCGACTCTAACACAACCTACTGTAGCCTTTTCAATGTAAAGAGTAGTCACTTGAGAGTCTGCAGATCCAGATTCCTGTCCCAGCTCTGTCCCTAACTTATTCTCCAAACTTGCCTAAGTAACTGCTCCTGAGTTTCAGTTTCCTTCTAGGTAAAATGCAGGAGATGGACTAAATATGCTCAGCCCTATGATTAACTGTATGACTTGATGCTAACCTCAAGCAGCTTGCCATCTACTTGAAAGTGTCAATTTTTTAATGTTAGAGTTATAGCTTGGCGAGAGGACGTCTTACTTATAGCACAGCCAAATGGTGTGATGAGGAGCTCTGTTCTGGCAGGATTGTACTATACTTTATTAAAAAGAAAAAAACAATAACAACAAAAAAAGCATTGCATCTTCTTCTAGTCTTCCCCTTTCAGGATGAAAGATCTTCATTTCTTGAACCTTTTCAATATAAATTCTATTTTCCATTTATTTTATCATTTGCACTGCTCTCCTCTGGACTGAAGCCATGTTTTCCTTCTTAATAGATGGAGCCCACACATTATTCTAATAAAGGTCTGACAAAATCTTTTAAATATAAAGAGCCAAGGAAGCCTCCCCCAAATACCCACTGAGATAGAACTGTTTTTAAGCACACTGGGGGTGTCAACTGCTCTTTGGAGGACAGTTCCACTTAATAATGATGTTTGGTGCTTCAGCATCCTGCCAGGAACCCACAGAATCAGCCCAAGGATATCAGCACACTAGCATGGCATCCCTATGGTGTTGCAGGGGAGTGGGGAGAAGGGAAGCTTTACTTAGAAGAAAAGTACATTAATGCCAAGGAGATTTCTTCTGCCCAAGCAACCACTGAAGGATCTAGGTGGTAGAAGACAGGAAAGCAACATCTCCCTCCTCCATCTTCCTTGTTTGTTCTTCCTTCTTCTTTCTTTCCCCTAAAATATATGGTGAAGTTAGTGTCCCTGAGAAGTCATCCTTGTCAAATTTACCTGGGAGCCTGAGATCCATCTCGACTATCCCTCATGTATTCTGCACTCCAGTGATAGTGGACAGCCACAGGCTCTCTCTCTAGCACATTCTGATACTCAGAATACCTTCCCTTCCCTTGCCTCTCACCAGCTGAACCCAGAGGGCTCCCTGTGTCCAATTTCTAGCCATGCTTTTCAATCTAGCTCAAATGCTGCTTCTTCTAGGAAGCTTTGTTTCATATAAACATTAATATCTAGCATTTATATAGCATCTACTATGTGCCAGGCATTGTGCTAAGTGCCTTGGAGATACTGTTATCATCCCCATTCTATGGTTGGGGAAACTGAGATAAACAGACTGTGACTTTTCCAAGGTCGCACAGCTAATCAGTTTCTGAGGCTGTGTTTGAACTTAGGTCTTCCTGACTCCAGACTCAGTGCTCTCTATCCACCATGCTACCTGTCTTCACTCGGGTGAAAGTGATTAATTACTTCCTCATTTAATCATGTAGATTTTAGAGCTCCCATGCATAATCATGTTATAGTTTGTTTTACTTGTACATATTTTGAACATCATAAAAGCAGAGATTTAGAACCAGAAGAGGTCTTAGATATCATTTGGTCATATGATCATAGATCTTGAGGTGGAAGGGACCTCAGAAGCCATCGAGTCCACCCCTATACCCCCATTTTATAAGTGAGGAAAGTGAGTTGGCTAGTGTTATGCATGTAGTAAGTATCAGAAACAGGATTTGAATCCACATCACCTGAATTATAATCACTGATCTTTCCACTATATCACCTGTCCCAACTTCCTTGTTTTATAGTAGAGACAACCTAAGAAGTGAAACAACTTACTTACAAAGTCATGTAATACATCTACCCAGTTTTTCTCATACACTTGCCCACTGATCTCCAGCCCACAAGCATACACAGTCCCATCCCTTAAATGAATGCAGATTGGAAGTAGAAGCGCATAGATCTAGATCTGAAATGAATCTCAGAGGCCAATCAGTCCAACATACTTATTATATGGATGAGTAAAGCGAAGCCAGGAAGAGTCAATGATTTGTCCAAAGGCATATCATTAGTAAATGTCATGGGTAGTCATTATTAGAGGCAGGATTTGAATCTAGGATCTTTGACTCCAAAGTTACTGCTATTTCTATTGTATCACTTCACTTCCTACTCCTTCATTTTATGAAGATGAGGAAATTGAGGCCCTAAAAGGAAAAGTGACTTCCATAAGCTATAAGATCATACAGCTCCTCTACCTTTGCATGCTCATACACTTGCTCACAAACATATCACTGCATTCTTATCAGAAATACACATGCCTCTATCCCTTCTACATACACAGTCATGTCCCCAAAACTATATTTGCAAAGAAACATATATCCAGCCATACATATGCGGGTATACCTATGCCTGCCCCCATGCATACACCTGATTGTACACTTGGATGTTCACGTTCGTACAAGCACACCCCCATCAAAATACATCCCAAAGTACCTCCATAAATATACATGAGGATTAAGAAAACCCCACTGCTGCCCCTGAAGCTTTCTTTTGGTACCTTTTCTTCCCATGTTACCAGTCCAAACTTGAATTCCAGGACTCTGACCCTTCTGTAAACCTTCCTTCTCTTTGTCCAACTCAGATGATCTAAGCAGATCTCACCCCATTTTTTTAGCCTAGTCAAAATTGCCAAGTCATTCCCAGGTCAGGGTTGGGAATGGAGAAATCCCAAATCTCAATTTAAAGTTAGCGATTTCACAAGCTCACAGCTGGAAGGAATCTTAGAAGTATAATATATCTAACTTCAAATTCCATTATATTTAGCTATCCCCATAAACCATTCGAATATCCCAGAAAAACCAATATTATGGCAAAAAAGTAACTGAGTGAATTAAGTCATCAAATAATGGTCTATTACACCTGGAATTCTCTCATTTTACAGTTGAGGAAATTGAGGCCCAGGGAAGTGAAACAACTTGCCCAAACAACAAATAAATCACAGAGGATAGACAGTCATGGGACTACAGAGAATCATAAATGTCTACTGAATTGAAAATCCTGGACTGATGAAACATTGTGATCACTCATGAAAACAAGTGCACATTAGCCTATGTCATGTGCCATTGCTAAATATAGAATATTAATGTATAAGGCAGGAGTGTCATAGGGCATGGTTATGCCAATGAGTGCCAGAACACAGGTCCTGATTTGGGGTACTAGGTGGTGCCATAGTGCACACAGTGCGAGGACCTAGAGTCAGGAAGACTCCTCTTCCTGAGTTCAAATCTGGTCTGAGACACTCGCTAGCTGTCCTAAGTGACCTGAGCAAGTCACTTAGCCCTCTCTGCCTCAGTTCCTCATGTGTAAAATGAGGTGGAGAAGGAAATGATAAACCACTCCAGTATCTTTGTCAAGAAAACCCCAAATAGGGTCATGAAGAGTTGGATATAACTGAACAAATTTCTGAAAATACTGTCACTGCAATTTAGGTGATATTAAGTTCAATGACCTAATTTTCCAGTTGAAGAAACTGAGGCATATTTAGGGGAAATGTAATCAGCCAAGTTCATACATCTTGTTAGTGCCAGGGATGGGATTTCAACCTTCTCTTTTAGTTTTCCTGCCTCTTTCTGCTGCATACAGATCAGGCTACCTGCCTCCAATATGCCCTTACTTTACAGCTAGCCTTGGCTGACCTTTCTCTCTTTGGGCACCAAGGGGAGAATGGGCTGTCTTTGGAGGGGGTCTTTAGTACTTGGGTGCTTGGGGCACAGGGTTGGGGTGAAGGAGAGAGACGATCTGAGGCAGGGTGAATAGCTCATTTGTGCAGCTATCATTAGCTGCGAAAATGCAAATCCGAACTTACTTCACCACAGCAGCTAACAAGATAATGAATATTTTCATCAGCTACAGAGAATACAAACATCTGTGGTAACACCAAACCCTACGCTCATGGGTGAGGAGGGAGGGAGCATGCGGAGGTGGGGAAAAGCAGCTTCTCATATCCTCAGCAAGAGATTTGTTGAGTCTGGGGAAATTAAGGGGCTGCCCTCAATGTATTCACTCTACTCAGGAAGGGAGACAAGGTTTAAGAGGCCTTCACTTTAGGATCACATTTAACAGCTTTTAAGGATCATTTCTGACTCTACCTCTATAACTCCTGACCTCTGGTCCCTTCCAATATCACTCTTCACTGGTCCATATGACAAATGTGTGTAAGGAAGTCCCCAAAGCAAAGCTTCAGTGAATTCTTTTTCCATCCTCCCTGGGCCATATAGTTTCAGGTTTCCCATTGATAGATCTGGAGCTTCTTGAGGGAAGGTAAAGTTTCTTTTTAATCTCTCTTTCCCCTCTAGCACCCAGAACAGTGTCTAGCAGTAACTGTTTGATGATTTATTGATTTCTTTGATACTAAAAGGTTTACAAACGCTTTCCTCACAACCCTGAGTGCAAGTGTAATCATCCTAATCTTAAGGATGAGGAAATTCATGCTTAAAATACTGAAATGACTTGCTCAGATCACAGAACAAATAAGACTTGGGACTGTCCAAGGCCACTGCAGTTGCTTTTAGGGGACTTGGCAGTTTCCATAAAAGAACCAGATTAACTAATAATGCTAAAAGTGATAGGTTTTTATTAGAAGATTTTTTTTTTTTGCCTTAGGTAAGGGAAGGCACTTAACTTCATACCCTTAGGAGGGTATGATGCAAAGGGAAAGGGGAAAAGGGGGTAAAGGGCATATCAATAATAATTTCAAAAAGATACAACTAGGTTATCTGCAAGAGGCAAGATACATGGGGTCCCACGATGATGGTGATGATGATCTTCAATGCCTTCACTTCTATAAGTACTCGCTTTCTATTTTACATTTTAATCTATATATACCTAAGTATACACTATCTCTCCTTTTAGACTTTAAGATTATTGAAGGCAAGAAATGCTTTTCCCCTTTTCACTTTGTAGAACAAGCGTAAGTGTTAAGTTTCGGTTATGTGTCTGACATATATTAAGCACTTAATAAATGCTTATTTGCTTGATTAAATCCTAGAGAAAGGAGGAAATGAGCCAATGAGGTACCTTCCTTCCCTGATACCCATCTTATGCTAAAAATCTTAATTCCTCTTCCAGTTCAGTACAGGAAATCTGGGTTGTCTCACAAAGCAGAGTCTCAATGAGGCAGAAGATGGTTAAATATTTTATAGTGATGGGGTGGGCATCTTAGTCAGACAAGGTACTCTGTTTCCCACTTCATGTGTCAAAGTCAGATAGGCATCAGTTATCTAGGAGGCTAGAAGATTAGGATTTTAGAGGTGAGTTGTTCCAGAGAACGGACAAAGTGGGAGCATCATACAGGAGGAGAAGGTGTCTTTGGAGCAGTGTGACACAGGAGAAATATTAGACCCAGGATAGAAAAAGGTTTTCAAAATACTGTGATTTTGGATTCAAGTTTTTCTTCATTTCAACTCCAGTATTCTTTGTACCGTACAATCCTGCTTCTTCCATCATAAAAGCTTTTGAATCCCAGCAGTTTAGTTTTCGAAAAATTCTTAGAGATCACCTGGTTAGAGAACTCTCTCTTGGCAATAGGCCACAGAGAGTCTGCAAGTGAGGGGTATGGACTCTGTCCAATATCTGGGCAGAAACTGAAGGGAAACAAAAAAATTACTCCCTTATAGAAAGGCTGTTTATGTAGTTCCTGACACCTACATATTTGGAAGCATCCAGGAGATTTGAACTTGTTGGTTTGTATTCAAGAGACCTTAGAAAACATCTAGTCTAGCCTCCTCCATTTAATAGATGAGGAAAACATCCAGTGACATTCAGTGATTTGTTCAACATCACAAAAGATGCTATACAACAAAGCCAGGATTCAAAGCCAGGTACTCTGACTGCAAATTCAGTATTTTTGTTTGTTTTAAACTACTCTGTGTTCTTACAGAGGAGACAGAGATGAATCCTGTATCAAGGGGTAGAGTGGTACAACAGGATGATCATGGTATATGGTCCTTAATCAAATATGCCAATTCTCAGATTTCATCGCCTGGATTTTCTTTCTTACGATGTTGTTCAGCCAGATACTTCTTTATTTCCTTTTTTATTTTGTTAATTCTTTAAAAAAAAAGTGGATTCTGAGACAAGATGGTGGAGTACAGGCAGCAACCCTTCTAATGTCTCCTAACATCCACTTGTGAACAACTTTAAAATAGCTTCTCAAATAAAATTTTGGAGTGGCAGAACCAAAGAAAAGGTGAGATTGAGACATTCTCCAGCCTCTGAGACAATTCAGGAGGTCAGCAGAAGAAATCTGTGACACCATGGTGGGAATAGTCTTAGCATGCAGCAGCAGCAACAGCAGCCATTGAGGCAGCAGCAGAGTCAGGGGTTGGGCCTTGGCAACATCAGCAGCTTTGAGAGCTCTCAGCCCGGAGACCGTAAGGGGGTCAGACAAGTGGTCAAAAAGAGATTAGATTCCTATGTAGGAAGATGATTCATGTAACTCTTAATAACTTCATCATTATTAGGGTAGTTAGGAGTCCACATACGTAGAGGCATGAGTGTGAATCAACTATGTTTGGTATGATCTCAAAAAAACAAAACAAAACAGACTCTAAGGGGTGAGAGAGGGATGTAGTGGAATAAGGGAGAAGAGATAGAATAGGGAATTTTTTCTCACATAAAGGAGGGGCACAAGGAAGAGCTTTAATAGTGGAGGAGAAAATGGTGGCAGGCAATGCTTGATTCTCATTCTCATTGAAATTAGTTTAAAAATGGATGAATGCACATGCACACACACACGCGCACGCACATACAGTTGGGTATAGAAATCTACCTTAATAGAGAAATAGGAAAGGAAGGGGATAAGAGATATGGAGGGGGATAAAATGGAGGGCAGATTAAGGGAGAGTGGTCAGAAGCAAAACCATTTTTTGAGGAGGGACAAGATAAAAAGAGGGAGAAAAGAATAAACAGAATAAAATAGGATGCAGGGAAATACATGTATGTGTGTTCGTCCTTCATTGCTGAAAAAGACTATGCCATCAGAGAATTAATGACATGACCTGCACTTGACTTTGTTTTGAGTGAGGGAAGGCTGTGCAGGTCACCAGCCTCACTTCTCCTCCAGAGCCATCTGAATCCAGTGACTAGACATTCATCAGGGTGACTGAAGATGACCCACAATGAGGCAATTGGGGTTAAGTGACTTGCCCAAGGTCACCCAGCTAGTATGTGTCAAGTATCTGAGTTGAGATTTGAACTCAGTTCCTCCTGACTCCTGCACTGGTGCTCTATCCACTGCACCATCTAGCTGCCCTGGGGAAATACATAGTAATTATAACTGTGAATGTGAATAGGATGAGCTCACCTATAAAAAAGAAACTGATACCAGAATGGATTAGGAAACCAGAATCTAACATGCTGTTTGCCAGAGACACACTTGAAACTGAAAAACACAGAGTTAAAATAAGGGGCTGGTACAGAATCTATTATTCAGCTGAAGTAAAAAAATCCAGGGGTAGCAATCATCATCTCATACAAAGCAAAAGTAAAAACAGACCCAATTAAAAGAGATATCAGAAAACTACATTTTGCAAAAGGTACCATAGACAATGAAGTATTTACAAATATTTTGCAAGTTTCTCTGACAAAAGCCTCATACAATTCAAATTTATAAAAATGATAGCCATTCCCCAAATGATAAATGGTCGAAGCATATGAAAAGGCAGTTTTCAGAAGAAATCAAAGCTATCCAAGTCACACAAAAATGCTCTATATCACTATTAATGAGAGATGCACATTAAAAAAAAACTCTTAGGTACTATCTCATGCCTATCAAAAATGACAAATGCTGGAGGGGATGAAGAGAATTGGTACATAAATAAACTTTTGGTAGAATTGTGAATTGCTCTAATCATTCTGGAGAACAATTTGAAACTATGCCCAGAACTATGGAACTGTGTGTTTCATTTGACCCAGCAATACCACTACTAGGTCTGTATCACAAAGAGATCAAGGGTAAAAGGAAAAGGATGCATATGTGCAAACATATTTATGGTAGCTCTTTTTGTTGTGACAAGAACTGAAAATTGAAGCATTGTTCATCAATGGGGGAATGACTGAACAAGCTGCGGCATAGGATTGTGATGGAGTACTATTGTGCTCTAAGAAATTATGAGGGGGGTGGTTTCAGAAAAAAAAATGGCAAGATCTACATGAACTGATGCAAAGTGAAGTGAAAACTGAGAGATCATTATGCACAATAACAATTTTCTAAGGATGATCAGATGTGAAAGACTTATTCATTCTTATCAATACAGTGGTTCCAGATCATTCCAAAGGGCTCATGATGAAAAAATGCTATCCACCTCCAGAGAGACAACTGATGAACCCTGAGTGAAAATTGAAATACAGTTTTCTTTATTTCTTTAGCTTTTTTTGAGATGTAGCTAATATGGAAATATATTTTGCATGATTTCACATTTATAATTGATATGATTTTTGCTTGCCTTCTCAGTGGGTGGAGGAGGCATGGGAGGGAGATAATTTGGAACTCAATATTTAAAAAGAAAAGAATGTCAAAAATAAATAAATTTACAAAAAAGAACAAAGACCCATATTAAAATAAAATTAGAAGATTAAAAATGTGAAAATGATATGAAAAAATGTAAATGTGAATTCTGAGAGTCTTACCTAAGGCAAAACAAGTTTTGTTTCAGGTGTGTGGGAAGTGAATATTCTTGGGAAGGTGATGCGAAGGGTGGGGTGGGGAGAAGGGCAAGACTGACAATATTCTAGGTTCTTTAGGGGAATTTAGTTTTTCTTCTCTGGGGAAGGTGGATCCAGGCATCATTCTTTGGGTCACTTCAGCTCCAGTATCCACTCTACCTCATACCTAAGTCTGGAAAAAAACATTAATATGGGAATGGTGTACAGCAACCAATATTTAAACTTTAAGATCTGATACTCTCTGAATCCTAACTGCCCACCAATCCAGATATACTGAGTTTAATAAAAAGCTTCATTGTAATTCTCATTAAACACTTCCCTAAAAGGGATTAGCAGGGTCCTTTTTAGAAAAAGTTATTCAACATACAATATAACATTGGACTGTTTCCCTACTAACTTTGAGCAGATCTTCTACCATCTGTCATTTAAGAAGACCACTCCCCCATTGGAGGCTCTTACTGGGGACGGCTTGTAAAAACGCATCCTGTTGATTTAACTGACAACAGGTGACTCAGTAGATAGAGTGTTGAGGCTGGAGACAGAGAGACCTGAGTTCAAATGTAACTTCAGACACTTACTACCTGTGTAACCCTGGGCTAGTCACTTAACTCTGCTTAACTTGGCTTCCTTATCTGTAAAATGAGCTGGAGAAGGAAACAGTAAACCACTTCAGTATCTTTGCCAAGAAACCTGTGAAGGGGGTCATGAAGGGTTGAACACAACTAAAATAACTGCACAATGACTGAATTAATTGGAATCACTACTCTAAGCTCCCGCTTAAGGGTCAATGGCTTACACCAAAACAGGAGAAGATAGATGCCCGGATCACTATAAAGACTCCAGGGAGGGTCTGTGTGCCCAAGGCAATATTCTGCTTTCTGCTAATCTACCACACACACAATAGGGACAGACCACTCTGGTATTTCCTGGGTTGTGTTACTTTATCAGCTCCCACTCCCATTGCCTTTAATTCTCAGTAGAGTCTGCCTGTGGTTGGACATTTATCTACTTTCAGCCCCAAGGACAGAAGGGTGCTGGGGTCAGGCTTGCGCATAGATTGAGATGGTGGTAGAAGGGAAATGCAGGCAGTTGGAATAAGATGTCAAACATCTGCATCCCCTTCCCACCCTCACATTATATTGGTCACGTGTGGACTAACCAGCACCTGGATAGGAATAGTTAAAATGCGATGCCATCATTAGATCTCCTTTTCAAAACTAAACAGAAAAATACCATCTCTCCTCCTTGACTCCATTTTCTTTTCTCCTCTTTCTCACTAATTAACTCTGCAATATGGCTTCTACTTTCACTTCTTATTGAAACTGCTCTAACATCATCAAGGATCTTGTCAGTTCTAATTCCATAGGCTTCTTTCATTCATCAGTCACCTTAACCTATCAGAAGCTTTTTGATAACACTCGATCACTATCCTACTTTCCATTTCCCTTCATAGATACTTCCTCTTCCCTCAATTTTCATGATAGTGCTCTTCTCCTGTATTCTACTTCTACTTAGCTGTACATGCTTTCCCAGTCTTTTCAATTTATTGATTCATCAACCAGCATTTAGTAAGTTTATATTACATTCCAGGAACTGTGCTGGGTGCTATGGTTATAAAAATAAGAATTAAAGTAGCTTCTGCCCTTAAAGAACTTCAGTTATCACAGGAAAAACACCATGTACACCAATAAGTAGATACGAAATATATCTAAAGTAAATTAAAAAATAAAGTAAATTAGTAATTTCAGTGGGGAGAGAAGGAAACATTAGTTTCATGGATCAGGATAGGCTTCACGTAGAAGGTAGTATATAAGCAGAGCTTTGAAAAGAAAAACTAAACTAAACTAAAATCTAGAAATTCTAAGACACAGAAATGAGGAGGGAATGCATTTGCACTTCAGGCATGGGGCATCGAGCCAGGAGACAGAATGTGTTCAGGAAGACCCAAGTAGATATATTTGGTTAGACATTACATGGAAGAGAATAAGTTGTAATACATCTGGAAAGGTTGACTGGGGTCAAATAGTGAAGGGTTTTAAAGGACAAATAGAGAAATTTGTATCTTGGGATCCCTTGTGGCTTTTTGACCAGGTATATGATATAGTTTGTTTCACGTATATCACATTGTGTGTGATACAGTCACATTCATGTCATCAATTTGACATCTTTATGTTGTATGGATTGTAAAAGAAGAGAGACTAGTTTCAAGGAGACCAAATGGGAAGCTATTGGATCAGTCAAGGCAGGAAGTAATAAAGGCCTGGAGTAGAATGGTGTCTATGTATGGGAAATAAAGGAGGCAGATGGGAGAGATTCGGGAAAAACAGAAGCAGTAAGCTTTGGCATCTGGTTAGATCTGGGGGAGGGGAAAACAGAAGGAGCTGGAGTCAAAGATGACAAGGTTAACTGAGGTAACTGGAAGGAAGGATGGTGGTGTTCTTGATAAAAATAGAAAAGCTAAAAACAGGTGTGAGCTTTTTGAGAAGAAAATTTGTTCTCTTTTTGGACACACTGAGTTTGAGATGCCTATGGGATATTCATTTCAAAATGTTTAATAGGCAGTTAGTGAAGTGAAACTAGGCTCAGGAGAGAGATTAAATATGAAGATCAGGTAGTCATCTTCATAGAGATAACAATAGAACCCATGAGAGTTAATATGATCACCAAGAGAGAGGGTATAAAAGGAAGAACAGAGGTCTAAGGACAGGCACTTGGACAGCCACCATTAGGGGATGCTTTGATCTTGAGTTGGTTCAATTCAATAACAGTGACATTCTTTTCATATTAATAAAAGGGTAGTGATAGCTGTGGTACAATGAGTCCATGAAAAGCAGCAGTAGACCTCAGAGCAGTAGATTTTGGGGGATAATCTCAGGAAAGTGTTCCCATTAAAGGACAGTTACTTTGACTATAACATTTCTGGTTCTCTCACAAGGCAATCATCAGATTCCATCTCCTTGATTTTCCTTCTCACAATGTTGTAGAAGCACAAGCTTATGTCCTTCATGGCTCTATCCTGGACTCTTTTCTCTTTTCTCTCTTTGCTCTTTTGATGATCTTATCATTCCCCATGAGTCAATTATCATCTCTTTGTTGATGATTCCTAGATTTCTATATTCATTCCTAATTTCTCTACTGTGCTCTAATCTTAGACTGTCTGTTGTCTCTTAGACACTTTCAAATGGTGTTTCAGAAGCATCTCAAATTCAAAATGGCCCAAATAGAATTGTCCGCCCTCCCCTGCCTCAATCCCACTCCTATTCCTAGCTTCTCTATTTCTATAGGGTATTGCAATTCTTCTAATTATTTAGATTAATAGCCTTGGCATTATTCTCAATTCCTTCTTCTCTCCTCCCTACCCCTATATTTCATCATTTGCTAATTTCTATTGATTCTACCTCCACAACACATCTGCTCCCTTTTCTCCGTTCAAATGCCTCTCCAGCCTAGTTCATACTTTCGTTACCTCTTGCCAATACTATTGCAACGGTCTCCAAGTTGGATTCCCAACTCCCAGTATCCCCCTCTTTTTTTCAGTATCCCTCTCTTAAGCCACCCATCCTCCACATAGTTGCTACAGTCATATTCATAAAGCACAAATCTGACCGTTGCCTTCATCAGGACTCTTTGGTAGCTTCTTTTGGTGGCCTTTAGGGGGGAAAAAAAATCTCTCTTTGGCATCTAAAGTCTTTAAACAGCCTAGCTCTAGCCAGTTTTTATAGTCTTATTGCACATGGTTCTCCCTCCCTTGTTTATTCTATAGTCTATTCAACCCAAATGACCTGTGTTGTTTCCTGAATTTGCCATGTCATCTCCCACTTCCATGTTCTTGCCTTGAATGCATTACTTCTTTTTACTCTGTTCAAATCCCTAGCTTTTTTCAAGGCTCAGCTCACCCTCCAACTCCTATGGAAGACCTAGTTCTCTTCTTTCTCAAATCATCATTATAACATATGCATACACATGTGTGTGTATATATGTACATAGACATATGTATAGATATGTCTACACACATGTATATTGTGTGTATATATGTATATATGTGTATTTATACATATATGGCAAAAAAAATCTATCCCCACCTTGAGGAGATTTGCATTTTAATCAAAGGGAAGATAAATATGTATGTATATTTCTGTACACATGCATATATATATATATGCATGCATATGCACATACTTATCTCCCCTTTCATTAAAACAAAATTTCTTTAAGGCAGGAATAGTTTTGTGTGTATGTGTGTGTGTGTGTATGTGCACGTGCACACGTTTGTCTTGGTATCTCTACCATCTAGAACAGTGCTTTCTTGAACAGTTTTTTTTGGTCCTTGTTTCCAAGAAGACCAATGACATCACTAAGTGATGTCTTGACTTGTGCATGAATTGGATTTAAGTGAGGCTGAGTTGAACAAGTCTTCAGCCTCACTGAGGTTCACTTCAGCCTCACTCTCTCTTCCAGAGTCACTGAAGTCCAGTGGCAGGACAAAAGTCCGGATGATTGGTGATAGCCTGGGAGACAGTGGATGACCTTAGTGTCTTCCATATCTAACCAGGCTCTAAGTACTCCACAGAGCCTGCTTCAATTGTGTTCATGGATGTCGGAATAAATTGTTCTCAACTACCTATTCCACCAGGGAAGTCTTCATATGCTTTGGGAAGATATTCCCCCAACTCACCCACAGGTTTGAGGCCTGCCAGTTACCCTCAACTTGGTTTAGCCCACTGGCCAACATGGTGTTACCAGGGTGTGGCCTCTGCACATGGTACAGCTTCTTAGAGCCACAAGTGAGAGTTGGGAAAAGGTGGACAAGCAGCTCTAAAAAGGGCACAGCCAGCCCTTAGACCAGAGTTGCTAGTCCTCTGTGAATACCCCCATATAGGTCTTGAACACTATGGGTATTTAACAAAGGCTTTCAGATTAGATTAAGTGGCCTACATGTGAGTTCCCCCATCCCTGGTGCAGTTGTCCTGAGGCTCAGTTTTCTTCCTTCTCCCACTGCTGGATCTTCTTTCCCACCTTTGGACCCAGGTGCAACAATTCCAAGTTATGGTTTTGTGGATTCTTATATTCAGTAACCAGAATAAGAGGAAAAGGATCATCTGATTATTTTTCCTTCCCTGAGTGAGCAAAAAGCTATCTGGAAAGATGCAAGTGGATGGATGAACTCATTGCCATTTTGTAACGTGTTCACACAGCATTTACAGGCATCAACCATAAATTCTCCAGATAGTGTACGCTTTTTTCCTTTCTTTTCTTTTTGTCAAAGGCTCGTGTAAATCAACGTCAGAGCTAAGCAATTTGGAGACTTTAGCAGAACCTCTGTTCACAATTTCTCAACATGAGCAGAGCAGTTGGTGTCTGCTATATTTTATTCTGTGTGGCTCCTGCAATCAATACTGACCTGTCTGTTCTTCTGACTGCATGGCTGTCTTTTCTCCCCTGAAGGCCATGTTCTGATATCTGCATTTCTTCTCCTCCAGGCAAACATCATCCCTCAGGCTTTCCAAGGATATATTCATTGAGGGCAGAATGGGGAGGTCAGATTTCTGTTTAGCTGGCACGTTTTTCTTGCAAGAATGACAAGTAAAAAGGTGCTCTGGGATACTCTTTGTGAAACCCTGTCAAAAGCAATGGGTACCTTGAACTGAAGCAGGCTTTACTCTGCCCTAGAGAATGCTCTTTGGAATGTAAGATCCTAGAAGGCAGGAGACATACGCTCTCTATTGTTATTCTCCGCCACCTAGTACCTAACCCAGTGTTATACACTCTGGCTTGGTGTTCCATACATTCAGTTTGATGCTGCCACTGGATTTGAAACTTGACCATTAGATAACTTGTTTATTGGCAACTGAAATGGAATAAGTCTACTGCAGATAAAAGAGCACAGGACCTGGAGTAAGGAGGCCTAAGTGTTAATGTTTAGCTGTTTGACCCTGGGCAAGTCACTGGACTGAGAGTCAAAAAGATCTGGATTCAAATCCTGCCTCTGATTCTCACTCACTTCACTTTATCTGTATGAATCTCAGTTTCTTCATTTGTAAAATGATTCTGACAGTAGTTGTACCAACTCTCTCATAGGGTTATGGTAAGGAAGGCTTTTTATATATGATACACGAGAACAAAGAATTTCAGAGGCAGAAGGGGCTTCTGGGACCATCTTGTCCAACTGAGACCATGCTCTCATCCTAAAGCAGCCCTGTATCTTTCACTTGAAAATTTCCTCTGATGGAAAACTGACTAGCTCTTAGGATAATCTGTTCCATTTCAAGTGTGACTATTACTATTGTTATAATTAGTTTAAAAGAATTGAAATTGTTAGAGTGTTGTGAGTTATATTCAAGCATAAACAAATGTCTATTGGAAAGCAGGATCTATGTATAATAAACAGACACATTCTTATTATAAGATCCCCGAAAGCAAGGATTGTACCTAATTTACTTAATCTTTATACTTCCCCCAATATTCTGAGCCTAGTGCCTTGCACATATTAAATAACCAATAAGCTTGTAGAAGAGAATACTTACATAAAGTACTTCACAGACTTTAATGCACTGTATAAATTTCACCTCGTTATTAAAACAACTAACTTTATATATGTTATTCCATTTGACCCTCACAACAGTCTATTAGGTAGATATCAAACCACCTGCATTTATTTTGCAGATGGGGAAACTGAGGCTCAGAGACCTAAAGTAGTTTGCCCTAGTCACACAGTTAACAAGTGTTGGAGGTAGGATTTGAACTCAGGTCTTCCTGACTCGCAAATCCTATAGTCTGTATCCTGTCTTGTTGCTTCACTCTATTATCTAAATTAGCCAACAAAGGAGGACATTGGTCTGTATGATTCAACTGGAACAGGGAAGGGGTGGGCGTACTGATTCTTATACACAGTAAAATTATGACACAACTTTTCACTACATAGATTTCCCCATCTCCATGATCCCTATTTTGACCCATGACAAAAGTTTGCTAAAATCCAGATGTGAAGTGACTAATGTTTAATAAAAGCAGAAATTATGTTTCTCCACATTAAAAGAGGTGATATTCTCATAAAAGGAAAACTGGGTTACAAATCAGAATAATCAGTTCAAAATCTGGCTCAAATGATTCCTAATTATTTGACGTTGGTCAAGTAGTTTCCTCTTCTGAGCTTCATTTGCCTTTTCTATAAAGTAGAGATAATCTTACTCTGTCCTATTTGCCTCAAAGAGTTGTTTTGAGTAAAGGGCTTTGCAGACCTTAAAGCATCACACAAAAGCAAACTGTTACTACCTGTGTAAAGTAAATCTTGCCGTACCTCAAAGCCATTTTGTAATGTTTGTGATTCATTCAACAAATATTCATTGATCACTTCCTATGTGCAAAGCCCAGCTGGTGGTGCTGAGGTATCAGATAAGTCACTCTGGAACTCGCAGTCTTGGAGGAGAGAGAAGGCATTGACAGAATCCATGAATATTCAGTGGGAAAGGAGTTCAGAGGTCATTTTGTTCCTGAAGAGTAATACCCTTAACAGCATCCCTTACATGTGGTCACTGAGTGCTGGGGAACTCACTACCTCTTAAGGCAGGTCTTCTAGTTTGGCCTTATCCATGCATGGAATGCACTTTACCCTCATCGAATTCTCAGTGAATTAATTTTTTTTTCCCTCAAGATAGATCACGCGCTACCTCGTACGTGAAAACTTTCTAGATCTTTCAAACTGCTAGTTTCTTTTCTCCTAACCTACTTTGTATTCATTTTCATCATAATACTCATAGAGATGTGGGTTATTTCCCCAAAAGAATTCAAGTTCTTGGAGAATAGGAATGGTTTCATTTTTGTTTTTAATTTGTAACCCTAGTATCTAGCACAGTGCGTGGACCACAGTAGGTACTTCATAGAGACTTAGTGACTGATTTATTTCAATTTGTTTTAAAGCCTTACTTATAGTCACCAATTTATAATACAGGGAAGAAGATTTAGGAGCAGCTGAAGGCATAGTAGATAGAGTGCCAGGCCTGAAGTCTGGTAGACTCATCTTCCTGAGTTCAAACCTGGCCTCGGATACTTAATAGCTGTATGAGCCTGGGTAAGTCACTTAACTCTGTATCCTTCAGTTTCTTCAACTGTTTAATGAATTAGAAAATAAAATGACAAGTCACTCTGATATCTCTGCTAAGAAAACCCCAAATGGGCTCATAAAGAGTCAGACACAACAAAAATTATTGAACAACAAAGGGGATTTTAAAGTCCTACAAGAGTATGCAATGAACTGTGTTCATTATGAGGAGGTTAGAGATCCCTTTCAGATGTGGGACCCAATAATATCTTCCTGAAGAATGTTTTTGAATTGAGCCTTTATGGAATGATTAGAAATCAGAGAGGTAGAGAGGTAGGAGTGGGGAAGAGGGCAGAGGAGATCAGGAAGGACATTCTAAACAGAAGAAATATTTTACTTGTGTTAAAGGTTGTCAGTCACACACTATTCTGTAGATCTATGAAGCATTCTGGGAAGCTCTATGAGATATGTGACCTGCACACTATGCAAAACAATTTAGAAGTGGTCATTTGAAGGGTTGAAGTACCATCTTGCAGACAAATTAAGGTCTCTGAATTAAAAAAGTCTTCTTTCTAGTTCTATACCTGATAACTGGGCTGATGGACTGATCAAATCCTACGGAAATAGAGATCAGAGGACCATGCTTCTAGTGCTGAAGAGGATCCCAGAGGCCATTTAATCCATTCCTTTCATGGTTCAGATGAGGAAAATGAGGCACAGATCTACCCCTTTCTCGTGCTGAAGTTTGTTAAGCCTGTGATACATTCAGAGGAGCTCTTGGTTCTTTTGTGGTTCATAGGACCCTAGACCTTTACAGCAGGAAAGAGATCATTTAGTTCAATTCTATTCTGTTCCAGATAATGAAACCAATACTAGTGGAGTCAATATGACTACCAAATTCATACAGGTAAACTGAGATAGAGTTCAAAACTAAATTATTGGGACTTTCTTCTCTCTTAGAAGGGAGCTTAGTGGAGGAATGCTGTTTATTTGGAAACAAATCATGCCTAATTAAGAAAGATACCCCAAAGACTTTCTTAGAGGATAAGTTGCACAGGAATTCCACCAAAGTCAGATCTTAGTTCTCCTTGAGAACACAGGCCTGACAAAACATTTTAAACCAAGGAGAATGTTAGGAACAGAAAAGCTGACAGCCTCTAATAGCAGTGTAACAAGGTGACACTAATAAAGCGCATGTCTCAGAGCTAACGAGCTCCATCAGAAAGACAGAAACAAGCGGGTTTGTTCAAAAAAACACTGGCAAAGTACCCAGCTTCAGCTCCTTCTCTTTCTAGCACTAGAGCTTGTTCCTCCCTATTAGATATAAGGGAAAAATACTTATTTATGCTCTCAGTTATCCCCTAAATACTTACCAAATGTAGATAGCACTCAGAGTCACTGACACTGTATCACTAGGCTCTATATTCAAGTATTTCCTACTGATGGCAAATATGTGACTTGCAGATAACCTGGCCCTTGTGTGTAATTTAGAGTTAGGGAATTCTTATATAAATTTGAGATAGGGAAGATGATTAAAGTCCACCTAATCCAAACTTCTACACAATGGAGTATCCATTCTATAGAATCAGTGACCTATAGATTATCCAGCCCTTGCTTGAACACCTCCAGTGACAGGAAGATCACTACCTCACAAGACAACCCATTCCATTTATGGAGAACTTTAATTATTATTGCCAAATCTTATTGCTTTTATATCTATTCTTTCTATCTCCATCTTCTACCTTTGTCCCCTTTTCTCCAATCACACAATTACCAGTCTAGTTCAGGTTATCATCAATTAATGCCTAGGCTTTTATAATAGTTCTTAATTAGATTCCCTATCTCAAGTCTCTCCCTATTTCAATAATTCCTAAAGTAGAGATCTTACCATATCACTTCCCTGATCCAAGAGCTTCATTCAGTAGATCCCTCTATCTTTTTATCCTAGTTACCTCTAGGATAAAATAAAAACTCCTCTGTTTGGCTTTTAAAAACCTTCTTAAAAGAAATCATCAGGAATTGGCTATACCAATGAAACAATGTGTCCAAACCACCCTATGATGTTTGTTTGGGATTTACCATGGTGCCTGAGCAGTGTAGGTTTGGAGTCTTCTCTGTAGCAGAAGTACATAGCGGGGAGGCCCTTAAAAAATACTTATTGACATGAAATGACTTGTTAACCAATTACCATGAGAAATACAAGAATACTTAGTAGAATTCTTTTTTGCAGTCCCATGTATTGCTTTCCCTGAAGATGATTTCATACATTGAGGTCTTGTTTCCTTTCTATGATTTTTTTTTTCCTTTTTTAAGATGTCTTTCAGGGGCCCAGTTACTTGACTTCTTAAGATAATATAACCAATTCTAGGCAGCAGTTAGTATGATTAATTATCTCATTTAATTCACACAGAAACCTGGTAAAGTCAATACTTCAGATCTGTACTGCTCATTTTACAAATGAGGAACCTGAGGCACAGAGAGGTTAAATGGATAGCTCTTGGTCATTTCCCTAATAAGTGTAAGAGCTAAGATGTAAACTGAGACTCATGACTACAAATTCAGCAATCTTTCCACTCTATTATGCTAATTCCTAGGAAATAGCTAGAACAAACCTAAAACTCTGAGAACAGTATAACATCATCAGTCCAGGGTACCAGATCAGCCTCATGTCACCTCCCTAGCCCTTCCTGTGAATTAAATGGATCATTGGACATGAGGTCCTCTCCTCTGTTTATCTGATTACTTGTTCTAGGGGCCCTTATCATATGCAGCAGGACAGAGAAGAGAGTACATATAATGTGTGCAGTATCATACAATTTTGAAGCTGCGTGTCAGCAGCTAGGTGGTACAGTAGAGATGGAATACCTGAGTTCAAATCCAGCTTCAAACACTTACTAGTTGTGTGACCCTGGGCAAGTTACTTAACCCTGTTTGCCTCAATTTCCTCCTCTGTAAAACGAGTTGGAGAAGGAAATGGCAAACCACTCCAATATCTTTGCCAAGAAAACCCTAAAAGGGGTCACAAGGAATTGGACACAACTAAAAATACTAAACAACAACTCTCTCTCTCTCTCTACACACACACACACACACACACACACATATATTTATATTTGTATGTCAGGTATTATTACTATTATAAGGCAACACTGTATATACTCAAATCTCATCTGTGATACATATTCTCTGAGTGATCTTTGACAAATCATTTCATTTTTCTAGGCTTCAGTTTCCTCACATGTAAACCAAGGGAATTAGACTAGATGTTCCTTCCAAATCTAGGTCTGGAACCTTCTGCGTACCTAGCACCATGTGCTAGCATACAACAAAAGGTAAAAACATAGTCTCTGCCCTCAAGGACCTCACAGTCTAATGGGGACAGACAGCATACAAACAACTATATGATATAAACTATATACAGCAAATAGACGATAATCTTAGGCAGAAAGTGCTTACTAATAGGACTGGGGACCAGAGAAGACCCCCGCAAAAGGTGGGATTTGATCTGAGTCTTCAAGGAAACCAGAAAAGCTAGGAGTTGGAGGCAAGGAGGGAGAGTGTTTCAACCATGAGGCACAGCCAGTACGAATGCAAAGCTGGGAGACAGAATGACATGTGGATTCCTCATTTATATTCCCCTAGTAGAACATGCCCTTGCTCTTTGAAGGCAGGGACAATTGTTCATTATTGTCTTTGTATCCCTAGCACTTAGCAGTGACTGCAAATAGTAGGCACTTAATAGATGCTCAGTGCATTGAATTTAGAATCAGAATACCCTTATTCCCTCACTTTGAGCCTCCATTTGCTTACCTGTAAAATGAGGTAACAAACTTGTACTACCTACCTAATAGGGCTGTTATGAGGAAAATATAGGCTATAAGTCTGTAAGTCTGTATAGAAATGTAAGCTTTTCTAGCCTTCTCACTCTGTCAAAAATATGCAGAGACCAACCACCACATTATTACTGCTGTCAGCACCATTACTGTCACCACCATCATCAATTAATGTGGAAGATATTGCAATAAACACTCATTTTCCTTGATCCCTCCACATGTATGCATTCAGCTATGCAGTTTTAACATACTTCAGTTTGAATCTTGCTGCATTTTTGAGGCTCTATTAGCAGATCCTGCCAGGGATTTGGTTTGGGAAATCTCAACCCTTAGAAATGATACTTGCATCATTAGCAGAGGTCTGAAAGCTATCATTACCCCTCTGCCACTATATCTGAGCCATTGAAACTGTGCACAGGTAATAGAATCACACAGACAAATAATAAAGAGAATGAAATAGGAGGCAGCCAGTGGAAAAGGAGATCTATCTGTTATCCTAACCCGAAATGTAATATGTAAACAAACCACTCTGGGTGCCCAGAGATGGTGAGGTCCACTGAGTTCTTTAGCAGAGTCATAATAAACAGCCCAATTATAACCTCTCTCACTCTATGTTTCAAAGAAGGAAAAAAAAAGAAATCAATGAAATTAATTTAATGTAGTCTCATCTTTTACTTTTATTATGCTTCAAGAGTCAAGAACATTCACCAAGGAGTCACCTCTTTAGACCCTTCTGATCTTGCCAGAGGTCAAGTGTCTCTAACCACGAGAGTGAAGAAATCTGAGCAGTTAAGGCAGTTGTTATCTTCATCTGTAACGTGAAGGATGGTTCCTCCTATTTCCAAATTCCTATGATCCTAGAAGCAGTGTGGCATAATGGATAGAAAGCAGGCCTTGAAATTAGGAGTACACTTCGCCTTTAAGTACGTTCATGTCTCGCTTTTGACAAATACTGGCTATGTGACTTTTAACTCGGTAGAGTCAAGGCAACTCTAAGACGGGAAGTTGCAGATAAAGTGCTTACCTGTATTAGTAAGCACTGTATTGGTAGAGGGAGCTTCCACTGTGGGAGTTCCCATTACTAAGAAAACATAAGTCCAGTCCCTATGTCTATAGAACTGCATTGCAATAAAGTACCATAATCTTCTTAGCCATCCTTCAATATATGAGGTACTTAGATTTATTTCTTCCTTTTCCCTTCCCTCTTTTTTTCTTCCTCCTTTCCTTTTTCCTCCTTCCCCTGCCCTCTCCCTTTTCTCGGCTAATACAAATAGAACATTTTTTATTATTGCATCATGTTCAATTGTATCTTACTGTTTGTGACTCCATTTAGGGTTTTCTTGGCAAAGGTACTGGAGTGGTTTGCCATTTTTTTCCTAACTCATTTTACAGATGAGGAAACTGAGGCATACAGGGTTAACTGAGCTGCCCAGGGTCACACAGCTAGTAAGTATCTGAGGCCAGGTTTGAGCTCAAGAAGTCTTCTTGACTCCAGGCCTCATGATCTATCCACTGCACCACCTAGCTGTCCATATAGAGGAAATTTACAAACATCTATTTTCAGCATGTTATAAGAAAAAGTTAACCTAACAATTAAAGCAGTCCAAAAGTACAATGAACTGAGAGTGAGCTCTCCATCACTGAAAAATTGTCAAGCAGATAACATAGAGTCAGAGGGAATTTCTATCTAGCATGTAAAAAAATCAATTACAACCAAGGTACTTTTCAACTCTGAGCCTTGTTGATGAATATTCTGTAATCTATGAAGCCTGAGCAAGAATAGCAGTTTCAAAAAAGTAAGCCTTGGATGGTGGGAATCTCTGATATGTGTGGGATGGCAGCAAGGGAAGAGAGGGATTTTACTGGGAGGAATGATATTCCAAGAAGAATTCATAGAAAGTATAGCTTCTAGAGCTTTGAAGGGACATTACAAGATTATCTTATCAACTCTATCATTTTAGAAATGAGAAAACTGAGACACAGAGAATTTAGGTCTCTGGCCATAGGTGGTACAGGTAATCAACTGCCTGAGTCTGTTTTCAAATACAGATTTTGTCACTACCAAACCAAAGTGCCATGTTATCAGGAACTGAAAAAAATATGTTCAGAGGGAGGTCTGTGGATAAGAGAAAGTAGGGAGAAGGGTAGCACAGAATCCGCCTCAGTGCAGCCACAATCTCCAAAGAAGGTTAATGAGAGGTAATCCTGGAAATTACTGTCCAGTAAGTCTGATGTCAATATTTAGTAAAAATAATTGGACAGTTGCTCCCAGAGAAAAATCTGTAAACATGGAGGAGATAATGGAATCGTGAGCAATAAGGAGCATTGGAGGTTCACGCAGAACAAATCACAGTAGACAACTTGATAGCTTTTCCTGACAAAATTGCAGAATTAGTGGATGAAGGGAAGGCAGTAAGTGCTATAGATCCAGGCACCGGCAAAATATCTGATAGTGTCTTGTGAGGTTCGACAGGCCAAATTAATTTAAATAAGCTCTGATCGGAACTGTCTCATGGGGATAATTATTATTATTGAAAATGAGATGAAATATGGGATCGTTAGGGAATGATAAATTGGGAATTTTTCAGGGATCAGAGGTCAGAAGTAGTTTTTTTTTTTCCTTTTATTACTCTCTTCCCCGTTAGTAACTAGATAGGGAATGAGCAAAAAAAAAAGGGACACCAAACATGCTGACCTCAGCAGGGACTGGTGAGATCAAATTAGCTACAAACCTTATTGGTAGAGTATAATGGAAAGTATCCTGAAATGGAAGTCATAGGACTTTAATTTGGATACTGGATTTCTCTCTGGCTTCCAGTGTCACTTTGGGCAGTTACTCCTCCTTTTTATGCCTTACTTGATTTTCTAAAGGAAGGAGTGGGACGAAGTGATCTCTAAGGTTCTTTCTAGTGCTAACACTCTATGAAATTGGCTTCTTAGCTGGAAGAGACCTGAGGCCCAGGGAGATTAAATTATTTTACCCCAAGTCACATAAAGAATAAGCTAAACCCAGGTTCTCTGACCCCAGAGCTAGTTCTCTTTCTTCTCTACCATAATGCTTCTTTATTAAAAAGAGCAGAAATGAAATGAGTCCACATGGGATAATTCAGAATATCACCAGGGAAAAGAATCCATAGTGCAGTGTTGGGTCTATGTTGGTACCTCAGGGAGAGTGTGATGATTAGGAGAATTGGAAAAAAAATAGGATTGGGAATATTAGGATTAGGAACGGAGAAAAAAATCCGGAAAGGAGCCCTGTTCAGGAGAAGCAGAAGAAGGCAAACAGCCAAGGAGGTTTCCTTACATACCACCAAGAGACCACTACTGTTTTGAAATATCAGGGGAGGTACATGAGGGGGACTTGAAATAGGAACAAAAGAATACGTTATGTAATCCCACCAGCAGATCATGAGTGTGTGTGTGTGTGTGTGTGTGTGTGTGTGAGTGTGTGTGTGTGTATGTGTGTATGTTTAGGTGAACTGATATAGAAAGGAACACTCAGAGCAAAGCTAATTTTTCTCTTTGCTTTGGGCCCTCCCCAGCTTCTTGGAAAGTGACAACTATATGAATAAGCTCCTCTCATTCTCTACCCACTGCAGAGTTTTAGTACTGGGGAAGCGAGACACTGGTCTTTAGTCTTTCTGGGTGGTTTTATTTAAATTCAGGCATGAAGTCCAGAGGGCAAGAAAAACATTTCCTCAATAGATCAAGAACATAAATAGGAAGTATTTGCTAAGGGGCTTCCAGACCTTTTGCCTTAAGTAATTCTGAGTGGGATGCCATAATGAATTAACCTCACAAGGCCTGCAGCTTAAAGACCTGGTATCTATAGTCAATGCTAGTTTTCCCCTGCTGTCACTGAATTCTTCCCTTATATATCATTCATTTCATACTTTCTTTTGCTATTTTGTCATAGTGGACATTTTCCCATGAATCTTCTTCTTTTATGTTACCAGATATGTATTATTACACAATTATTCTGCACACTAATTGCCATAGAGTACACTATCCAGAATGGGTACTGGGAATGGACATCGGCTCAGAAGGCAGGACCAGATGGGTCTTCTTGTGACTTGTGGGGCCTTAACCACCAGCACATACATCTTATCATGTGACTAGGCATGCTAAAAGCACAGAAAACTGAACAATTTGGTAAATCTGGCACTGTTTCCTATCACTCCAATCCTATAAAACTTAGTCCCCACAGAGGCCTACAAACCCTTCCCAAATCTTCTCTCCAACTTAGTCAAATTGGCTCTGAATTCATTGGCATTGATTGTGGTATCCCATTCAATTTCTCAAAGAATGATGTTAGTGTTTAGGGCCTAGTGCAATGACTGCTCTATTCTAGAGTTAGGAAGACCTATGTTCATATCCTACCTCTCATACGTACGAGTTGTATGATTACAAGGAAGTCATTTAGGCACTCTGCATCTCAGTTTCTTCATCTGCAAAATGGATATAATAATACCTAGAATACCTACCTCCTAGGGTTGTTACAAGTTGCAAGTGAGATAATATATGTAAAATACTTTGCAAACTCTAAAATGTTCTATAAATATCAGCTAATCTTATAATGTTGATGACAATGATGACTCCTTATGTTTCTATGAATATATTAGAATTTTTAAAATGTTTTCTTGATGACAAGTTTTGGAAGTTGGTAGTACAGGTATGTATTCAGGCTCAGCAATCCATAAGGTCCTACATAAAGAGGAGTTACTGTCCCCATCATTATCCTCAGGAAATTGACATCCATAGAGAATGAGACCTTTCTTACTTTAATACTTTAGGGGTTCATTGATTTCATTCATATATGGATTCTTTATACCAATGCAATTCTCAACCCCTAGTCATCTTAGTAGATTATTTCCATATACATCCATGTGTGTGTGTGTGTGTGTGTGTGTGTATGTGTGCCCTCTGGTTATAAGTCTCTTTATACTTAGCAAGGCTGATGCTTACATGAAAGATATACATACACACAGTTCATAGTCAGGCTCATATTAAAAAAAAAAACAAACCTTGCTTTATATGTCCTCTGCTGTCATAGTCTCTGAGAACCAAAAGTCACCCCAATTTTACGATGAGGCAGTGGACCTTTACTAAGATCTTTTCAGTCTAGTTCCTTTCTGACTCAGAGATGGCTTAATGGCTCCCTGACAGACTGCTGACCTCATGTGTATAGGAACAACAGTAAGATAAGATAGAAAAGATCAGCCTAGCAGAATTACTGTACACTATGGGTAACCTACTATTTATATAAATGGCAGGTGTACAGTCTATGATAAGGTCAAACAGGAATTCCTAAAACTGCTTTGCTCATCTTCACAAAAAAAATACTAAAAGTAGGTCTGAGTTGATCCTCCCAAAATGTGAATAGTGACCAAGGCAAAGTATTTCTTGGAATGAGTATCTTGAACAAACTTTTCTCTGAGGTTTATTGATCATCAGTATCTACTGTTTGCTCATGATGCAGCAGGGAGAGAGAATCAGAGTACATCAGAAGCCCTGGGTTTGAGTTCTGGCTCTCTTAATAATTTTTCAATTTTTCTCTGTGACTTTGGATAAATCAGTTATCTAAAGATTCAAGATCCTCATCTGAAAAATGGGTATAATTAAACATACATACACACACACACATACACCCCTACCACACAGGGCTATATGGAATCAAAAGAAATAACTGACAGACTATTTTCTAGTAATTTCACAGCACTTTATTAAAACCATATAATGAAGCCTAAAACTGCACTAAGAATTTTGTATTATGCTGTATAAAAGTAAGTTGCCTTGAATTTAGGAAAACTCTTTGAAATTCAAATATTTAATCACTTTCTTGGTTAAAGAAGAGGTCTGAAAAAGATGAACATTTTGTCTGTTACGCTGAGCGCCTGGCCCTAAATACTCTGTTACACAGAGCTGCCTACTTGCAGGAGGGTACAGGTGGCAAGGAGGGGCTGAACAGGGATGAGGACTAGAAAATGAAACAGATTCCAGCTTCTCCCAAGACAGATCTTCACAGTTTAAGGTGGCTTAAAGTGGATTGTTAGAACACCAGATATACCCATATGTAGTATGAGTGCAACAATATACCCAAAGCCAAAATTTCAGTGGTTTGGGAATTAGCTACCATTTTGGCTTATCCAAACATCTTTGCTGCCCTCCACAAACATAAATCATTAGGAGATGACTGAAACAGTCACTATTTAATCTGAGTTTTTCCAGATAAAGCTCCGAATCCTTTCTTGAAAATACAGGATTAAGCTGGGAGACACAGGGTAAGATCGTAGGGACCCCTTATTTCATAAGCAAGGAATCTTAGGCTCAGTGAAGTTAAGAGGTAAATAAGAGTCTCCCATGTCTGTCTGAGTCTCACAAAGGCATCAGCTTCTTCCTTATACTCTCTGGTTGTGTCTCCCTCACTAAGGGACTTGTTCTTTGCATCCCATTCCTCAATTTTAGTTCTGGCTTTTAAGTGGATGTTGAACTCAGTGGGTAGTGAACCCTCTACTGCAAACTTCCAGATGAGATGGACTCTAGTCTTCTCTGTAGAAAGAGAATGGCAAGTGCAAGCTAGTACAAGGATGGACCCAGGATGATTGCATTCTTTTCAGAATGATCTTTTTAATTCTCAGCACCACAATTTAGCAAAGACACTGATAAACCAGAAAGTACTCACTGAAGAATAATCATGATGGTAAATGGCCTTGAATTTATATATCAAGACTAAGTAAAAGAAATGGAGATGTTTAACCTGGAGAAAAGATGCGGGGAGAGGGAGGAAAATGACACTTGTTTCCAAGTATTTGAAACTCTATTACACATATGAAAGATAAATTCTGCTTGGCCTCAATGGGCAAAAGCAGGAGCAATGGGTGCTAGATATAGAGATATTTTTAGTCTTGATGTGGGGGTGGGGGACCAAAAACCAAATAAACAATAAATCCATCCTAATAACGAGAACTGTCATAAAATGGAACAGGTTATCATAGGATGTACTGGCTGCCTTTTGGCTGGATGTTTTCAAAGAGTGGGTCCCCATTTGTCAGGTTTGTTGTGGAGGGATTCTTGTTCAGGAACAGTTTGTATTAAATCATTTCTAAAGTCCCTTCTTAGATTAAAAATAAAAGACAAGTAGGCTCCCTGACTCCTATTCCTTTTTCCTAATGTACCCTGCTGCCAATAAGAAGAATGCTGCCATGGAAATGGGAATCACTACATGTGAAGTCAAAGAACCCAGATTCAAATCTTAGCTGTGACCTTGCACAAGTTACTTTTCTGAGTCTTAGGTTCCTGATGAGGAACTTAAAACAGTCTGAATAGATGACCCTTTAGGTCCCTTCCAGTTCTAAATGTTTGATCCTATGATCAATAAACATAGATTCAGATTTCTAAACAAGCAGAGTGACTTCTTCTAAGTCACTATTATTGCCTCACTCTACACATTTATAAAATGGGGCCAGGCAGTCCAGGCCAGCAAGGATGCCAGTCACTAGCAAACTCAGAATTGGCCATTTCACACTAACATGCAGCACCTCCCCATTCCCATTTGGAGTTAGCTCCGATAGAGGAAATAGCCTTAGGAGCTTGAGGCAATACAGAAAATGATGGGTTTAGCTTGGTTGGGTTGGGTTTTATTAGAGTCATTATTAGTTTGTTGTGCAAAGAGCTCATTAGAAAGCCATCTCCGCTTTCTAATGCTGCATGTTTCCCCGGTAATCACCTCCCTTCCAATTCTCTCCCTGTCCTTACTGCTGCAGTTGGAGTGCCTGAGCTATTAAAGGTATTTGGGGGAAGAAGGGGTCCCTGATTGGCTGTCACTGGATGTCACATCCAGAGAGCTGCAGTCTCTACACTGTGGGGGTGGCTACACTTTGGGTGAAATGAAAGCATCTCAAAGACCTAGCTGCCTCCAGAGGACTTCCAGTGGCAGGGTGAGGGAGGGCAAAGGGAGAGGAGGACAGGACGAAGCACAGAAAGGGAGACAGAATCATCTCATGCTAGTCTCAGTCGAAAAAGATCAGTCTTCATCTGACAGCTGAGCCTGCAATCACCGTGGAGTTTTTATTAAGGAATAAGAGCCTGGGAGAAGATCGAAGTGACAGATTCAAAATTAACTTGCCAAACTTTCCATCAATATTGTGACAATCCCTGCGTACCAGTCCTACGACCCAAAGCGCCGCCTTGATAATATTAACACAACTTTGTTGGAACAAAAGCCTTTCCAGGGAACCTTCAGCTTAGGTCTCTGAAGAGGCACACTTTGGCAGGCAGCACCCTTTTTGTTTCCTCCTCCTTCTCCCCTCCTCCCCTCATGCTTGCTTTTTGCAAGAGGCTGTGCCCTCGGGCAGACAAGACACTGCAGACCCAAGTACAAGCACAGTTTGATCATTCCTGGCCTTGATGCCTACCTTGGACACAAAAGTCAGGAGCTAAAGAAGTACCTTTGGGATTTTCAGGACGGATTCAGCACAGCGAGGCTGACATGCTCCATCTGCCTCATGATTGATGGCAGCTTTAAGTCTCTCTTACCTCTTCTGGCTGGCAGATAAGACTCTTTCCAGGGGGGACTACTACAGGGGGGAAACCTCACAACCAATCTATATTCAGGGCAATTCAGTTACAAAAAATTAAAACAACACTCTTTACTTTAAAAAAAAGTAACTGGAGTACTCTCTTTTAGTCTTTGTGGAAAACATATTTAAGCTAGTGTCAGAAGACCAAACCAGGGCCCTGCACCTATTTCTTGGGTTACTTGGAATAAGATGCTCCGTGTCTCTGAACCTCACCTTTTTTACCCACAAAATCAAGATAACACTTGCACATTGAAAAATGTGTTTTGTAGTCTGAAAAAAGCTCTAAGCAATTATTAATATTTGCATCATCTCCACCATTCAGAGCTCAGTTAATGTGCCTTCTCTGGCCAGTTCAAGCCACAGAAGTTTCTACATATGAATTCATAGCACACATTGTACCCTTCTTTAGGCATTTACATCACATTGTCTCATTGGCATTTCACATTATTTTCATGAACTGCCAATCACCACACAAGGTGGTAGATAGCTAATGGATCCTGAGTTCAAAATTAGACTTTGTCACTCACTACTTGTGCGAACTTGGGCTAGGGAGGGAAGAAGGAAACAAGTATTTATAAAGCACATACAGTGTTCCGGAACTATGCTAAGCATTTTACAGATATCTCACTCGATCCTCACAAGATCCTTGGGGAGGGTTAAATGTTATAATCTCCATTTTACCAATGAGATAACTAAGACAGAGAAAGATTAAGAGAGTTGCATAGGGTCACATAGTCAGTACCACAGACCACATTTAAAATGAGGACTTCTTGACTCCAGATTCAGTCCTCTAACCACTGAGTCACCAACTGCCTTCATGGAGATGAAGGCAATGATGTGTCTTATTTTTCCTAGTGACCTTCATAGAGTATAACAATGCTATGGGCATAGTAGGCTCTTAATGAACACTTATTAATAAGTAGTGGGGACTGAAATGTTGGACCCTCAAGCAAAAATTCAGAGAAAAAGAGCTACCTCACTATTATAATCTTTAAAAAATACCAATAAGCTTTCAGTAGAGGCACAGTATTAATGTCCGAATAGAATAAGAGAAAGCTACCATTGAGGTGCCATGCAGCTTTCAATCAGCTGAGTCACTGATCCTCCGGTAAGTGTACACCCTTCCTACTTAACCCTTAGCAGGTTTAGTTGAAGTGAGTATTCTAAACATTTGCTGGATTTATTTACTGGAGCTTCAGAAATAGTTTACCATAAAAACCTAGTGTCAGTCAACTAGTGTTATTAAACATCTACTGTGTTCCAAGCACTGTGCTAAGTACTGGTTATACAAAGAAAAGTGAAAAATCTAACTAAACTAAACCAGTCTCTGCCCTCCAGGAGCTCACTGCTGAATCCTGGGGTTGCATGCATGTTGGACTGAGAGTCAGAGGATCTGAGTTCAAGTTCTAGATCCTGTCCTTATTATGTGACTTACATTTTAAGATTCTATCACCTATGCATATTATTCACTTCTTAGAGCCATAGTTTCTTCATCTGTATTTTTACTACTTTGCACAGTTACTTCACAGAATATCTATGATAATTAAATGAGATTGTGCATGTATTTTGTAGCTATAAATGTACATATACATATAGGTATGTGTACGTATATACATTAAGTACATATATGTATATATGTGTGTATATACACTATTAGCATTGAGTTAATAATAGGGCTACTATAGATGGTTTTTGGTGTTTGAGAAGGAACTGTGGAATGGTTTCACTATTGTCCTCCTGTTCTGATTTCCTATTTTCTTTGCAAGCTTACAATGCTGTTGTGTTATTTCAGCCATGTCTGATGCTTCATGACCTCGTTTGAGGTTTTTTTGACAAAGATATTGGAGTGGCTTGCCATTTCCTTCTCTAGCTCATTTTTCAGATAATGAAACTGAGGCAAGCAGGATTAATTGACTTGCCCAGGGTCACACAGATAGTGTCTGAGACCAGATTCGAACTCATGAAGATGAGTCTTTCTGATTCCAAGCTCAGTGCTCTGTCCACTACACTACCTAGCTGCCCAGTTAACTGTCCATTTATTTAATGGTCTCATATGAGAATCTTACTAGACATAAAAATAAATGTTCATTTTGGAATCTTCAAAGCCCCCCTTTGAGGTGTTTCTTATATTATCAGAATACTAATTATTTAGTGATGAGATTACACAAAGGCCCTACAACTGTGCTCAGTGCTCTCTGAACTAATTCACATCTAATAACCCACCATCAGCTTTTTCAGGAGAAACATGCTGAATAATTCCTATCTAAAGTTTTCCTCTAATAAGGGGAAGAATAGAATAGAACAATTGAAATAGAATAGGATTTACAGACAAAAGCTCAGGGTTCAAATAACTCTGCTATTTCATTACATTGGTCACCCCATCAATCAAAAAGCATTTATTAAAACCTCTCCAGGCTATACTCAGGACATGCTCTATCACATTGTTGCTACTTGGCCCTTTCATAAGCATCTAAGTCTTTGAGTTCCCATTTGGGGTTTTCTTGGCAGAGACACTAGAGTTATTTGGCATTTCCTTCTCCAACTCACTTTTTTTCTTTACAGATGAGGAAACTGAGGCAGATAGTGTTAAGTGCCCAGGGTCACAGAGCTAGTAAGTGTCTGAGGCTGGATTTGAACTCAGGTTTTCCTGACTCCAGGCCTGAGTTCTAACCAGTGAGCTGCCTAGCTTCCCTCCTCTACAATGTCCCTCAGTTCTTTATCTTGAAACTTCATTCTAGCCCTGGAATTCACACCCTGGAAATATGTTTTGACCCTGGGGCTTCTCTGTTGGATTTCATATCTCCTTCCAAAACCTCCATTTAAGGAGAGCATCCAGATGGGCCAAGTCTCATTCCTCTCTGGATTTCCTTCAGGCTTCCTTTGTCTCCTTCATCTAGTTTCTTTTAGTGTACTGTCCAGGGCAGCTAGGTAATTCAGTGGATAGAACACAGGGCTGGGCATCAGGAAGATCTGAGTTCAAGTTTGATGTCAGATACTTAACTAGATGCATGGTTTACTCATCTGTAAACTGAGCTGGAGAAGGAAGTGGCAAACCACTCCAATATCTTTGCCCAGAAAACCCTGAACTGGGTCATGAAGAGTTGCATATGACCTAAAGGACTGAATAATATGTCCTCTACTTCCACCAGAATATAAACTCCTTGAGGGCAGGGCTCTCTACTTGTTTCTACTTGTATGTGTATCTCCAGCACTTAGAACAGTACATAGTACCTAGTAAGCTCTTCAAAAAAGCTTACTAACTGACCCCCTATTAAATTCCAGACACTGTCCTAGCTACTGTGGCAACAATGAAATAGTTTCTGCCTTCAAAGAGCTCACATTACACAGGGGAAGACAACATGTGCAACATGTGTAAAGGTATTTACTTACATCCATAGTGAATAAATACAAGGCAATTCTGAATGGAGGCACTAACAGATTGGGCAGGGGAGAGTTTTCTGAAAAGGTTACATACAAGAGTGGGCACATGAGGTGTATTTCACCTCTCTGGCCCTCAGTCTCCTCATCAGTAAAATGAAGGGGCTGGAATATGACCTTAAAAATCCCTTCAATTGCTCAATCTTGTGACACTTCATCTATTTCTTTAAAAAAAAAATCCCTTCCTCCTACAAATATGTAGCCTATGCAAGCTTATTAATATTTGCTCCCTGGCTTTACGGAATTACATTTTCTTTCTTTTTTCTTTTTTTTTTTTTTCCTCCTGAAAGAAATATACACAGTGAAAAATCCTGCTAAGGAAACTATACACAGTAGCCCACTAGCAATGAAATCATTTCCTCCTGACAGAAAAATTACCCTGGACCTTAGTACAACTTACACACATCATTATCTCCTGCAAAAACCCTGGTCTTATTTAGAAATGTAGAATTTTAAAGCTGGGAGAAGGAAGCCTACGAGATAATTTAGTCACAGACTCATAGAACTTGCATCTAGAAAGGACCTAGAAATCCTAGTCATTTGAGAAATGAAGAAAATATGGTCCACAAAAACTAAGTGCTGACAATAATAACAACTATATATAGCGTTTCTATAGCACTTCAAAGTTTATACCATATTTTCCTCACAGCTACCATATAAGGCAGAAAATATGACTGGTCTTTTCCCTGCTCTTTAGATACCTAAGCAGACTTTAATGCTTGATGAACTTGCCTTGTGTCAAGCAGATTGTAGCTATGAGATCTAGGACTCCATGCAAGGAGCTCTCTCTCCCTAGCCAGTGATTTCTGCTGCATCAGTTTTCCCAGGCCTAGAACCCCAGTCTCCCGGTTCCCAGTCTATTACTATGTAAGCATCAGTTTCAATCTTGACTTGGCTTGACTAACTTTCCTTGCTTCACTTAAAGCAGGGTTCAGAACTGTTGCTCAGATTGGCTTGCAGAGGACGGAGATATGCCTTCAAGAAAGAGAACAGGTATCCTCTCAGCAACAATAATGACAAATTATCTCTTTCCATGGATGTGAGACCAGGGAACAGGGCACAAATGATGCTTGAGCACTTTGTAAATATAGTAAAACTTCATTAATGTAGACCCCACTAACTGACAATTGGAGACAATTTGGGCTGGGGTTGGGTGGAAGTTTACCTTTGTACTACTGTCTATTAAAAAAAGTTTGCTAAGCAAATTAGTAGCGTAAACAAGATGGGGGAAGGAATGTTTAATATACTTAAGAGAATATACTGTCTCCCATCACTTTAGTAGCACCCATTTAAGTACAAACAATTACTGTGCTAATTACAATCTATCCTTATCTATTCAGCAGGTTCCCTAAGGACTTCTACTTGGCAACACTTAGCCTAGCTTGAGTTACTATGTGTACTTAAGGATAATGTAAGTGAATTTCCTTAAAAATAGTCTCTACTTCAAATGTTCTACTAATTCAGATGGGTCTCCCTCTACCCAGAAAAGCAATCTATCTGGAAATTCTAAAACCAATTTCTTTCTTTTAGAAAGTAGGGGGAAAGGATTTGAGGAGGAGCAAACATTTAGCCTGCATGGCACATGAACGTGCGCGCGCACACGCACACACATGCATACACACACATGCGCACACACACACACACACACAAAGAGAGAAAAATATATACTATGTTTTCCTCCACAAAAGATTTTTCGGAACCAAAGATAACCTTCTTAGTCTAAGTACATAAAAATATACTGTTTATCACTTGGTTTGCTCATACAATTATCATGTTTGGTATATTTAGAGACGTGAAAGCCTAGAATAAAATGGAAAGTTGGGTAAAAGATGTATTTCTCTCTCTTCATTTTAGCCAATTTGTTGGAATCTTTAAAAAAGTCTCTCCTCCCCCAAATGTTCATGTCTATTCCTTTAATTCCTAAGTTTAACAGGATAAGATTTTACCAAAGTAATAATAACAGAGATGCCCAGGTCCTTGTATGCTCTCCCCAGCTTTTCCTAAAGCAGAATTCAGTCTCACTCTATGCTAGAGAGTATCTCTTAGCTGCCATCCAATAATAGCTCAAATTGAAATTCAGGCACATAAGAGAGGAGCTGATCTGGGCACCCAACCGTGGCATTTGAACATCCAACTCCGGAGCTGGTCTCAGATAACCAACTTTCCCACTGGTGTCAATGTACTCAGAAACCCAGTTTCTAGATGAGTATGAAAGATGTGCTGCAAATAAAATAAATGAAAATGATAAAAATAAAAAAAATGGCATTGCATTATGCATAAAGTGAATTGTAGGTCAAGCCTATCTGTCAGGGCTGACTAGTCAGAGACAGAATTCTTCCTACTTGGTTACCCCAGAGAGCATTAGCATAGGAATCTTGTTTGAAACTTGATATCATATATCTTCAGCAACACTCATACAGAGAACACAAATGGGGGTTGTAAGGACTATCTGGCCTTCCATCGTGGAAAGTCAAGGGACAAAAATCTTTCTATACACCTATCTACACCATAAGCAGTTTGGAATCTGGAAGAGATCTATGGAATAGGCTCACCCAACTTCTGCCTTTGAAAGATGAGAAAAACTAAGGGGTAGAGAAGGAAAGTGCTAGTAAGGGCCAATCTGGATTTGAGCTAACCTTCTATTTCAAAACCCAGGACCCTTTTCACTCTGTCTCGTTGTGCAGACAGCCCCAGAGAAGCACAACTCTGATGTCAGTGAGTAAGGAAGGTATTTTACTGAAATACTGCATTATAACAAGAATATTGCATCATAGCTTCCTTCTTCATTCACTGTTACTACTCCAGTTTAGACTTTCTTGCCTTGGTTATTATACTATCAATATATTAATAATCCCTTAACCATCTACTGCTAAAGCAATTTTTCTGCTGGTCATGATGATGCATGTCTGTAATCTCATCTTTTGGTATGCTCTGGTTGGTGGATCTTTAGAGCTCAGGAGTTTTGAATGGGCTAGGCTTAGTGGATGTTCCATTAAGTTTGTCACTGAAATGGTGATCTACCAGGAGTGGGGGTATATCAGATTGTCTAAGGAGAAGAAAACTCTTAGCATAGAAATGGGAACAACAAAAGGCTTTTATTGGCCTGAGGTGGACCAGACCTGTGAGTAGCCCCTACATTTCCATCCAGGAGACCCAGTTTAAAAATAAAATAAACTGCTTTTTAAAATTAGGTGATTGGGATTAAGTGACTTGTCCAGGGTCACACAGCTAGTAAGTATTAAAGCAATCTTTCTAATGAACAGCTTTGAGTGTATCATTCTACTATTTAAGTGGTAGTGGACTTAGAGTCAGAAAGACCTGAGTTCCAATCCTGCCTCAGATACTTTGCTGTGTGATCCTGGGCAAATCATTTAATTTCATCTTGGCCTCAGATTCCTTATCAGCAAAATGGGGTTAATTAGTACCTGTTTCACAAGATTGTGAAAATCAAATAAGATAATACATGCAAAACAATGTATTCTAAAGTGCCATATAAATGCTAGCAATGACTTCCTAATTCCAACTGAACAAAATTCATACTGCTTCGACTGGTATCATAGGCTTTCCACAACCTGACACAACCACCATATCTATGCCCTCTTCTGTTTTAGCACTCTTCTTCCTCTAATGCCCTGGACTGTTCACCATGCTTCAAATGATCTATGCCTTTGCTCATGCTATTTTCCCCTCTTAGAATGCCCTTTCCCTATCTGTCAAAATCTATTCAGTCTTAAAAGTACAGTTATCCTTTCCAGATGTGGCACCCCAATGATCTGGAAAATTCAGAAAAATATTTTTGGCTCTCATACCAGAGAAGAAGTGTGATTTTTTTTCTCTTTCTTTTATGGGGTATTTACGGTACCTTATTGTAAAATTTGGGTTTATTTATGGTATACAATACAATACATATATTTTATGCATTTTTGAGTTTCTAAACTTTTTTCTGTGATGTCTGCTGACTATCACATATTGTCAGATGACTTCTGTAAAATTCCCCCAAATTTCCATTTACTTTCTTATGTTGACCTGCCATATCTCAAAACCACAAGGGGGAGAGTTACAATGTTGAAGTGATAACTGTACAACTCAATCATTCCTTCCTCCATGAAGCTTTTTTATGATATGATCCAAGCTACAGTGCTAAGATCTGGCTCTGCCCCTATGGCCAGGGAAACTTCAAAGCAGGAATGGAATCCCCCCATCTACCCCATAGCCTATCCTTCACATTCTATTTCTTAATCTCATTCATGCAACATTTCACCACTGTGTGTGTGTGTGTGTTTGGCTCTTTTAAGGCCCAAGGGAAGCTACAGTAATGGGAAGGAAGTAAATCTGTATGCATGAAATTAAAGCATCATCTTCATCTAATTTGGGACTTTAAAGTATCTGAGGGGCCACACAAAGTCACTCTGCCTCAGGTCACTGAAGGGGAAGGACTTCAGTTCTCCCTTATCTGAATTGCTAGGCTTCCATCTGTGTGAGACAGAAAATAAAAGGCTTCTTATCTAATTAGCACTTGCAACAACAGACTGGTGTTCTGCAGCCAACTGGTTGTGTTACCTTGGGCAAGTCATTTAATCTTTTGGGGGCCTCAGTGTTCTTTGTAAAAGGAAAGAGGTCATTCTGCTCTGTACTCTGACATCTCAGCCACAGTATCACAGATTTCATGGTCCTTTTTGGTTAAAAAATTCTGTGTTCAAACATCTCCAAACCCCTTCAAGGGGCTAAAAGTGGGTATCTGACCACATGATCTTGGGGAGCTCACTAAACCTCTCTGGACGTGAGATTCTTCCTCTGTAAAAGGAGACCAGACTAAATGATCTTTCCAGCTCTCAACCCTAGGATGCTATAGTAATCATATCATTCTAAAATGATAAGGAGTTTTCTAATTTTAACTGTTTAGGATTCTAAGTTAGATCCAAGCTTGACACAGTCAGGAGAGAAGTGAAAGACAGAAGTCCCCAAGGTCTGCGTTAGCTTCCAACAAGGCTCAGTTCCCAATTTTTGTTTCTTCTTCTCCTTCCCAGTCTCTTCACTCTGCTGTAGCTTTTTCTTTTGACTTCTGTCTCCTGGCAATCTCAACTCCCTGCTGGCATTTCCTCCCTGGAAGGAAAGCAGATAAGCAAGAAGAAAAGCCATAGGGGCCATCTGGGAGATGCACTTGGCAACAAACTGCATACTCCTCATCTTAGGAATTGCTCCTGGCCACTCTTTGAGGTCCAACCAACATGGTTTCCTCTTTGCTCTAGAGAGACTTAGGATACAGAACCACCTATAACAGAATTGCCCACTAGGGACTACTGTTTAAGCTCTTCTGGCAGAGTGGAGGATTGTTTCCGAAACTGGTGGCTGTAAAATGGGGAGGGAGAAATTTGGTTCTGTCATTTGTTACCTATATTGCTCATCCACAAGTATTTATTAACTATTTCCTATGTGTCTGGTGCTGTAATAAGTGCCAGGGATACAATGAAAAAGCAAGAACAGTTCCCAGGCATAGAGGACTTTCCCTATCATTCCTCATGCTCAGGTAGGTGAGCATCACAACCAGAATTCAAACTCCAGTCATCTGGCTGGCACAGTGAATACAGTCCTAGACTTGAAATTGGGAAAATCAGACTTTAAATCCTACTTCAAAGCTTTGTAGCTATTTGACCCTATACAATTTATTTAACAGATCCTAGTTTTGTTATCTGTGAAAATACACACACACACACACACACACACACACACACACACACACACTATGGTGAAATGTTGCATGAATATGACCAAAGAAATAGAATGTAAAGGGTGTGCTAGGGGTGGAGGGAGATTCCATTTCTGCTTTGAAGATTTTCTGGACACAAGGGCAAAGCCCGATCTCAGCATCATAGTCTGGATCATATCATAGGAAGGTTTCATGGAGGAAGGGACTCCTGAGATGTATAGTTATCACTTTACAAGCCTTAAAGTGCTATATAAATGCTATTATTATTCATAGTGCCTCTATGTCTAGCATTATTTCACTACATTTACACAGATGAATTTTTAGATTTGTAAAGCACTGTATGGTTACAGAATATCTGATAAATACCACCTCATTGGATCCTTATGACAACCATGGGAGGTAGGTTATATATGTATTATTATCTTGATTTTAAAGATGAAAAAACTGAAGTCACTATGTTTCTGTGATCTCTTAAAAATCGGAAAGTCAGAAAAAGGACAGGCCTGGGCCTTAAACCTCTGTCTCTTGACTCCAGGTCTATAGTTCTTTGCGATACAACAAACCACATACTAGCATACCACTTAAGGGGCTTGCAGCAGAATGAGCTAGAAACATCCCTAGAAAAAGTAAGAATGCGCTCCTGAAGTGCAGACCAACTTCTCTGATTCACATATGGGATGTGGTGATCCAGATACTCTAGGTTCGAATATGCAACTATGGAAAATGGGGGCCTCTAAAGGTTGAACAGTAAGTACATGATTGTCAAGACCCCTATGATGATGAGGAAGGGAGTAACTGTTTGTTACCTTCTAGTTTTGCTTTGTTTATGGTAGAGTGATAAAGGGGAACTTTAGTCACAATAATTGTAGCTGACGTTTATACAACATTTTAACATTTGTAAAGTTTCCCCATCTATATTATCTCATTTGACCCTGTGAAGCCGGTTGTTTTGCTTTGTTTTAAGGGTGGGGGGGGTGACAAGACTTGTGATTCAGTGATGAAGCATTCCGACCAGTGAGGAAAACAAACAAATCAATGAACTCCTTCTAGCAATGATTATCAGAATCTGTTCTGCAACTCAAGGTCTTAGAGAATTGTTGGGGCACTGAGAGAATGAGTGGCATGACCACTGTCAGAGGTAGGACTTGAACTCAGCCTTTCTGAATCTTTGGCTAACCCATTATCTACTACATTATGTTACTTTATGGAGGAGCTACAGGTAACACTGTCCCCATTTTACAGATGATACTCCATATGTGAATCTGTACAAAAATAAGATTTCAGATATAGTATAAAACAATCTGTAGAAGTTTGATAATAAGGTGGTTTAAAAATGTATTTAAATTCTCCTTGCCTTTGGAAGTTGTTGTGTTCGTCCTTCGTTGCCAAAGAAGACCACACCATCAGAGAAATGATGTCATGACTTGCACTTGACTTTGTTTTGAGTGAGGGAGGGCTGTGCAGGTCATTAGCCTCATTTCTCCTCTAGAGCCATCTGAATCCAGTGACCAGATATTCATCAGGATGACTGGAGATGACCCAGAATGCACTGGGAGACCTTGGCCCTTTTAGGCCAAGATCTATGCAGGAACTCACTTAGGGTGAGGAAACGCCCATTCATTGAATAGGTCTGTTTAAGAGGTAGCCAGGGCATGGCCCATTTAAAGAGGCAAAGAAAAGAAAGACTGAAGGCTGGGAGGGAAACAGTAACAGTTACTATTGATAATTGCTCTTAAGCCAGGAGGGTCCAGAAAAGAGTCTTTAGGTAGGAGGCAGGGGGCAGGGGCCCCATGGTATCTGAGCTTCATAGTGCAATAGGTTTAAGGTTCAGGGTATGGTAAGGAAGGGGAAGGAAGGGAAGGGAGGGGAGGGAAAAGAAGGGAAAGAGTCAGTAAAACCCAACTGGGAGAAGGAAGGGGAGGGGGAGACAGACAGGAGAGGAGTAACTGAGTCTACTCACAGGGTTGTGTTCCTCTTTCATTGCTGAAGACAACCATACAATCAGAGAAATGATGACATGACTTGCCTTTGAGAAACATTATCTTGAAAGCAAAAGGGACTTCAAGAGAAGCAAACAGGATATTTAAGAATTAATCTCCAGGCTATAAATCAGGAAGGGGAGCTTCACTAGGTAATACCTGGGATTTAAGGCTCCTGTACCTTCTCTGGCATACCTTCTCTGACCTTCTCATGCTCCTGGGGTCATTTGACTCTGAGACTTTTTCTCCTCTAGACTCTGAGCTGAGCTGCCATGTCTTCTACAACACCCAGTTCAGTGCCTTCCTTACAGTCAACTGGTGTTTAAGATATACTGTTTGACTCAATTTCCATTTCCTAGAGGTCAGGTGATATAATAGAAAGTCCAGTGAGATTTGGTGGCAGAAGACATAGGGTCAAATCCCAGGTCCCTCACCTATTACCTGAAGTGATAAGCAAGTCATTTTTCCTCTGTGAACCTCAATTTTCTCATCTTTAAAATACAGATGTAAAAATATATACTGCCACCTGTCTAGAGTAGTTGTGAGTAATGAATTTCATAAACCACAGAGCATTGTAGAGGTAGGAACTTTTATTATTTGTCTTGGACATACACTAGCTAAATGGGGAGTCATAGTGTTACTAAGACTCCCAATATTTTTTTTCTCACTGAGGTACAATCTTAGAAGAAAGCCAGGGAAGATCATAAAACAACAGTGTGGTATTTAACTACATAGGTCCAGCATAGCCCATTTTGCCATTTTTTTCTTGACAGAAAAGAGGTAGGAACAGAGACATAAGATTGAACTAAACCATAATACTTAATATTTACTAGTCTGTCAAGTATTAGCCTAAAACCAGACACTGACTGAAGAATGTTTCTACCATTAAGTTTTGAGAAAAAGTTTTGCCCTGTTGTGTGTATTATATCTACTCAAGGCTTTGAATATTCACTCTGAAACAGGCACCTTGATTTTTGACAAAATCAGTCCCTACATACCATAAAGAATGATATTTTCTTCCATTAAAATATGTACCTTTTAAGAAGGACATAATATAAAATGTTATATTCCAACAAATCTTTTTGTCTTTCTCTATGTATTGTACCCAAAGCAACGACCCATTTTCTCTACCTCAATTTGCAGGACTGTCCAGAATGAAATACTTTGCTTGAGAGAAGGAGCTAGAATGAGGGGACAGTGTTCCAACAAAGGAAGCATTGCTCTAAGATGGAGTTCCAAATAATCACAAACATGGAAAAGGACTGCAATGGCTGCTTACTTCCCATTGGAAAGCTAAAAATAGGTGGACCAAGTCAGTCTCAGTGGCCATTTGGTAAACTCTGACTCAGTCTCCTCAGCATGTGTGATGTGGGTGAGTGAACATTGCAAAAATAAGGCTGGCTTTCCTTGACTTAAAAAAATTGGAGACCTTATGCCACAGTCAGAGGGGGATTTTGGTGCCAAACCTAGAATTTCTATTGCATATCTAAAACAGTGTTTTCTACATGGTAATGTATGCACTGGAAATCAGAGCAGATTGAAAGTTGCCTTTCGAGTAAAGCATCTTCCACCATCCCCTACTTTGTAGGTCATTCCTGTAATTGAAAAATATGGTGGGAAGAGAAATACACTAGACTTAAAGTCAGGGCTTATATTCCAACTCTCCCTCTTACTAATCGTATAACTTTGAGCAAGTCCCTTAACCTCTCTAAATCTCAGCTCCCCCATCTGTAAAACCAGGAGTCTCAACTATATAGTCTTTAAAGTGTCTTCCAGTTCTGACATCCTATTATCATTGCACTATCCTATGACAAGATTTTCTATTTCTAGTATGACTTTTCCACAGCCTATCTTTGGTCCAGGATCAACCCACACTCTTAAGCATCCTCATTCCTCTGTTATTTCTGAGGCTTGTTTGTCAGCTTTCTTCTTTGGACTTCATTGCTCAATCCTAGAGTAGCTCAGAGTGGGAGTTCCCTTAAGATCAATGATTGAGAGCGAGAAGGGACCTTAGCATCCCTCTAATTCAGCCTTAAAACTTTTAACAGATGAAGAAACTGAGGTCCAGAGACAACAAAGGACTTGCTTAATGTCCCATAAGTCATAACTGTTAAAGGTTGAATTGGAATCCAAGTCCTCTGACTGCAGAGACACCATTCACTCCATGGTTCACTCATTGGAGTTTTGTTATTCTTTGTCATCCAAGCACAAGGCCAAGATTTTCACAGATAGAGCTGAAGGATAGTTGAAAGCACAGAGGGAGAACCAAGAGAAACAGAGAAATTTTAAAACAATTTCTTAACCACAAATGAAACCTTGCCAAATCCCATTTTAATCAAAAGCCAAGTGAGAGAGAAGCATGAATCTGACCTATTGCACATTATTTGGAAGGGCAAATGATCCTGAAGGGGATTTTAAGTGCCATATTCTGGGACAGGAGAGGGAAGAAAAGCATTAGAACTACATCTTTCTCAACCTTTAGAAGTCTCTAAACCAACACTTCCTCATAAAGAACATTACTCTTTCCTCCCAAAGTACTGTGAATTGGGGGGAAAAGCATTTTCCCAAATCATTTCTCTTATAAACTTAAGGGAAGCCAGAGATGCGATTTCTGCAACCAAGGGTCCTTAACCCGAGGTTCATGAACCTTATTAAAAAAAACTGATAACTTTATTTCAATATAGTTTCCGTTTTAATTCCATGTATTTTGTTTTATGCAAAACAAAATTCTGAGAAGGGATCCGTAGGCTTTAAAGGGGTCTATGAATCACAAAATTAAGAACCACTGGGCTAGAGCCAGGGTCTAAAGAAAAAGATGAAAAGTCTAAATAAGGTTATGATAAGCAGTCTAGTGAATCAACCTTCATCCTTGTAGCTGAATAATAACTTTGAATTTTCTACTCTGTGATATTTGACAGAATCACAGATTCTTTAAGATGATTCTTGAGAAGAGACCAATGGAATTCTCAGTTACCCTTGCAAACTAACAGAGCAAGGGATGTGGTGGCGGGGGTGGGGGGACAATGGGTGCATGACCCTTAAGTCACATGGGTCAGTATAATAGGAATTCATGTTGAGGATTGGATTTTGTCCAGGGTAACCAAGTTGTTATAAGAACTAAACAAGCTTACTAATTTATTTCACTTAAAGGATACTTATCCCCTAAGTTCCTGTTATAAGAGGAAATCCTATACGGTAGATACAGAGCCTTTCCAAGTTACTTTGGGGCAGAAAAATGTAGTTAAAAAGGGAAAAAAATATATAATAGTGATGTTATCACTTCGAGTGGACAACAAGCTTTCCATTCAACATACAAGAAGTATTAGTGCTATTTTTTTCCATTTGGCAGATGAGAATGAGAAGAGCAGAGAATTGAAGTGACTTGAGTGAGGATCCATAGGAAGAAAGTACTAAAGCCAAAACTAGAAGGCAGGTCTTTTTATCTCAAGTTTGGTGCTAACTCTACATCGCAATCTTTCTTTGTATCTAGCTACCTGGGAAGATTTATAAGGGCATTGAAGAGTTTCCATTTTATTTTATCATTTATTATTATTATTTTACATGCTTCTGAGGGAAATCAATGCAACTACGGCTAATAACTAGCATTTATATAGTACCTTTATTTTTACAAATCACTTGATCCTTACAAGCCTACGAGACAAATGCTGTTGTTATCTCCATTTTACAGATGAGGGAACAGAGATGGAGAGAAATTGAGTGGCTTCCTGGAGTCATAAATTGCTAAGGCAGGATTCAAATTCAAGACTTGTTGACCCAAGTCCAGTATTCTATCCACTTTGCCACATAACTGCCTCATTAATAATACGAATTTAAGTGCTTACTTTGTTCCAAACACAGTGCCAGGCATGTACAAAGGAAAAATGAAAATAAATCTCTACCTTTAAAAAGCTTTTGTTTTATCAGGGAAAACAAAATGTACACAAAAAGTAAATATTAAATATGATATACAAAATAAATGAGTTAATTTTTTGTCCGTAGGAAGAAATACACTAGCAGTTTGGAGGGTGGGGTAGTGGACTGTATAATCGGAAAAGGATTTATATAGAAGATAATACTCAAACTGTACATTCAAGGAAATGAGATTCTAAAGGGCTAGAATGAGAAGAATATGTTCTAGACATGTAGGACCTGACCTTAATTTTGAGACCACATCAACAGTCCTGATAGGAGTCAAGCACACAGTAATTTAATGCATGCCAACCAAATATAGATTTCTAAATCTTTTCCCTTGAATGACTGTATTGGACCTTTTGTACTCCCCTTTTCTCACTTATTCTAATCCTCACATTAAGGTAATAAGACTTGGAATGATTAGAAAGGAACAACCTTGACACTTCCAAGAGCAACTTCCAGTCAGTTAACAAGTGTCTTAGTCCCAATGGCAGGAGTAGGGGGCAGTAAACAGAACCAAAATGCTCTCTTTGCTGCAGTTTCCAATGTCCTAGTTGCCAGGGGTCTTACTGACAGGGGCAGAGAGGTGACAGATTGAAGGCTGGGACTTCACCTTACAAAGCAATCATACACTGCACCTCTATCAGAGAGCTTTCAAAGTAAGGGGACCATATCTCTGGGCTACTGTGTGGTCAGGAAATAGGGCTATCCTATGAGTTAAACTAGAAAGAGAGTATTATTAAGTTTAACCCCTTTCAAGCAGAGCTTTGTCTCTAAGAAGATAAGGTTGGTTACGCACGGGGAATAGTGGGAAGATTGGATGCTAGTCTATATATGGACTATCAGGGATATTTTATTCATGGCATTTACCAAAACCCAATGCCAGAAAAATTACTAGAATATGAGGCATAAGACAGAGATGGACGGTACAAAGCCTGCTGACCTCTACGGGAGGCTCAACTTGCAAACGATCGTTGATAGGACATGGGCAAGATAAAATTGGTCATTAAATGCTGACATGCCCACTGCTTCTAGGATGATGTCCCCAAAAGCTCTCAGGACACATGAAATATGTACAGCATTTTATGATGCCTCCTTCCTCAGCATAAGCCATGGCAATATCATAGCTAATAACTGAAACCTTCTTGCGGTTTGAATGGAAGGGGATAGGAGTGGGGATCTGTTACTGCACTTGGCTCCAGAAGTTGGTTCAGTAGGATTGATAGTAGGCTTGAGGAAACTATTTTCAATTCTGAATAAGATAGGAACTCTTGAATTAAAACTGTAGTCCTCAGTGTGTCATATGACCAGGACTAAGAAGACAGGTTTCTGTTCATTAATGGAAGGAACACCTCTATCCCACATACCATGTCCCTAACATAAACCTATCTCCTACTTGGAAAAGAACAAAAACCCACATGAAGTTTTAAGGATGGCAGAGCTTAGACTTTACCCTTGAGGAAGGAACTGAGGGGCAACTTTATGTACTAGAAGGAAGAGACCTGATTAGTGGCATATCACTTGAATAGCAATAGTAGGTAGATATTCAAAGCAGGTCATCTGGTATCATCCCCCTTAACCTTCTTCTTACTCTCTTTCCTCCAAATTGCCATCCCTCTTCTCTTTCAGTGGGCTAGGAGGATACCTGTCCACATCCACCTCCCTCCGGGCTATTTTCTCTTCAGGAGAGTATAATCATCAGCAATCTTTTCCTTCTCTTTTCTCTCTTTTCCTTCATCATTGCTAGGAACTTGGAAGTTTGCATGACCTCATTTCAAGGTATGTCCATGGGAACATGAGAAATAATCCATTGTCATCCTCTCTTCAGGAATAATTGTGTCATATTTTAAGGATTATTGTTAGGAATCTTATTTTCATTATATTTGAGTAATTTTTTTTAATAGATGTGCATGTTTATACTGAACAAGGAATTTCCCCAGATGGTCCATGTGCTCAATAGCTTCCAATTTATACTGAGTTTATGTAGTTGTTATTGAGCTAATAATTTCCCTTATAGTCTGTGCGTTTCATCGTCTCCATTAAATACCTCTTTCTCTTGAGCAAAACTGTGTCATTATTTTACAGCGCTGAACTTTCAGGCATCCTAATGACTAATGCCTAGATCTAGAGAATACTGACCCCAAACAGATTTGAGGTTCAAGCAGGCTTGATAATAGTGAAGGAAGCAGGGAATGTCCCTACTCAAATCTTCTCATCTTTTGCAGGCTTGTTAACAAGCAGTGCTTAGGCAAAAGAAATATTAAAACCAAAACCAGCTCAAAGTGAAGCTCTTTACTTCACAAAGAGAAGCCAATAAAATGAGAGAGCAGCTTATCTCCACTGTTGGCAGTCCCTGAAAACATCATGAAATTTAGACTTAGAAGAGGCTTTAGAAATCATCTAGTCTGGCCCTATCATATTACCAATGGAGAGACTGAAACCTAGGGCAGGGATGCGACTTGCCAAATGTCATGTAGGTATGGAGTGGAAGAGATGAAATTGAAACTTAAGTCCTTTGCCTACTACAAAGCCAGTTCTTTTCATATAGAAATTATATACATATTTCCATATACTTAGATTTCTGAGGTAGGATATGGAAAACCATAAGTTGAAGCAGAAACATGAAGAAACAAGAGAGAAATGTCAGTGTGTTCAGTTAATATGTTCAATGTTGCTTAATATCAATGTTCTACTCTCTTTCTTTCGCCTTGAATTTAAATTGAATAACTCAGACACAACCCGTATTATATCAACAGGGAATAGACAAGGTCCAATTCATACCTGAAAGTCATCTGGAAGACTTGGCCTTGGTTGACATGCTGGCTCCTATTGTTGTAACCATGCAACATCTCCCCAAAGAGAGTGTCGTTGAACTTGGAATCAGGCTTGAGACACTTGGGGCCCTCACAGACATCTGATAGCATGAGGCAGGATTTACCATCTGGAGCCAGCTTATATTCTTCCACACAGCTAGGAAATGACAGATGAGATAATTAGACCCACAACCCAGCAAACAATGAGGTGTAATGGAAAGAATGACGAACTGATACTCAGGAGATCTGTGTTTTAATCCTGACTCTGTCACTAGTTGTATGAATTTGGAAAAATAATTTTCCTTCTCTGGGCATCAGGTTCCCATGTTAATAAAGGAATTTGATTGGGTGATCTCTAAGTTCTCTTGCAACTCTATCAGTTTATGAGTCTATATTTTAACAATTTCTTTTTTTAAAAAAAATTATCATAGCATTTTGTGTAACCTTTCGATGGTTCTACTTACTCTCTCTCAGATCATGTAAGTCTTAAAACCATGTTTTGTTGGTAAATTCATATTCATAATTTGTTATGGCTCAGTAATATTTCATTGCAGTCACTTATCACAATTTGTTTAGCCACTGGACAATCTATAGGGATCTGCTATAATTTCCCCCTTTTCTTTGTTATCACATAAAGAAATGCTCTGCATATTCTGGTGTATTTAGGACCCTTATTTTTGTCTCTGAACTCCTTTGGTTATATGCCTTGAAATAAGATTTCCGGGTCGAAGCATACCAATAGTTTAGTTACATTTCTAAAAAGTATAATTCTAAATAGCTTTCCAGAATAGTTGGACCAGTTCATAGCTCCATCAACAATGCATTAGCATGTCTGTCCTCAGTCTCACTCACATTGATTATTTGCATCTATTGTCATCATTCCAATTTTCTGGATGTGAGGTAAAATTTTAGAGTTGTTTTCATTTGAATTTTTCTTTTTATTAGTTATTTGGAGCCATCTTTCACAAGGTTGTTAATAAGTTGCTATTTTTTGAGAACTGTTTCTAACAGTCTTTTTTAAGGCCCTACCATCTAGCTCTAACATTCAATGTGTTAAGGTTCCTTTCAGCTTCAATATATTATGACCAAAAAGCTCTCCTGTGTTCACTCATTTTGTATTCAGGCATGAAAAAAGCAAAATCTAGAGAAATAACTAGCACTGGTCTGAGATAAGCCTAACTCTTTTCAAATAATTCCTTAAAATAATAATTCATTTATATGGTGAATTTTGCATTTGCAAAGCACTTCACACGTATTATCTCATTCAGGCCTTAAAATAGCCCTACAAATTGAGGGTTACAAATAATGTTATCCTTTTTTAATGAAGGTAAACTGAGGTTTAGTTTATTCAAGTGACATGACCATGCACACATATTTAAAATACCAGAGGGAGAATTTTAACTCCCTGACTCCAATTCCAGTCATCTATTAATATATGATGCTCCTGCTTAGTGAAACATAACTCCTAGGCATAATTCATGGGGCACAGAGACATCTCTCAAATAGCCTGCTAACATATTAATCAGCAGTTAAAGAAAGCACTTATAACATTTGGGGGGAGTTCAAGAATACTGACATAGTTAATTATATAACACCTTCTTTAAACCTTTTTCCATGAACATACAGACCCGAAAAAAGCATTGCAGACCAAATGGAGGGGAATTACCAAGTAGTTTCTCAAGATAAACTGTATTCCCAAAGTAGCTATCTACCACGTCTGAAAACTGTAGCAGAAACTAGACTTTAATCACCCTTGTAACAGCAGGGATTGTCCCTTCAGCACTGTGGACAGCTCTTAGCACATTGCTTTCATTGAAGTTGGAAGCTGGAAATACAAATTGACACATGGCAGCAACGGCTGTCCTGAACCTCTAACCACCCAATTCTGATGACCAATAATGGCCCCTAGAAAATGTCCTATTGGCAGGGTTATATTGCTGCAGTTAGCAACTTGCACATGATGGCATATTTAGAATAGATAATGGGACAGCAAGAAGGACAGGAAACCTTCATAAGATCACAGATTTTTGGAGCCAGAAGGGGTCTTAAAGATCATCTCGTCCAAGCTCTCATCTTATGGATGAGGAAACAAGCCCATAATGATTAGAGAATTTTCCCAAGGTCACACAGGAAGTAAGTGGTAGAAGTAGAGTTGGAACCTAAATCCTCTGACTCCAAATCCATTGTTCTTTCCACTGTACTATGCTGACTCTCCGTTGGTTTTATTTTAGGCTGGTTATCTTAGGGTAGGGGGAGGGAAATCAGCTAGTCACAACATTTTTTTTTCTCTGTGGAAAAATGTACACAAAACACTGCACAGGAAATGAAGATAACACCTTTATCATGATAACTGTTCACATTTCTATGCTACTTTAAGATTTCAAAAAAAAAACCCTGCAAAAGTAGGTAGTGCATATATTATTTTCCATATTTTTTAGGTGAGGAAACTGAGGCACTGAGGTGAAGTTACTTTTCCAGGGTCACAGCTAATAAATGTTGGATAGAAAATTCTAGCTAAAATATTCTGGCATCAAGTTTAGTTCATTTTGTGTTACAGGGTCCTGGTCTTGAGAAGCTTGTGGTCTAAGTTATTTTCAGGTGCATAGCTTGCTGGGTTCTTACCTATTACCTTTTGCATACTATCCCTTCAGTTTGAGAGTTCATGGTGAAGCCAGGATTCTGTTCAGCATTGTTCTCTGTGTCACATTTGACTTGGGGTAGGTTGGGTGAATAATGCCCCAAATTTTTCATACTATCTGAGACTCTGAACTCACTTCTTACATCTCAATCATCTCTGTAGCAAGCAATAAAATGTTATAGAACAGGAGGATGGTGTGTGAGATAAACTGGCAAGCCTATCCCCAAGGGAGCCATGTATGACTGAAGCAGAGAGAATTTCCTTCTCTTTGAATATCTGAGTCTGCCATCCTCTGATGAATGAGACTCCTAGATTCTTGGAGGAACATGCTTCTTCATTGACAAGTCAGTAATGCTATGTCCTTTAAAAGCAAAGGGCAATTACAGGCAACTGTGACTGTACCCCTAGAAATAAAGCTTTGTATGCCAGAGAGTTTCTTTTGGGGAATGCCTAAAAGTAACCACCTCACCTGTAAATACAGTATCTCAGTTTCCTTATTATGGATTGGGCGGTAGAAAATGCCTATCCAAAGTATAATGAATTCATTATACTTGAAGTTTAGAGGACCAATATTAAAAAAAAAAAAAAAGCTCTGTCACTTGTATGACCTTGAACAGGTCACTTCATCTCCTTAAAGCTCAGTTTTATAGTTTGGAAACTAGAGTTAAGAATACTAATACTACCAGAGAGGTTGCAAAGAAAACACATAAGCTGAAATGCACTATAAAATGTCAATTATTATTACATCAATAATTCAAAGATCTATGACTATCGGTATGCATACATTTTCTACCAGTGGAGATGGCAACCACTCATTATTTTAGCAAATGCTCTTTGTAAACTGGTATGTGTGTGTATGTGTGTGTGTGCGTGTGTGTATGTGTGTGTGTGTTTACACAGTATGGTGTCTAACTTTATGGTAATGACTTTTCCACATAGGATTTTTCCTCAGATAAGAGATAACCTATCCATTATTGCTTCACCCTCAAAGCTTTTAATCTTGTTAAACCTATAGATTTAGAATTGAAAAGGATTTGAGAGGTCATCTAATCTAACCCTCTCTTAGCAATGAAAGAACTGAAGCTAAGAAATGCTAAGTGACTTACCCAACGTCACATAGGTAAGATATAGAAAAGCTAGCATTTGAACCCACTTTCCTCAATTCCAAACCAACCACTGCAGAATAAGAATCAGAAGAATTCACAGCACCCTTTCTAGATATAATTCTCTGAATATCTTGATAATGATGATGCCTATGATAAAAACAACAGCAACCAACAAGGAGCATTTACATTGCACCTAATGTTTTCCAGGCACTGTGCTATGCTAAACTCGTTATACATATTACTTCATTTGATTCTCACAACTAGCCCAGGAGGTAGGTACTATTATTATCCCCAATCTGTCAATGACAAAATCGAGGCAGAGAGAGGTTAAATGACTTGCCCACAGTCTTTCTGACTCCAGGCCCAGAACTCTATCCACTGGGTTGCCTAGCTGCTGATATGACATTTTGGGAGGGAGACGAGAAAGAGTATAATGCCCTCTCTGGACATACATGTGCCAATACCATTTGATTTTGAATTACTGAGTCATGTTTTTTACCAGGACTGAGTTGTAATAGAGTTTGGATAGCAGTGTCATATAGAGAAACGAAGCATTATACTTAGTGTCAAAATTCCAGGGTCACTCAGCTAGAATGAGCGTGAGGCTAGATTTAAACTTAGGTCTTTGTGATCCACTAGATGTCAGGAAGACCTGAGTTCAAATGTGGCCTCAGGTACTTTCTAGTTGTGTGACTTTGGACAAGATATTTAACCCAGTTGAACTCAGTTTTCTCATCTATAAAATGAACTGACAAAGAAAATAGCAAACCACTTTAGTATCTTTGCCAAGAAAACTCCAAATGGGGGTCACTAAGAATCAGACATGACTCAACGACAACACATTTTTATATATCTTCTTATGTACCATTTCTCTTTTATCTTGATATTGTCAGCTCCTAACACAGCAACGCATGACGTAGGTGAATAAATGTCTATTAATTGATGGAATCGTATGAGGCTATAATCCTTCGTTCCTCATTTTTCCTTTCTTTTAGTTCAAAGGAAGACTCAGGGGTAGACAAAGTATGCAGCTACCTGTAGTGTAATGAGAAGCCCAGTAAAGGATACTTTTCCTATAACTTTCTTTTCCTAAATGCACAGATTTGAAATACCAGAGTCAGAGTACAAGGCCACATGTTTTTAAGGATAAAGTTCCTACTCTTCATGGAATATAGGAACTAATTTCATTTTAAACCATACTGCATGTGTTAGTAACACACAGAGGAGCACAATTCTACACCCTTGCCTTGACAGTAAGAACATTTTGCCTTGGCTCTGCCTTTGATCAATAACATCAAGAAATTTGATCCCTAAACACTTGATCACCAAAGACCTCAGATTTTTGTCTCTGACTTAGAGCTGAAGTTGGGATTCATAGGATCATTGGATTTTGAAGAAATGCCTATAATCTAGGTCAGGATTTCTTAATGTTTTTGTGTCATGGATTCCTTTTGCAGTCTGCTGAAATCTATGGACCCTTCTTAGTGATTTTAAATGCATAAAATACAATACATAGTATTACAAAGAAAACCAATCATATTTAATTTGTCAAAGTATTTTTTTAAATAATTAAGTTCATGAACCCCAGGTTAAAAACCTCTCATCCTAGGGTAACCCCTATGTTTTATAGAAAAGAAAACTGAAGGCCAAAGAGGTGGTATGATTTATCCAAGGTCATACAGGTACTAGGTAACAGACACAGGATTCAGTTCACCTGACTGCAAATCTATATCTCTTTCTATGAAACATTGCTGCCTTCTAACAGGATTCCCATCTGTCAGCTTGTTTTCTGACCCTGAACTTCCTTCCTGGTTCTATCTCTATCTCTTGCCTGATAGTAATAGAGTCTACTCATTGCCAAGACCTTAAGGAGTGCCATTAGCCTCGGGTATCAAGGACAAATAAAAGACATATATTTGTCTGAGCTCTGTTATACTAACATGAGCAGTTTTCTCCCTCCAGCCACCCTGGGGCACCGAATGGTTTATTTGAAGGTCTGTTTGGTTTTTTGGTTTTATTTTTTTCTTTTAATTTTATTTTTGTACCATGCTACATAATTATACAGTTCCTTTGGAACATTTTGTCGTCTGGGAGATTTTCTTACAGAAAGTCTAAAGAGCGTAGGCATGTAGGAACTTGGCCAAGATCTGCACAGAGCTATATTTATACATATGCAAAGAGGAATAAATAAATTAAGTAAGCAAGCAGATACAAAATAGGAATTTTCTCCCAAGGCATGGACTTAGTTGTCTTCACATCCCTCTTCTTATGGGACAGGAAGGCCTTTTATAGATGTGATTTCTCCTCTAAGCCCACTTTGTAAAATGAAGGGGCTAGCAAGATCTGGCAATCAACTGTAAATTAATCAAAAAATGTATCTATTAAGTGTATTCTGTGTGGAGAACATTGAGATAGATGGTAAGAGAGAGGTAAAGTTTCACTTTGACCTTGTCCTTGTCCTCAAAGAACCCATAGTCTAATAAATTTGCTAGACAAATCCCAGGCAAACTTAGTTTTTATAAGATTATTTCAAGATATAATGTAAAGAGATTCAGATGTGGAGTTAGAAGGGATAGATCTGAGTCCAGGATGTAGAACACAAAGTCCATAAGCACTTATGAAATGCCTACCATGTGCTGGGTACTGTGTGCAAACCACTAGGGATATAAAAAACGGCAAATACAGTGCCTACCCTTCAAGGAACTCAATTTAAAGAAGAAAACATGCAATCAACTTATAAAAAATAATTTTTTCTCCTTCCCTCCTTCTCTCTCTCTCTCTCTCTTTCTCTCTCCCCCCTTCCATAAATTAAAGATAATCACAGGTAATCTATCCAAGAGGAAAGTCATGAGTATAACTAGCAGCCACTTATTAGTTGTAGGATAGGGAAGGCACTTGACCTCTCTGAAATTCTTTTTCCAATCACTGTAATAGGAATACTTTGCATTGCCTAGATCAGAAGATGGCTGCAAGGACTAAATGGCAATGTCTGTGAAGTACTTTGAAACCTAAAAGTGCTATATTAAGAGAATTATAATACAGTGTGGTACAGCAGAAAGAACCATGGACTGGGAGCTACCCAACCTGGGCTCTAGCCCTGACTTTCCCAGGGGCCACTTTGGAGCTCTTGGCTCTGACTTCAGCTAATTCTAACTTCTTCAAGTGGGAGATCACTCTTCTGCCCTCTTGCTCTCTCCCTAACTTAACAAAACCAAGTCTTCTGATGCAAATATCTCACAGGCACCTCTAAATGGTATTCGCTGTTTTGATGAAAGAGTTTATCTCAAGTGCAAGTAATATTACATTGCTAATAGACCTCTTTCAAAGTCTTATAATATTAATGCTGGTTTTGAAGAGTTCTTAATTTTTCATTCTTTTTTAGCATTCCTTAGAAAGGGCTAATTCGTTCCTGTATTTACAGATAAGCTCTCTTACGTACGGATCCCCTCCATTCCCTTCTACCCACATTGACACTCTCTCTATGTATGTATATACATATATATATATACACACATGCATATATGTGTATACACACAGACGCATACACTTACTCAATGCATTCAAACTGTTTCATCATGTGGTTTGAAGGGCCATTTGAGGTAAAGTCCAACTAAGGTAGAGTGACTAACTAAGTCTCGTTTCAGGGCATTCAAATTTGAATACTTCTAACAATATGCGAAGAAAAAAAAGCCCTAAGCTTAGCACTTGATTAGAAGGTATGGTTAGTTAAAACATGGTGCTAACAGATGGCTAGTAGCTCACATGCTTCACATGCTGACTGGCTTCCTATACCCCCAATGGCTCTTTGGGCAGTAGCTGAAGAGGGTTGTGTAGACTGAGATCTTTAACACATCTTCAGTTGAAATTGTCTTAAAAACTGATATAAGGGCATATTCTGTGCCACTTAAATCATTAGTTAAAATTCTGATCTGCACTATGATGTACGTATACAATTCCACTATGTATGTATGTATGTATGTATATATGTACATATATATGTATGTGTATATATACATACACATATGTATATATCCACATCTGTGTATGTATATACATACATACATACATAATGGAATTACTATATAACAGAGAGGAAGCAGACTTCCCTTTGAGTCCTGGCTCTGCTACATACTGAGAGAACTTGGGCAAATAACTTCCTTTCTCTGTACTTCAGTTTACCTATCTGTAACACAAAGCCACAAACTTGGGAAATCTGAAGTTCCTATTTAGGGATATGCTATGATATGATCATTCATAGATGGGAACATCTGTGGAAGCCTACTCAGTCCCACTGAACAACAAAGAAGGTTTTAAAAAGCACCGGCAAATACAAAAATTCTTTTGTATGCAGGCTTGCAGAACTGTGCCTATGCATAATTTACATACCACTGCCCTGCAGTCACTTAAGTTGAAGAAGGACTGCCATAAATTTAGGTCTGCATATGGTAATTTATTTCTTATTTATTTTGCTGATTGACTGCTAGGGGCCCAAGATCTCCCCAAGCTACTGCAAGAGCTCCAGTAAGGAAGAAGTCCAGGTGTGGCAGAAGTAGGAAAGAAAAAAAAAATGATTGGAATTTAAGTCAGAAGATTGTGTTTGTTTCCTAAACAATAATAATTATCATTATAATAGTTAACATTTATGTAGTGCTTATTATGTCAGGAACTATAATAAGGGCTTTGCAACTATTACTTCAGTTGATCTTTACACCAGTCTTGGTGGGTAGGTGCTATTCTTCCTTTTTTATAGAAGAAGAAACTGAGACAAGGATAGGTTAATTGACTTGCCCAGTGTCACACAGCTAGTAAATGTATGAGTCTGAATTTGAACTCAGGTCCATTGAACCATCTATTTCTTTTGCTGGTCCCCCTTACTAACTCCAACATATTTAGGGGTATGTGACCATAGACAAGTGACAGTCTACGTGCCTCAATTTTCCCCATTTTAAAATGGGCACAATGATATTTGATATTTAATAACAATGATAATAAACTATTAAGAAGAACATTAATAGCAGCTAGCATATATATGGTACTTTAAGATTCTGTAATATGTTCTGTAATATCATACTACTTGAATTTCACAACAATTCTGGGAAGTGAGTGGTTTCTTTATCCCCATTTTACGAGGAAACAAGCTAAGAGAGACTAAGTGACTTGCCCATGTCTGCATAACTAGTAAGTGTCTGAGGCTGTATATGAACTTAGGTCTTTCTGACAGCAGTTCCAGCACTCCATCTACTGCTACATTGGAAGGGGATTGATTGAACATGGGAAATTACATTGTGTTTTTAATGTATTCTCTTATCCAAAGACCCATCTTTCAAATGTAAATATATACTCCCAATGATGCTTATGGTTGGGAATCTGGGAAACAAAATCTCTGGGCAATCGAAGTTACAGGTGAACAGAAGGGCAAGGAGGACTTTCTTGATGAGAGTACATAGGATGAAGACTGTTTCTGAGGACGTGCTTTTATGCACAAGAAAGCTTAAGGAATATCACTGAGCACATATGATCAGCAAAGGAGATATAGAAGTCATATGGCAAGAGCAACAGATAATACATGAAGACCCTAAGTACTCTGTTGGTACCTGTGAAATGTAGAGACTCAGACGAAGGCTTCCAGTATGCTGATTATTATAGATTCTTTGGGGGTGAGCATCTCTAGAAAAACACAGGGCATACATAGATCAGGATCTGCATCAATGGAAGGAATGTCAACATTGATGAGATCATTGTGATATTATATAATTAATAATTAGATAAAGGAAGAAAAGAGGATTAGGAAGGAGAAATGCACAGCAAAATATCCATTACACTGAGTGTGGGGAAAAGAATGAGTCATTCTGCTTAATTTAATTTCCTGTGTAACTGATAATGAGTCCTCACATCCCTTCTGTTTTAACCCCTATGGATGAAAATTACTTTTGCATATTTTAGGTTGCTTAACTTACTGGGTCTCCCTTACTATTTTTTTTTTTTTGGAAAATGAGAAGGTTATGCTAACTGTCCCCCGAGATCTCCTCCTAATTTAGAACCATAATGTCAATTTCTTGTTGTAGTGAGTAATAAGAATAAAATCCTTCTCATTTGTAAAGTGCTTTACAATTTAAGAAATATTTCATATACTTTGTCACATTTGATCCGCACAATATCCTGGGAAGCAAACAGGGTAGACACTCCCATTTTTCAGATAGAGATACTGAGAATAATTGACAATAAATGATATTCATATTCCCACAATTTAATAAGTCATAGTCTTGTGAATAAAGCTCAGGTCTTTGGACTACTGTTCCAGCGTTCCTTCTACTGTATCACCTAGCCCCGTAAAGTCAAAGAACCATAACTAATCTTTCTTTGCTGCCTGAGGATCCTGCGGGGACACAGTGTCATCACTGTGTACGTTAATGACAACTGCCTAGGGCTACGGATAAAGATGGAAAGGATGCAGGAGACCAAGAAGAAGGTATGCTGAGTTCAGGACTTTGAAAAAAGCCTACTCTTAAATCTTCCCTTTATCCATCCCCTTCTTTAAATTACTTTGACAGCTCCTCATCACCTTTCCCCTGGACAATTACAACAAATTTCTAATTGGGCTCCCTTTGTCTAGTCTCAACTTTTTCATCTGATCCTTCATACTCCAGTCTGAATCATCTTCCTAGGTATAATCGTGTCATTTCCCAACTCAAGAACTTTATTTGGTTCTCCATTGCCCATAGGAGAAAATACAAACTCACAACCTTAGCAATAGTAATAACTAGCATTTACAAAGTGACTTAAAATTGGCAAAAGTTTCTTTTCTTTTTTTTAAGTGTGTGTGTGTATGTTAGATACTTTTATTATTTCCATTTTATAACTGAGGAAACTGAGGATGAGAAAGTTGCTCAGGCTCACACTATTAGTAAATATCTGAAGCACCTTTGAACATTCATTTGACTCAGGACCATCACTCTACCCAATGCATCATCTGGTTGCCTATGGTAACTGGCAAGCTAGTCTAGCACTTAAGGTCTTTCACAATTTTGTTCTAATCTACCTTTTCCTCATTTTATTCCCTGAGGTCATCCCCTTCACACATTCAATATTCCAGAAAAATGAAGCTATGCAATGCTCCCTAATCTCTCACTCTGTCCTCTTCTGCTTCTCTCATTAGACTACCAAGGGTGGGGAACCTGCATCCTTGAGGCTTTATGTGGCCATCTAGGTCCTCACATTTGGCCCTTTGACTGAATCCAGACTTCACAGAACAAATCCCCTTAATGAAAGGATTTGTTCTGTAAAACTCGGACTTGGTCAAAAAGCTGCACCCGAGGAACTAGAAGGCCACATGTGGCCTTGAGGCCACAGTTTCCCCATCTCTGGTCACCGAACCATGCCTTTTCTATAGACTTCTTTCCAAACCCAAATATGTCTCTTTTTGAAAGCCTTCTTTTCTATCAAAACCTATAAAATTAGGTGAGAGAAAGTCATATATAATAGATGGGGGAGTTTGCTGCCTGCCTTATAATCATTAACTTGAGAGACACTAGAAAAAATTACTTAACTTCAGTTTTCTCATCTGTAAAATAAAACTGATACTACCTCTTTTAGAAGGGTTAAATGACTTACCCTAGGTCACATAGCTAGAAAGTGTCAAGGGTCTGAGGTTAGATTTGAACTCAGGTCCTCCTGACTCCGGGGTTGTTGCTCTACTCACTGCACTACCTAGCAGTTCCTAATAATAATCTTTACACTACCTAAAAAATACAATGGAACCCTTCAAACATTACAAAAATAAATAAATTGTTATTATTGTCCTCAGAAATCTTCCATACCCCTCCCCACCCTAGCTAGATATTTAAAAGCAATCTTCCTTCCCCCATTTTTCTCTCCTCTCTGTCAGACCTTTAATGTACACTTAATGTTTTTGAGCCTTATATTCTCTTTATTTCTGCATACTTCTTCCTTACTATACTATATACACACCCCTGCATGATAAAGCTGAGAGGTAGGGAGTCTCTTAAAGATACATTTAATCTAAACACCAGTTCATCCCTCTTGAGCTCTCCAAATGCTAGCACCCTCTGCTTTCACACGCGGTCCTCAGAACTCCCTAAATAGCTTCCGTTTCCTTATATGTGTACACATTGCCTCTCTTCAGTGGAAGGCACTGAGGAGAGGGCTTCATATCCCCATCACAGTGCCTGGCGCATGCTATGCACTTAAATTCTTCTATAATTTAACTGAATAATACTAAGACCAAATTCACACAATGTATAAATGTCACAGATGGGATTTCAACTGAGATCTTATGACTTGTCATGGTACAGTCGAAAGAACAATGACTCTGGAGCCAGAACACCCGAGTTCTAGTCCAAGTCGGATTATTATTACCTTTCTTGGCTTAGGGAAATCACATGACCTCCCTGGCCTCAGTTTCCCCATCTGTAAAATGAAGAATTTGAGTAGTTGACTTCTAAGGTATCTTCAAACTCTAGAACTATGATGTTATGAACCTATGAATTTCAGAATTCTTTCAAATCTGTCATTATTCAGTTGTTTCAGTCATGTCTAACTCTTCATGAACCTATTTGGGGTTTTCTTTGCAAAGATAATGAAGTAGTTTACCATTTCCTTCTCCAGCTCATTTTACAGAAGAGGGAACTGAGGCAAAAAAGAGTTAAATGACTTTCCCAGGGTCACACAGCTAGTTAGTATCTGAAGCCACATTTGAACTCAGGTCTTGCTGACTTCAGGCCTAGCAGTTTATCTATGGCACCATCTAGCTGCCCTTCTTTCAAATTAGAGCAGTTCTACTGCCCGAAAGGCAAGTACTTGCATTTTTATCTTTATATCCTAGTATCTAAAACATAGAGTGAATCTAATAATTAGTTCTTAAACTGAACTGGATTATTTTAAGATTTGCCACTTAGTACAGAATGTCCAGTGAAGAAAAGAAAAGTTTTGCTAAATAAATGTCTTAAGTAATTGTGTTTCTGCTAATTATTTTAAAAAATGAAAATCATCTCTCTTTGTAAGTCACATCATTTCAATTTAAGAAGTATTTATAAATACCCTACTATGTATTAGATTTTTGTAGAATGCTCAGGGGACACAAGGTCAATGTAGGAAGGAAAATGTACTAACAAAAGCTATAACAAAAGGCTTCTTATAATAGGTAACATTTGAATTGAGCTTTGAAAGGAGCTATGAATTCCAGTCAGTAGAGGTGAAGAGAGAGCATTCCAGGAATGTGATATAGTCTGTTCAATGACATAGGAGTTGGAGATGTAATGTCATGCAAGAGGAACACTTTCTAGGCCAACATTGTTGGAATATAGAGTATAGCAAAAAAATAATGTGAAATCTATCTAGACAAATCAGTCGGATTTAGAGGGAAGGGCTTTAGGGGACAATTAGAGGAGTTTTTATTTCATCCTACAGGCAACAGCAGCCACTAAAGTTTTGGTTTTTTTTTTGAATAAGGGAGTAACTTGGTCAGAACTGTGCTCTAAGATTATAAATTTGACAGCTGTGCAGAAAATAGATTATTTTGTAGCAATAATGGAGATCACTATCTCTTGGCAAAAACACTCACCCACAAAACATGAAGATGGTGCTGGAAGAGGCATCATAGGGCAGCGGTAGAGTCTGCTGGAGACATAGCTGTTCACAGCCCCCATTGAAACCATCTGAACAATCAATCCCTTTGGAATAGTCATAACAGCCAGTACCATCTTTCATAGGTCTCAGCTCTTCTGGGCACTGAAAGAAGAAAGAAGAATATTGGAGACTGGGGACATAAAAAGGTATCCTCCATAACTTCACTGAGTGTTAGAAATAAGAGAAATCATCGAATTAAAAGAAACTTTAGAAAAAAGAACATTGCAACACAAAAATATGAGAATTTGCCACATTTTTAGGATGTAGAACATTAAAGTTAGAAGAAACCTTCGATATCACCTAATCTGTTAGTCACCCAATCAACTGATCAAACCAACATTTTTATAAAGCACCTATTATATACCAGGAATTGTTAGGGATAAAATAAAAAAAAATGGAATAGTCCTTGCCCTCAAGCAGCTTGTATACTATTGAGGGAGACAATTTGTACATACAAAAATATACAAAATAAATACAAGGTGATTTTTTTGAACGCAGGGCACTAGCTGCAGAATGGAAGAAGAAAAGTTTCATGTTCCTTGGGAAGAGTTTCAAAAACACAAGGGATTTAAAGGGTCAGAGCTTAGATGGATGTGTATTTCAGGCAAGTGGAACAATAAGCACAAATTAATGGAGATGAGAGATGCATCATTTTAAATGAGGAAACAGGTCTAGAGACAAGAAATGACCTTTCCAAATGAATTCATTTGAGAAGTGGTAAATTCACCACACAGTGAATGAACTGCCTTTCACAACCTGGTAAATGAAAGGGGTGGGGGAGGCCCAGAAACTACTTATTCCTAGATGAAAGAACAGTTTTTATTGTAAAAAAAAAATCAAAGAATAACAAAGCAACAAGAACATGTCAAATTTATATTTTTGGTATAGTTGGTACACCTACCCTCTACCAGCAGGTCACCCCTTTCAGTGTATGGGGCATGAGGAATATAAAATGTATCACTTTAAATGTGAGGAAACTTTTCATTACAAATGCCAAGCATGCATGCTAAGCAATTAAAGAAACATTCAGCTCAAATTCTGCCTCCTCCACGAAGCCTAGGTTATATGGCAAGAGGAGGGTTGTCCCCCAGAAGTTAAAGGATGCTTCCATTGTCCACTTCCATAAAGGTGAAGGAAATGGATTGTCCTGTGATAATCACAAGAGGATCTCTCTCTTAGTCATTGCTGGCAAGATTCTTGCTAGAGTCCTCTTTAATAGGCTGATCCTTCACCTGGAAGATGGTTATCTACCTGAGAGGCAGTGTGGCTTCAGAAAGGGCCGAGGATATGGTGTTTGCTGCCCGACAACTCCAGGAGAACTGCCAGGAGCAGAACAGAGGTCTGCATACAGTGTTTGTAGATCTGATCAAGGCCTTTGACACTGCTAGTCGTGAGGGCTTAGGGAAAAATATGTCAAAATTTGGTTACCCAGAGAAGTACATCAGTATCGTACGTCAATTGCAGGATGGCATGTTTGCTCAGGTTCTGAATAGTGGACAATGCTCTCGTGACTTCCCTGTCATCAATGGAGTGGAACAAGGCGGTGTGTTTGCTCCCATGCTTTTTGGCATGATGTTTTCAGTCATATTGTCAAATTCTTTCAATGAGAATGAACATGGTATCAAGGTCAACTACCATATTGATGGTAAGTTCTTCAGTTTGACAAGGTTGAAAGCCCAGACCAAAGTGGAGGGAATATTGGTACATGATTTTCTGTTTGCAGATGATTGTGCACTCAGTGCAGCCTCTGAAGCTGAGATGCAGCAATGTATGGATCAATTCTCTGCTGCCTGTGCTAATTTTGGCCTAATAATCAACAAGAAAACACAGATGCTCCATCAGCCACCACCACATCATCCATGTGTGGAAACATCGGTTACAACAATTGGAGAAGTTTTGAATGCTGTGGATAAGTTCACTTACCTTGCTAGTGTACTTTCCACACATTGACAATGAGGTTGGTGCACGCATTGCCAGAGCTAGCTCAGTGTTTAGGAGACTCCGAAGAAAAGTATGGGAAAGAAGAGGTATTAGACTGACTACCAAACTGAAGGTCTACAAAGCCACTATGCTTACCTCATTGCTGTATGTCTATGAAACATGTCTACCAGTGCCATGCCAGGAAACTGAATTGAACTGTCTTAGAAAGATTTTGAAAATCACTTGGCAGAATAAGGTACCAGACACTGAGGTCCTTGCTTGAACTAAACCTCCAAGCATTCAAACTATTCTTCAGAGAGTACAACTCTGATGGACTGACCACGTTGTTCAAATGCAAAATGTATGCTTGCCAAAAAGACTATTGTATGGAGAACTTGTATGGGGTAGGCAATCACATGGTGGTCAGAAAAAGCGATACAAGTACACTCTCAATGTCTCTCTCAAGAATTTTGGATTTGATTGTGGGACATGGGAGACATTGGCACAGGACCTCTCAGCATGGAGTGCCCATGTCAGAAAGGGTGCTGTGCTCTATGAGCAAAGCAGAATTGAAACAGCACAAAGGAAACGGAGGATGTGCAAATTTGGAGTATCCATCCCAAATGTTCACACGGACTGTCTGTGCCCAACCTGTGGTAGTGTATTCCAAGCTCATATTGGTCTCATTAGTCACAGTTATACACACTGAAACTTCACTTTATCATGGTGATGTCATTTTGGTCCTCTTTGAGAACAAAGGACAACAATCACTGTCTAAGGCATAAGCCATTTACTGGGTTCTTTGAATAAACTATCTAAATGGTTAATTTTTTAAAGGTATATGGGGTTTGTCTTCCCATCTATGGTATGTTGTGCTGGGGTAGGTACAATGCTTCATAGTAGACACCATTTAAATATTTGGTGATGCTGAGCGAGAGAGGAAAGAAAAGAATAGACCCCAATATAACTTTCCACTCCCAGAAATTGAATGAGAAGATTTTCTTTTTTTTTTTTTACCATAAAATTGCAGCCTCATTATTTCACTTATAACAGTCATGCATTTCTCCATAGTGAGCTAACTAGATAAAGTAAAGCCAGGCACCATAGCACATAGGCTGACATTAGTGGTCTGTAGGTCTGTAATCTAAAATCCCTCAGGACCCTGTCTTCAGGCCTTAGATAGTACTAGGGACTTTGCAAAACGGGAAACGTCTGGCCACCCTCAAAATCATCATACTTCCCAATCAAAGTTGCTCCTATTTACATTTCTTTAACCACAAAACACTTTCTAGAACAGGGGGAGTAGGGAAAGTTTTCTAGAGGTCAATCGTGCTGTCTTTGTACTCAGATGGGAAGGGCAGAGTAAGGAGGCCAGTCCAGACCCTCCTCAGTATTTGTTGAAAGGATAGTCTTTGTGATTTCTAGCACTTGGAAATTCAGCCAATCGAAGATTTTTATTCAGGCTGCGGAGGGCATCCATGTCTTCTTTTGTGAGTTCAAAATCGAACACCTGGAAGTTCTCTTTTATTCGACTTGGTGTGACAGACTTAGGGATTACCACCACATTTCTCTGTATGTGAAATCGGATCAAAATCTGAGCTTCAGATTTCTTGTACTTCTCAGCAATCTTCTTAATAATGGGTTCATTGAAGACATCACTCGTACCCCCAAGTGGGCGATAGGCCGTCACAGAGATACCTTTTGAATGGCAATAGTTGATCAGCTTCTCCTGAGTGAGGAATGGGTGGCTCTCTATCTGGTTGTTTGTTGGCTTGTATCGTAAATCAGGCTTGTTTAAAAGCCTCTCAATTTGCTTATGGTTGAAATTTGAAACCCCTATAGTTTTCACCAATCCCTCACTCAACAGATCTTCCATGGCCTCCCACGTGTCCAAGTAGTCTGTTTCACTGCCAATATTCATCCCATTCTGGTCTGTTGGTAAGTCATCGTTGCCTGCCTTAAAGCCCATAGGCCAGTGCATAAGGTAAAGGTCCAAGTAGGCCAACTGCAGGTCCTTCAGGCTACTTTGGCAAGCTCGTTTCACAAGGTCCTTCTCATGGAAGGTATTCCAGAGCTTGGAGACAATGAAAAGGTCTTCCCGCTTCACAACGCCTTCCTTGATCTTTTGCTGGATCCCTTCTCCCACTTCCTTTTCATTGTGATAGAAAAAGGCACAGTCAAAGTGGCGGTAACCCAGGTCTATGGCAGCCTTTACTGCTTCAGTCACTTGATTTGGAGAAGACTTCCAGGTGCCGAGACCCAGGATAGGGATTTTCTCCATCTTACTCCAGGCTCGTCGAGAAGATTTTCAAAGATACAAAACAAAAAGGGCTATGAGGAGGAAGAGTAAGTTAAAAGACAGAACTGAAACTCAAAGTTTAAAGTCACAAGAAGGTAGATTTTTTTTGCTCAAAACAAATAATTCCCATGAATCATGGCTATCCATCAGTGAACTGGACTGTCTCAGGAAGTAGTGAGTTTCTTGTGACTTCAGGGATGTTCAGAGCAACAGGATGGTTAACTTTGTCAGGGATATTATAGAATGAATTCATGCTTGAGATGGGATGGGGCAAGGGGACATTGAACTAGATTATCTCATATGCCCTCAAGATTTCTGTATGTGGGAATTATTTATCTCATTTTATTTCATGAAGTTAGCCCATCCTCTATATCTTGGACTGATGGAATGTAACTTGATGCTCTCCTGCTTTCTAAGATGAAGTTATGTCCTGGTTTTTCCACAAAGATTACAACCCATAGACTGACCATCCTAATCTACAATGAGTTCCCAAATATAAATGATCTTTCATTCTGCTCTTCTTTCCTGCCTCATTCCTGCTATTTCCTCCCCCTTCCCTGTCCAAGCCCTTGAATAACCAAAAAAAAAAATGCCCAAACAAAAAAGGTCAATCCTTTTGGAAAATAAATTGTGTAGCAGAACAGCTCACAATTAAAAATGCATTATAGAGTTCCTGAAGATGAGTTTGACTACAGCCGACACAGGTGCTAGTGAAGGCAGATTATAAATGGCCTCTGTCAAGCTGAAGAAAGGTTATAAAACTGCTACATTTGGTGCTTAAAAAAGAAAATCAATTTTCTATGTGAGTGAAATGCCATACATATTAATAAAAGTTCAAGGGATCTCTTGCTCCTGTATGGCTCATCTCTGGACAGTAGCCACTGGGGCATGATGGATTCCTGGCCACCGGGCCATTAGTGTGTGGTAAAAGGCACATTCTGCCTGACTTGGGTCACTGAGACACAAAAACCTGGAAACAGTCCTGCTGTCTTTTCATCAGGCAACGGGAAGTAGCTCAGACCTAGGATCAGCCAAGTAACTTTTATCAGCTAGGCAATGAACTCTCCTCCCCCACTCACACCTGGACTTCCTTCATTTTACTTTGGCTGATGACCTAGGCTTACAGAATATTAGAGCTGGAAGGGAACTTAGAACATAAAATATTAGAACATAATGGGGCCCTAGTGCATAGATTGAAAAAGCACAGAATATTGGAGTTTGAGGAGTCCTTAGAAGAAAGAATGTTACAGAGGCAAGCAACCATCTCAGAAACCAACCAGTCTAATATTGAAATTTGGGCCCATGAACTTAAAAACAAAAATAGCTGTTCCTCAATATAATTGTTTTCCTTTGTAATCCTATGAATTTTATTTTATGTATCTGAAAATATTATTTTATGATGGAGTCTATAGACTCGACAAACCTTCCAAAGGAGCCTATGATCCAAAAAAAAAAAAAAAAATACTATGAATCCCTTGTCTATTCCAAACCCTACTTTTTACAGACAGGGAAATGGAAAAACAGAGAAATAACTTTGTATTCCCACAGTCACATGGGCAACTTCACAGGAGTAGTGTAGATCTGAGCATCAAGAGCCAAAACAAAGACTTTGGTAAGTCCTCTTTCAAATGAAAAGACTATAACTTAAGACAGAGAAGGAACACATGTTCTTGGGGAACGTTATAGGCAGCCCTTGACTGGAGGAGTGCCTTGCTATTTCAGCTTAGCTTTGGTCTCTGTCCATTTCCTCTCTTCCTCCTGAGTTTGCTTTCTCCTTTCATAATCTGATTTTTAATCATTGCACAGCCATTTGTTTCTGTTTCTAATTGTGCATTTTAATGTTCATTAATTATGGGATGCAAATTGCTTTGAGTGTAACATTTGTAAAAAACAGCTTCTCCTTCCCCACCCCTAGGATGAGAAGGCAAGCATAAAGGCCAGCTGCTCCACAAAGGAAAAGGAAAGTAGAAGAGAGGAAACAATGGGAGAAATAATGATGATGGGGAAAACCTCAACAACTTTTCCTTTGGCTTGAATGGGCCGGTGAGGGATCCCTGTGGTGTCAATGAGCAGCAAAACCTGGCCCGACTTTCTAAGAACTGGATACTTAGCAAAAAACTTAGCAGGCCACAAAAGGACTAGAAAAGATTTAAACTTCAGAGGGGTGGGTTAGGGAAGAGGGAAGGGAAGGTGAGAGCTAGATGAACCAAAAGAAGTATACAAAAGGGATGACAGTCCAGCATCTCAAAAACAGAAATATGATTGGAGGGGGTGTGGAATGAGGAATTTGCTCAGTGGCAATCAGACAGATTTCAATAAATCAATGGAAGTGACTATGTTTTCAGAGAGGACTCCTTTTTTAAAATAATAAGACCCATGTTTTGATAAGCTCATTGACTTTCCTTTGATGAACAGTAAACTTTATTGTGAACAATACCTTGCTAAATATGATATTTGGGGCAGAATCTGGTATTCTCCGCCAATTAGAGTAGCATATTTATAAGAGGTTTCAGGATTCCCCCCAGAAATGGGCATTACAAGTTTGTGAAAAGGAAGGCCCAGAGAGAAGAGACTTGAGCAGTGCCAGAAAGTGTCATCTACCTAGTGGAAAAGTGAGGACTGAAGCCCAGGTAGTCTCTTGGCTTCTTAACTGGTGTTCTATTACAACATGCCAACTGTATCCAAATTCCAATGGAAAGGATGTTCCTATCTGTAGCAGATTAGCTCACAGGGACTTGGGAGAGATTGAGGTTTCACTCAAGTTCCTGATGGGGATGGAAAAGACCTGTCTGCCATAAGGATGAGGCACTGTGGAAAGATGAAGGCTGAAAGGAAAGAGGAAGTCACTAACAGCATGAAGGGGGCTGACATAGCTTTGCTCACAAAATCTTATAAGACATCAAGATTGAAACCCAACATGTTGCTATTGAGTTTATAACCCTACATGGGGATCTCCTCTTTAGATAAGAGGGGAGAGTTAGAGACAAATAAAAGGCCAGCCTATTTCTCACAGGGGAGAGTAAACAAAGGGCCTACAAGAACACAGAATCAGAGCTGGAACTCTATCCTTTTATTTTACAGATGGTTAAATGGAACACTAAAGAGAGGAAATGAATTAACCAAGGTCACACGGGGGCAATTTGAATGTAGATCCTGATTCAAAATTCAGTGCACTATCCTGTAACAACACTATGTAGTCTATTTATTATGCAGAATCTCAGAAGGTTCTGAAAATTTTCTGAATGACAGCTTCATAATAGATGATTCAGAGAAAGTCCAAACCTTTCATGTTGACATTAAGGAATGTAAGTACCCTGTCCCTTTGATGACTCTAACAGAGACATAATTCTAGGATAAATGAATTATGGGCAGCTTGTTTCTATAGCAAGAGTGTTGAGGTTGGAATAAGCAGACCTGGATTTGATTATCATAGTACCTGGCACATAGTAAACACTTAAATATTGATTGATTGATTTTACTCTTTTTGTGAAAGAGATTGTGTGATGTAATGAATAGTAGGGATGGCCTCAGAGCCCAGAGGACCTGACATTTACTGACAATGTGACCACTGAAGAATTACTTATCCTTTCAGAGTTCCAGGGAGTCTATGAATCCAAGTTGATGAGAAGGTGCTAACCTGCATTGTTAGAGGAATCTCTTCACCTGGAAAGTCTCTTACTAATGAAATCCTTGGTCCAATCTATGTCTCCTATCCTCCATTCTTGTGGAAAAGATGAAAAGATGTAGACTAAAAAATAATTTAATTAATTGGGTTTAGAGGGAGTTAAATAATCAAAATGAGAAAGTTATTAGTGGTTCCATTTCAACTTGGCAGTGCTCTAGGGATTTATATGTGGCACTGTACTGTTCATCATTTTTATTAGTGAAATCACTTGGATAAGGACATAGATGGCATGCTAATAAAATGTGTAAATGGCACCAAGCTGTGGATGACAGATGCAAGATCCAAAAAGATCTTGACAGGCTAGGGCATCAGGCTGAACATGAAACGATTAAATTTGATAGGGATATATGTAAAGTTTTACATTTGGGTTCAAAAAATAATTTCCCAAGCACAAAATAGGAGAGGCACGTTAAATAGCAGTTTGTTAGAAAAGGCTGTAGGAGTTTTAGTGGATTTCAAGTGTCTGAAGAACAACTATACGTAAAAGAAGAATTTGATTTGTTTCTGTTTGGCCCCATAAGGCAGAACTGGGGGGAAGAGGTGAAAGAGACAAGGAGGAAAATATAAGTATGATCTCAAGAAAAATGTTCCCTCTAACTGGAGATCTTCAAGCAGAGGATTAAAGGTCACCTGTCCAATATGCCCTTGTGGAGATGCCTTTGTAGGTATAAATTAGAAAAGCTTAAAACAGATTAGAAAAGGTACCAATTAGTTACTCTATAACACCAGAATTCTGTAACTGCGTGATTCTTTCACAGCTGTGAACCTTGCTTGCTATCTGTACAAGTTACATGGGCATATTACTTCATATCTAGTTACTAAAGTTTCCCCATCTTTAAAATGGATCTAATATTACTTTTATTATCTATTTTTACCTTAGTGGAAAAAGCAAGATTTTTCAGTCACGGATTGTATCCTAGATGTGCTTGCTACCCTTGTGACTTTGGTAAAAACCCCTAGCCTCTCTAGGTCTCACTTTCTTCATATGTAAAGTAAAACAAATTTGATTAAATTATCTGAAATATTTTTTCCAAGTCTTGATCATATGAAATCTTATGAAAGTGATTTATAAACCTTTAAGCACTACAAAAAACTTATTTGTTGGTGTTCTGTGTTTCTTGGTATAACCCAGGTGGTAAAGATAGTGCTCTTCATAGGAGAATCTGCCGATGACAGCAGGGGAAAGGTGATAGGGCAGATGCAGCTGAAGATGTGGTCGACTCCGTTTATGTTTTCTCTCACTTGATACCCTGCTCATGTAGCTGACATTGATCTCTGGTGCAGGGTCCTTGTGTGTGGGCAGGAAGTTGTCCCTCCCCCACTCCCATGCTGCAGCTGTCAAACACTCTAAGCTCTTCTCCTGGTCTCCATCAGTTATTGCCAGCATTGATCTGGATGGCCAGAGTAGCCTCAAGCCCATAATTACAGTGAGTTTTAATCAACCTTGCGTCAATTCAACTGCAGTTCAATTTGTGATCTGCTGTGTCAGTGACATACAGGAGGGGCTATTTTCTGAAAAATGACTAGGGAAATCAATAGGCAGCTCATACGGTAGCCTGCCAAGAAAAGCACCTCCACGCCAATTCCTGGCCCATCTGGGGTTCGCACACCTCTGAAGGAAATAGGCCAAGATTAGCACAGGAGAGACCATTAATCAGGTCCTGAAATAAATCATGGCCATTGACTCTGTTGGAGATGGGGATCTGGCTATGGAGTTGGGCTATGCCTAGAACACACAAGAACTGGTAGGGCTATTTCTCTGTTTCTTATGAACTAGATATATTAATGTTTTCATATACATGTTAAATGTGCCTAGCAGAGTGTTAGAAACTATGAGATGTAAAGCAAAGTATGAGACATTGTGTCCACTCTTCAGGAGCTCACAGTTGTGTTAGAGAGATGACTCACCATAGAAAATAGTAAAATAACAGCATGAGACAGCCTGTATTTAGTTCTAAATCTTGTCAGCAGTGTTATGCAGTGAGATGGTTATTTGTCCCCCATGTTTCATTCATTTATTCATTCATTTATTTATTCATTCATTCATTCATTCACTTAGCAAACACTAAAATGGCTATTGTGTTCAAAGCCTGACTAACCACTGGGAGAGATACATACCTTTATGGAGTTTGAGCACACGACACAACTGTAGTGTATAATATATGATAAATCCATTAGAAAGAAGCAGAAAGCTATGTGAAGTTCAAGGGGAAGGTAGTTATACATACCCACATATGCCCAAGTATATACACATATTTAAATACATCAAGTAATTTGTGATTTTTCTTGGTATTAGACTAGGAGAAGAGCCCAGAGTGTTTGACAGCTTCAGCATGGGAGTGGGGGAGGGACAACTTCCTGCCCACACACAAGAATCCTGCACCAGAGATCAATGTCAGCTACATGAGCCGGGTGTCAAGTGAGAGAAAACATAAACAGAGTCCACCACATCTTCAACTGCATCTGTCATATCATCTTTCCCCCAATGAAAATCACAAATCCCTCATGCTATAAGATGACAGATTTAGAACTGGAAGGGAACTTAGAGGTTTTCTTGTCCAACTCCTTCCTTTTACAGTTGTGGAAACTGAGGCATAGAGGAAAGGAGTGAGTTTCTTATGGTCACACAGCTAGTTAGAAACAGAGATGGAACTCAAGTCTAGGTAGATAGAATCCAAGTAATAGAATTTTTCCTTTTATGCCATGTTCTGTATGAGGATCACTTGAAGGAACTGGGAATGTTTATTATGCAGGAGAACAGATGTATGGAGGTCATGACAGCTGCCATTAAGTATTTAGGTCTGTCTTGAAGAAGGATTAGGCTGATTGTATTGGATTTGAGAGGGCAGGATTAGACACAGAGGATGAAAGTGGAAGAGAGGTAGATTTAGGATAAATGTAAGAAAGTATTTCCTTATCTAATTCAAGGCACTATGCTATGTGCTAGAAAATAGGAAGGGAGAAAAGGAAGAAAGGAGGGAAGAAAGGGAGTGAAGGAAGGGAGAAGGAAGCATGGGTGAGAGAGAAGAAAGGGAGGGAGGGAGAGAGAAAGGGAGGAAGAAAGGAAAGAAAGAGAAAAAACAATCCCAATCCTCACAGAGTTTCTAATTTCCCAGCTACTCTTCAGGAAGTGTTGTGTTCTCTGTCATTGCATCTCTTCCATCAAAGGGTAGATGATTACTTATTGGGAATGTTGCAGAAGTAATCTTTCTTTAGGTATGCCTTAGCTTAGATAGCTCCTGAGGTCATTTATTCATTTAGTTGGCATTTATCAAGTATCTGGTCACTTTGCTAAGTGTTAGCGATACAAAACATTATAAAAGACAGTCTCTGCCCTCAAGGAACCTTAAGGTCTAAATGAACAAAGTGGGAAATTCCCATTTCTTCATGGTTATTCTCCAAAGTCTATAATCACCTTACCACAAGGTGTTTCTGGTTAAGATCTAATACTTTTAGATTAAATAACAGAGCCTTCTATTTCTTATCTCTTTTCCCCATTCCTATATGAAAATTAAAGAAAGTTAAAAGCATTTGTTACTTTGCTTTTCTTACTACCTTTTAAGTTTATATATATATACATATACATATATATATACATATATGTGTATGTATATATATATGTATATGTGTATATATATATATATATAATTGTCACTCTCAATTAGATTGTAAACACTCTAAGTACCAGGGCTGGAATCTGAGAGAAAGCAGTCAGTTCAATGGCCTTTATATTATAAATACAGCACCTTGCTCACATCTTAAGTCTTAGAAAATAGTCATAGAAGAGAGTGATAAAAACACAGGAATTGAAATTAGAGAACTTGTATTCAAATTTTAACTCTGATAGACACTACCCATGTGATCTTGGACAAGTCACTTGTTTTTCTAGGATTCACTTTCCCTAACAGTTTTAAGGGGCTGGATTAGATAATTTCTAAGCATATCTAAACCCTATGATGTTGGCTACCAGGCTGGTAGTTAGGTAATTTACAAAAGCCCTGGATCCCTATGCTATCAATTCTAGTGATTTAGGTTGGTAACTAGATGAGGTGCTTGGCTCCTGAGATGAGAAAAGTCAAAAGGGGAGTCAAAAGTATGACTGCAAGTGTTCTCAGGTCAGAGAAAGTCAATTAGAGGGGCTTGAACATTAGCTTCTATGTCCAGACTGGAAATATTTTTTTTCTTTTTTCATCTTTATTTTTTTGTGGGTAAATACTATTTTATTTTTTTTCAAATTACATGTAAAGATAGTTTTCCACATTCATTTTTTTATGAGTTTGAGTTTCAACTTTCTTCTCCCTCCATCCCTCTCATCCCCCTTCCCCCAGATGGCAAACAATCTTATATAAGTTATAGATGTACAATCATGCTTACATATTTCCACATTAGTTACGTTGTGAAAGAAATAGAACAAGAGGGAAAAGTCACCAAAAAAAAAACAACAAGAAAAAAGTGAAAACAGTATGCTTTGATCTGCATTCAGACTCCACAGGTTTTTCTTTGGATGTGAATAGTATTATCTGTGATAAGTCTTTCGGATTGTCTTGGATCATTGTATTGCTGGGAAGATCTAAGTCAATCATAGTTGATCATTGGACAGTGTTGTTGTTATTGCGTACAATGTTCTGCTGGTTCTCCTCACTTTATTCAGTTCATGTAAGTCTTTCCAGGGTTTTCTGAAATCTATCTGCTCATCATCTCTTATAGCACAATAGTATTCCATTACATTCATATGCTACATATTAAGCCATTCCCCAATTAATGGACATCCCTTCGATTTCCAATTATTTGCCACCACAAAAAGGGCTGTTATAAATAATATTTTTGTACATGTAGTTCCTTTTCTCTTTTTTATGATCTCTTTGGGATACAGACCTAATGGTGGTATTGCTGGATCAAAGGGTATGCATAGTTTGATTGCCCTTAGGTATAACTCCAAATTGTTCTCCAGATTGGTTAGATCAGTTCACAACTCTACCAGCAATCAGGCTGGAGAAATTTGAGCAAAGCCTCCCACACTTAACATGCTGGATCCTGTTTTATTCCCCATCCTTCGTAAGAAAAAACACAATTCGCACTGCTGTGGCTGCAGCCATGAACTCACTGCGACTCACTCCTGCTGATCAGCGTCATGCATCAGAAATGATTTTATATGCCGCTTGGCTCTAAAAAGCATGAAGCAAGAGCCATTGAACATATGCTTATGTGGATATATATTTACACAGCTTATGTCAAGTGTAATTTGGTGTGGTTTACAGATTTTATTTTTTTGCCACAGAAAGCAATTTAAAAGAAAAAGAAGGACCCAAACCAAATGGTGACAGATGTAGCTGCAAGTTGGACCTGCTGGGATTCCCTGAGATGGTGAAGGCAGTTGAGGGGCACAGGGAGATATGAAAGCCAAGGCTAACAGGATCATAGAAATAGAGCAGGAAAGGACCTCAGAGGCTATCTCATTCAACCTGCTCTTTATATGGATAAGCAAATTGGGGCCCAGGGAAGTCAGTATGATTTTTTAAAAGATGGGTAATCAGAGTCAGCTGGCAAAATTGTAAAGTGATTTTTTTAAAGATGAAAGTGAAACTGATCTTTATTATTTTTATCATTTCTGATCTACCTCCATTCACTCTCCTCCACTATAATGCATTAATGCACTCTGTATACTCAAATACAAAAACAGCAAATATTTAGTGAGTGCTTAGAGTGAACACTGTGGAAGTCCCTGGGAGAAAGACAGAGTTGAAATGGGACACAATCCCATCTTTCAGAGTTGCTGATCTGGTATTAGGATAGAAGGACTATCAGAGTGTTATCATAGCTGATACTGCACAATTGGTGAATTAGAAAGTTGTGGACAAGTTTTGTATGCATTTTGAGGGAGATCAGAGAAAGCTTCATGGAAGAGATCGTGTGTTACAGATAGATAAGAATAAAACACGAAAAAAGACTACAGGTATTCCATATATAGGAAAAAGCATGAACAAAGAAATAAAGACAGAGAAATAGAGTGAGACAAAGATAGAAAGATACAGAGAGATACAGGGACAGAGTAAGAGACAGAGAAGAGACAGAGGCAGATAGAGATGGCTGGAGAGAGAGACAAAAGGGTAGAGAAAGAGATATAGAGATGGAAAGATGGAGAGACAGATGGAGAATAGAGGAGAGAAGGGAAAGAAAAGAAGATGAGAGAAGGGAGGAGGGAAGAGGGGAAGAGTGCGGAGGGAAGGGGAAAGGAAGAGACAAAGGAAGGAGAGATGAGAATTGGAGAAGACAGACAGAAAGTGGGATTGGGGTAGGTTTGTCTGGCTAAAGTGTAGTGTATAAGGAAGAAAGTGCAATAGAATGAATCTGAAAGAGAAGCATCACCCTATTATGGGGGATGTTAGATTCCAGGCAGAAGAGAGAGAACTTTACTTGGCAGGTAACAGTGAACCCCTGAAAATTTATGAACGGAAGACTGGCATAAGCAGATATAGCTCTGTTTACCCCAGACTTGTCCTAGAAAACAGAACTAAGAACCATGAAGAGTAGGGGAATAGAAAGAAGGCAGATTTTAGCTCAGTCAAAAAGAAAAAAATCTCCCAAGTTAGAGCTTTCTAAAAACAGATGAATCCCCCATCATAGGAGACTTTCAAGCAATGCCTAGAAAACATTTGCCAAGGATGTTATAGAAGATATTCTGTGGTAAGTACAGGTGTGCCTATGTGAGCTCTGAGATCCCTTCTAACTCATATTCTGAGAAAAGGCAGGAGCAAGATAAAGGAAAGCACTGAGTCATGGCAGAACCCTGTTGTCTTCTGAGTGACCATGATGGGTAATGGACGTTCATGGATAGACTATATGACTGATGTACACATTCCCTCTCCTGATACAGATTGCCAGCTCTCCATGCCTTCTCATTCTGTTATTCTTGCCCATGTCTCCCTATGAGTTCTCCACTGGGGATCTACCTAGTGGTTCTTTAAAGATCTCATGGGCACCAGTGCAGTTTCCATGCTGTTCATCTATTGTCCATCTCTGTTATTCTATGAAGGATTCACTGATTATCATCCCTGTACTCAGTGGTGGGTGGGTGGTTTTTTTTATTCCATTCAATCTTCTTAAGAAGGCCTTTTAGAAGTTACCCTTAGGATAGGGATTTCAGGAAAAGCTACAGTGTAGTTGGGATAGAGGGCAGCCTTCTGGGGACAGAGAAACCTTACCCTTCAAATTATGCCAATTCTCCATTAAGGTGACATTGCCATTCTCCAAAATGACTCTGTCTTTCTTGGAGGCAACATGGCAAAATGGAATGCTTGATAAGGCATCACAAGGACATGGGCTTCAACCCTGACACTAGTTATGAAATCATGGACAAGATTACTTACCCTGTCTCAGTCTCATTTTCCTTATCTGAAAAATGGGGATAATAATATCTATAATACTTGGCAGGGAGTATAATCAGGATTAAAGAGATATTACATAAATGTCAGGTTCTTGGTTTAGATCTATGATCTCATTAATTTGGGTAACTTTCAATGTGGAAGTTCCTTCCACAGATACAGATGAACAGTCACTTTTAAATTCTTATCTTAGAGAGCTGTCTAGGGATTAAATGATTAAGGAACTTGTTCATGATCATGTAGTCATCATGTATCAGAGACAGGAGCTGAACCCAAGTCTTCCTTTCTTCTATCTGTAATGACACACTGACTCTACAATGTCATTTTTAGTTCTATTATTGAATCATTTTCTACAGCCACACTGATGCCAAAGAAATGATGAAAATAACACAATAACCACTCACATTTCCATAGGGACTTTTAAAAAATTTATAAGACAGTTCCCTCATATCTGCATAAGGCAGACAATGAGAGCAGAATTTCTCTGAATTTACAAATCAGGACTCTGAAGTCACTGTCTTCCTAAACTTAAGGATAGAAAGTGTGGATAAAAATCACATAGCTCTGGATGTGGCTAGGCCTAGAGAATATCAGGTTAGTCAGTATCTTCAGCAGACAACTTTCAGGGCCGCTATGGGCTGCTTAGTCCCACAGAATGGAGGTTTCATTTCTTCAGCTCACTACCCGAGGGGCCTTTGTCTCTCTACCATTTTTAGACCACAGGGAAGAGTTAATGATAGCATTGTGGAAATTCCCATTGTTTGCTTTCCCTGTATTCACAGACTCTCAACAGATCAAATTTATTTTCCCTCTTCTCCAAAATAACCTATTTTAAATTCTTGGACCATTCACAGCGTTTCTCATGGAGCAAGTGAAATCATAATACTACTCCTACTAATAATAAAGTTGTACATTTTCTATAACCCCTTGAGGTTTCTTCATGTAAATCTTATATAGTTTAATATTTCATATTATCATTTGCAGATGAAAGAGACTAAGAGCGAGTTAAATGACTTGGCCACAGTCTCACTACTACTAAAAGTGAAAGTTTGGATTCCAACCCAGGTCATCCTGTCTCTGGGTCTACCACTCTTGCCTTCCACACCAAATTGCCTCTCAGTGAAGAAAGAAAAACAAAATAAACTTACTGCATTGCGCAAGATCAACTAATATTTTAAACCATGCCCCTGAAAAATCTGGTGGTAATTTTGAACCACTTTGGGTAAAATATAAAAGAATGGTAGTGGTAAGAATCCAAGGAAAAAAATAAACATCTCAGGATATAGAATACATTAAATTACAAAAAAAGACAGTAGAAAGTTTAATATGTTAATTTTACAAGGTTAAAGATTCAGATTCATTTCTTAGTGTTAAGTCTCCAGTTAAAATTCTGTCTTGGATTCTTACTGGCTGTTCAAGTCTCTAAACAACTCTGCACCTCAATTTTCTCATCATAAAATGAAGGGGTTGCACTTGCTAGATTCTAAGGTCCCTTTCAGCTCCAAATCTACAATTCTAAGAATTTTTATTTTCTGGAAGAATGAATTCGAGTCATATTTCATGGCAAGAGTTTTGGGGACAGAATGGCAACTTCCAAACTCTTTTGTAGTTTGTGAGAGGAGACAGAAATATAGAGTAGAAAGAACATAGAATTTAGAGTCAAAAGACTTTGGATTGCCTCTATCACTGACTACCTATGCGACCTTGGGCAAGCCCCTCTGGATCATGATCTTTTCATGTGTAAAATAAAGCCTCAGAAGAGATGGTCTCTAAGATCCTTTCAGATCCAACATCCTATGATCCTAGAGATGCCCTTACAATAGGCAGAGAAGGTAGAGGTGGGAGACGAGGAGCATCTCAAAGGTCCTCACTGCAAATAACTCCTTAGATGTCTGGGATTCTATATTAAGTGATTTGCTGTTTTGTAAGAGTTCAGAAGAAAGATAACAGGAGCAGGACAGAAGAAAATACCTGAGTCTTGATTTCAGCTCTAACATTTACTAGCTGAGCAATGCCAGGAATCTAAAGCATACTGAGTTTAAGTGACTTGGCAAAGACCAAAAAAGGTAGCAAGCACCAGGTTTTAATCCCTGAGTCTTCTGTATCCCCACCTCCAGTGGTATTTCCACTACCACAAAATTACACATGAAGTTTATTACATAGCATCTCTGATACTTCTCTGAAATTGTCACTTGGGTTTCCCGAAGTGAGTTATCTTGTTATTGTTAGAAAAGGCAATTTACCCATAGCCAAGGAAAACTAGGTAGAGGGGTTGATCACGGAAGCCACTGATTAATTTGAGAAGTGTTCCCAATCACCTTGATAAGAATACATGACATAGACTTTCTATGGAAGTAGACATGTGCCCTAGTTGTGTGCTGAGAAGTTCTGGGGAATGCCTCTGACTGGTATTCAGTAACCAGAGCTGCCTCAAAGAAGGGAGTCTGAGGGGCGCACACTCTTATCTAGAGAATCACCCTTACTTCATGTTCAGCTCACTACTATTTTCCCATCTTTTTTTTTCCACTTTAGGCCTCCAGATAAGAGGGTAACAAGAAGTGAGGAGTAAAGAGAGTAGAAGGAATTTCCCCAACCTTGACTCACACATGTTCAGAAGCAATATTTGGTCATTACGAGAGGAAAATGTGGCAAGCAGCCTTTGCTTGCCCAGGAGAGCCTGAGAAAGGAGGTGCCACTTTTTCAGCTCCTGGTTAAATATTTTTGTTTTTGTTTCCTTTTCTAAGCACAAAACTGGAGAATAACAATACTAAATATGGTTTTGTTCCCAACTTTGGGGGTTATCTTGTGGGTAATCCTGAATTCTAGAGTTCTCAAAGTTTATATTTCCCAAGAAATCAAGAGTTCTTGGATTTGAGAATTGGGTATGAGCTTCACAAAAGATTTCCTTAACAACTGCTTCTTGGAGAGAAAAAAAAATGATTTTCATGTAGTTATAAAACCAAAGCTACATCATGAGGGATCAGGAGACCTAGACATTGCCAACCTTCTGTGATGCTATTATGAGTTGCTTGGATACTGAAGGTAGAAGGTGAATAAAAAACTTTTTTTATCCTCCATCTTGGGAGAGGGTATACAGGTCTAATGGGCCATTTGGGTGTTTTATTTTTCTGTTTTATTTCATGGACTCTTATGAGACCTTTGTACCTCATATAGTTGTTGTGGTAGAGGATACAAAGGCCAAACCCAATCCCCATATTGAACAATGAATTCCAATATAAAGAGTGGGATGTTGCAACCCACTTTTAGGGAAATCTAAACACAAACTATACCTAAACTTTAGTTAGGAGGTTTTCTTGCTCCCATATAGAGTGGAGTCAATGAGCTGTAGAGAGAAACTGCCCACCTTGAGATCAGACCTCCAAGATTAGATGTGCGTCCTCATGAACTCAAATACCTTGGAGAAGAGCTGTGCCAATGGTGACACTAGAAATTAAAATGAAGTGCCTTGATTCACAAGTCCATTGATTTATAATCATAAGAAGAAACCCATGAATAAGAAGAAGACAAAGTGAAGAATATTCAAATAAAGATAAAAGAAAGTGGAAATAGAAATGACACCATCATCAAAGGACAGTACAGAATACCTGAACAGAAAGAAGAAAATGAGGAATTCAGAAAAAAAAAATACCACAAGGCTGACAAAGAAGCATGATTAAGTAGTAACATTCTCAACCCAAGATGGAAATCTTATTAAAACCTTGTAATTTTCCTCCTCTAGAACTGGGAATTTTCAAGATCTTAGATATTGGCAGCAGCCATCCAGTTACTCTCTTTTCTGCTTCAAAATAATATTTTGTAATTCTTCAGCAACTCCAATAAAAAGTCTGTGTGTGAGAGCAAAGGCTCATGGGAGCACAAATTTTCTGAAAGGAGTCAGGGAAGGATTTGAGGGCATATGAAAAGGGCAATGATATTCAAACCAAATGACAATATAATTCTTATAAGACTTAGCTGAGATGAATGTCATAATAACACATAAGTAACACAGTATAAAGAAAAATGGACCTAGAAGTTGAGAGACCTGGGTTCTAGTCCAAACTCCATCACCAACTTAATGTGTAAGCTTGGTTAAATCATTCATGCTCTTTGCTTTCTTATTTAGACTGATAGAGGCAGCCCAGGCTATTTCATAGCTCACAGGTTTGACATGAGAGTCTTATGAGGGTAGATTTTTTTTTTAAAGTGCAGAAAATTCTTTTTGAAAAAGAAAAAAAGCATTATCATATTATTAGAATTGTTATTAGCAGTAGCAATTCTAATTACGAATAATACACTAATTCTAGATCCAGTGTCATTCTATATCATTCTGAGATTCAGAAAACAAGGTCTAAAATTAATAATTACAGACCACATTGCTCTTTTACTCTCTCATTATTTTCAACATATAAATATTGTTTCCATGAACGTGGCTATTAGTTGTTGAAGGCAGGTAACAAATATGCTTCTCTTCTAATCCTCTGCAATATCTAGTATAGTACTGGGTACATATTAGTTTTTATATGTATCTAAGTGTCAGAAAAGCAACATCAGAGCAGAAAGAGTACTACGTTTAGAGCTGAGAAACCAGAGTTCAAAGTCCTGGCTTTACCATCAACTGGCTGTGTGACCTTTGACAAATTGTTTGTCTACTCTGGGCCTCTTCATTTGTAAAATGAGGGAACTGGACTAAGTTATCCGAGACCTATTATATTCTTCTTAATTTCTGACATTTGAAACCCCAGGCAATGATATAACTTAAAGAGACGTCACAGATTATGTAGAAATATTATCTCATTTGATCTACACAACAAACCTGATAGCAAGATACTATTTCATAATTAAGGAATCTGAGGCAAATGAGGGTTAAGTGACTTGTCCAGAGTCACAAAGCTAGGAAGTGTCTGGGGTAACATTCAACCTTAGATCTTGACGCCAGGCTCAGTGCTCTATGTGCTGCACCACCTAGCTGCCTGCCTAACATACACTACTAACCTGACAGTGTTGTTGTAAAGAAGCGCTTTGTAAAACTAATGAACTCTAGAAATAGGAGGTATTACTGAAACCCATCTGAGGAGATTTACTGGGAAATGTATTAAAGACAATAAATGAGTAGTGTTCTCTAATTCACTGAGAACCATATTTGAATATATATAGGATTTCTCTTTATTAATTTCAATTATCCTAAAGTAGCTCATGCATAGAATTCAGAGCTAAAAGGGACTTTAGAGGTCATCTGTTTCAATTCTTCATATTAGAATGTGGAAACTGAGATTCCAGGACATTATGACTTTCTAATAGGTAGTCAGTATCGGAAGGGGCATCCGAATCCCAGTCTTAGGGCTCCAAATCAGCCTTCTTTCCATTCTAGCCTAAAAGGTTGGTCCAGCCCCTTCTTTTTACTGACAGGTTTGGATTCCACTTCAGACATTTATTAACTGAATGACCATGGTCAAGTCACTTAAAATTTCTAAGCCTCAGTTTCCCCTCTCTTCTATAAAGTGGGGATAACAACTATTGCCTACCTCAAAGGGTTATTGTAAGACTCAGGTAAGTATATGTAAAACACTTTTGTCAATTTTGCTAAGCATGTTCTCATTTTCTTCACCAACTCCAATCCTGCCTGGTTTCAAAGCTTAGCTCAAAGCTGATTCTATGCAAAAGTGCAGCTTAGGTGGTGGCAGTAGATACAGCACAGGGCTTAGAGTAAGGAAGTCCTGGGTAAAAATTTGCCCTCCCTTAGACACTTACTAGCTGTGGGACCCAGGCTAAATCACTTAAACCAGTTTGCCTCAGTTTCCTTATCTGTCAAATGAGCTGGAGAAGGAAATGGCAAATCATTCTAGTGTCTTTGCCAAGAAAACCCCAAACGGGGTCATGAAAAGTTGGACACTAGTGAAATGACTGAACAGCAATCTCTGCCAAAATATTGTACTAGGGTTATCACCACCTTCAAAGGGCTTTCCTTTCTTCACTGCTTCAGACCACAATCCTCCATCTCTTCTCAGATCCCCTTTTAATTCCTTTTCTCCGGCTACAAATCTGGCACAAATTATCTCTCTATTGCTCTCATGTTGTCATAGAACTTCAAGTGCTCTTGGCCTACTCAACTATCGCATCATGAGACCATGGAGCTAGACTTAGCAGGAAGCTCAGAGGAAACCTAATTCAATTTAAAGATGTGGAATTTGAGGCCCAAGTGACTTGCCCAAGGTCACACAGATAGTATGCGAAATAGGACTTGAACCTTGGTTGTCTGACTCTAGAGCCAGTGTTCTTTCTTCTGTACCAAAAAAGTCATGGCTATGTCTTCTTATTTATATCACCCACAGCACCTCCATGATGCTGTGTACAGAGCAGTGGCGTAGTACATGCTTGTGGATCAATTGAAACTGACCTGAGCATCACTTTCTCATTTTATTAGTAAGTTATATTATATATATATGTGTGTGTGTGTGTGTGTGTGTGTGTGTGCATGTGTGTATGTATGTATGTATATATATTGAAATTAGAGCCTTGTATTCTTGAAGGTATCTGGTGGAAAGAGAGCTGAGCTTAGAGTCTGAACATTCAAGTTCAAGGCACTGGCTCTGTAATTAGCCAGTTGTGTGGCCTTGGGAAGATCATTTCCCTTCTCTCAGCTTCAGTTGCCTCCTTTTTAATAGTAGTATTAGCTATCATTTATAAAGTATGTTAAAGTTTGTAAAATACTGCACAAATAATGTCTCATTTGGTCCTCATACCAATTGTAGAAATACTATTATTATCTCAATTACGTAGGTGAATAAACTGAGGCAGAGGTTAAGTGACCTGCCTAGGGTCACACAGCTAGTATGTGTCTGAGACCAGATTTGAACTCAGATTTGAACTTTCTGACTCCAGGTTCAGCACTCTATCCAGTGAGCTACTGGATTACTCAAACGTAAATGTAAACATAAATCCATATAGCAAAGGGGTGAACTATGTGTTTTATATGGTCTTTTCCATCTCCAGAATTTTGTGATTCCTTAATTTCTCTGCCTCACTTCCTCTAAGGGTATTTCAAGGTGATTACAAGTCAGTTCCTATGAAAAAGTTTCCAACCTATTTATTCCTTCATTTTAAGCATCTCTAAGTATAGTTTCTGAAAGCAGGCTATTAATTTGAAAGGCTTTTGACATATTCCATTTTTACCCCTACTCTCCCTTTGAACCACTCTCATATACAAATTACTGAACCATATTTAACTCAGAGATGACCTCTTGGGTCATTTTTCCCCAGTGGGATTCACTTGCTACACTTCTCTTCCTGTCCTCTCCTCAGTAGCCCCAAGTCTATATATTAATTATGTGTCCTCCTACCATTCCATTTTTTGCAGTCACCTCTGCCACTGAAGACAGGACTGGTGCCAATCCTCAAAATAGAAATCATCTGCCCCTCTCTTCCTTTTAGGTCATATCCTCAGGACACTGTGACATGTCCAGAGGGAGGAAACCCCTTTTGGTGCATTAACCATTCTGCAATGAGAGTATCCATGACTGACAAGCTTTGGCAGAATGCACCATTTTGGGGAATGCTTGAGCCTTTCCAGCCAAGCACTTAATCACTGGATGCAGATTTATTGCCTACTAACAGTTCATTCCTGTTTTTAATTTCCATTTTTCCTATCTCCCTGGCTTCATCTCTTCCCTCTGTCTGATTGAGTTCCTTTAGAAACTAAAGAGGAAGAGGAAAAATCCAAAGAGCTTTAAAAATACAGGCAGCCTCCATTGAGAGACAACACGGTGGAGTGATAAGAAGCCAGGCTTGGAGTCAAGAGTAATGTGGGTTTGAATTCCAGCACCGATTCTTGCTAGCTATATAAATCTGGACAAGTCACGTGATATTGTTGAACGGCAGTTGTTTTATCAGTAAAATGAATATAATAACATTTACACTATCCATTGTAAAGGGTTGTTGTAAGGAAAGTGCTTTGTGAGTCTAAAAGTACTATATAAATGTGAAAAAGAAACACATTTTATTATACTTTTACTATCAAAAGGAGTGCTAGAGGGAGCTCTTATTGTAAGACACCTAAAGTGACTTCATAAGCTTCTCTTCTGTTTCTCAGAAAAGGAAATGGAAATGGTATCTCAGAATGTCAAAGCTGGGGGCACTCTACAGGTCATATAGACTTGTGGCCCATGGAGTGTTTTAGGGGGTCACTGACAGACTGGGAAAATTATATCTATTTCAACATAAGTAATTTTCTTTGTAATGCCATGTATTGTATGTTATATATTTAAAAATATATTATTCTGAGAAAGACAATACATTTCACTAGATTGTCAGAAGGGACTGAGACCAAATTTAAAAAAAGTTCAAAACTCCTGCCCCATTTGAATGTTTGCATATTAAAACTGGGGAAATGAAATTCTAGGGTAGAAATTACTTGCCCAAGGTCATACAGTTCCTCCATGGCAACTACACTTCCCAAGTTGTAGCATCTTGTAGCAACAAAAGCAGTGGATTTGAAGTCAAAGAACATGGATTCAAATCAAGGCTTTAACATTTATGACCCCCCTGTATTGCAGTTTCCTTATCTTCCTAAGAGGAAGAAGGATCAGAAATTGTTGACAATGTAGGTTTCAGTGACATATGATGAGATAAATAGTAGAGGCAACTTTTAACCCTGCTTTACAAAAGAAGGCTAGGGAGGAGGGGACATATTTTGCTACCCCAGGAGAGAGACTTGCCCCCTGAATCTCGGAAACAGTGGCCCCTGATTGGTCTCTATGCGCAGTAAATGTGTCTTAGATAACACAAGAACCTGTGAGAAAAAACACTTCACGCAAAGAGGCCGGTTAAGATGGTCAAAAGAATGCTAGGTTTGAAATAGAGACATGAATTTGAATCCTGATGCAAACACAAACTCACAGTGTGATCTGGGTTAAATCATTTGCCCACTTAATTTCTTCATCTGGAAAATGAAAGAATGATTCGATAATCTCAAAAATTCCTTCCAACTTTCAAATCTTATAATTCCACGAATCTTTTCTGGATCTTGCCTCTTTTGGGGTAAAAGTAGAGATATTAAAGACACACACACACACACACACACACACACACACACACACACACACACTTCCCATTTTAGAACAGAGTGAAACCTGCCTCTTTATCTTTTCCAAAAATCAGGTTCTGATTTCTTCCCACCGACTCCGGAACTTCTTGTGGACTGAATGACAACCCAACATCTCATAGTGAGGGATATGAAGTGTCTCCTTCTTCTATGTCTCTCCACTCCCAATCAAAGTCTACTCTGTACTCCCAAAGTCCATCTGGGAATCATAGCGGCCAACGTCCAGGGAGGTCAGCCCCCTCCCGGTTATTAGTGCCTGGGCCTGGCTCCAAGGTGATTTCTTACTAGGCTGCTTCTCCTTTGCTCTCCTTCCATGCCCTGCTTTGGTTTTTGTTTCCTTTAATTACAGCCCAATTTAGTCATTAAGAAGGAAGAGGTGTGGGGAGGAGGAGAGATGCTTCATTTTCTCTGACTGACGTGGATTTCAATTTCCGCTGTGCTCTGTGCAGTGCTGAGAGGCGCTTGGCCTATAATTTATTGACAATTTCTATCTTAATACATCTTGACTTTTAAAAAGGTGGCATCTTGTTGTCTTCCCAAGCCATGCATGGTAATCAGGGCCTCAATTGTTTCTGACAATATCTGGGAGGCAAGATTACTTTTCCAGGGTGAAATGGTGAATGGAAGAAAAGGGAGGAACGAGAGGAAGAAACAAGCTGGAAAAAATGATACACATGCGGTTGTTCAGTGTTTTGTGAGGAGGGAAAAGCTTGGTTGAACCAGGCAAGCTGTTTCCCTAATGAGCAGTCAGAGAGAATGGACATAATGACAACACAAGGACATAGCTTTAGCCATACAAAGATGTACCTGCCAGACCAGGGGTGGGGAACCTGCTGTCTCAAGGCCACATGTGACCCTCTACATCCTCAAGTACAGCTCTTTGACTGAATCCAAACTTCACAAAACAAATCCACATGTGTCTTCAAGGCTACAAGTTTCTCAGCCCTATGCCAGACTAATCTTCCTGAAAAACATCTTTCATTGTGTATGTGTGTGTGTGTATATATATATATATATATATATATATATATATATATATATATATATATATGTATATATATGTATATATAGATATATACACAAATATACATACATATACATGCATATACACACACGCATATATGACACACAGAAAGATGTGTGGACCTATTACTTCATCAGTGTTGGGAATTCCAACTGTACAGTTTTGAAAGCTGTAAGAATTGCCTCTGTTCAGTACAGTGACCATCTCTGGTTCAAGAGGAAAAATGATGAAACATCCTATCTACTTCCTGATAGAGAAGTGAAGGATTTAAGATGCAAAATGAGAAAATATATACATACACACAGATACATATATGTATGTATCTCTGTGTGTGTATATATTGTTATATATACATATATGTATATATATATATATAACAATCCATTGGGAAATCTGTTTTGCTTAACTATAATATTTTTTTTACAAGGAATTTGTTTTTCTTTTCTTTTTCTCCCCCATTGGGTAAGGAGAAAAGGGATTTCTATTAATTAAAGAAAAGCTCACTAAAACAGACGGGTTGGGGGGGGCTAGAAACATGGAATATTACATGTACTTTCAGATTATATCTCTCTATTACTTCTGCTTAATTGTTTTGCTTTATTACCATAGAGTTCTCAGAGTGGAGGTAATCTAAAAACAAAACACAGCACAAATAAATAGCTAAACGAACAACTAAATAAAATGAAAATTCTCTTTATCAGTGCAGATTAGCACTTACTCTGTAATTTACAAAATTAGGGAAGGAGTCTTAACCATATGTCACAAAAAGTTGTCTCCTTAAAAATGGGATAATTTGATTTCATTATAGTTGGTTTTCTTTGTAATATCATATATTTTATTTTATGCACTTAAAAACATTCTGAGAAGGGGTCCAAAGGCTTCACTAGATTGCAAAGGGGTTCATGACATACACACATACACACACACACACACAAACTTAAGGACCATGTTTTAGCTCCTAGGAAACTGAGAAATAAAGTGACATGTATGGGGTCATGAAATTAGCATGCGTCAGAGGCAGGACTTGACCCCATTTCATCCTGATTTCACAGCTTGTTCTCTGTCTACAACAACAGGGTTCCTCTCTGTTATTTTACAGAGAAGGGAAAGCCTTTCTTCTTGGTACATAACCATTCTGCAATCGCAGTATTATTCTACTATAATTACTGTTCACATTTACACGTGAATTTTAGGTTTTAAAATTTTGCTATTTTATAGATTAAGAAACCAAAGCTCAGAGAGTTGAAGAGACCGATCTGAAATTACATAGTTAAGAATGTCAGAGTCAAAATTTGAAGACACATCTTTTTACTGAGGCAGGGATCATTGTATAGTACTGGGCTGTTTCTCATTGTTATCATCATCCCTGGAACTGTCAAAAAATATTTACTGAGCAAGGCCTGCAAGGCAAATCTGTGTTCTTACAGCTTAGAAGAACTCACCATCTTGTTGATCTCATAGTCTAGTAGTAGCTGTAGGTTCTTAAAGGAATAAGTCAAAAGAGAACTCAACTTGAACTCTGAAGACCTGGGTTTAAGGTCCTGGGTCGGCAATTAGCCAGCTGCCTGACCCTCGATTCTATCTCTTTTGAGACATAAATGTATACATAAATCTGTACAATAAAGAGGTTGGTTGAGCAGAACAAAGGGAGACTGAACATAGGACATACATGACCGACAATTAGCAGGCAGTATATTGAAAAGAGCAGAATGAGTGAGACAGATGGTAAGTGCAGTGGTAGAGAATCCCTGCAGAAAACAAGAAAACAAAAAAGAAATCCTGAAATATGTGAATGCCAAGGAAGTGTCCATGCACAGGCTTATTAAAAAGCAAATCTTTAGAAATGATGTGTAAGAAGAGCAACTGATTGCTTTATAGTATCAAGTTGAAGGCTGGGAGAAATAAAAGGGCTTTTAAAACTCTATTCATCAGCCTCTGTCTCCTCCGCTATCCTGATGGCAAGAGGAAGGGCATTTCTCAGACCCTGGGGGAAATAGAGTTTCATCATTTAACCTCGTGCCCTGCATCCAGAGGGGAAGGCTTCTGATTGGTTTCACAAAATGTTGAATTTTCTTGAACTCAAGGGAACTGATGGCCTTATTCTCCATATCTCCTGAATTATATTAGACAAAGGGAAGGATAAACTCTACCCACCCCCCAACACACACTCACTCACACAGGCACGTGTCTCTGCATCTTTATCACTCATCCTTTGTCAGGGACAGCAGCTCTTAGAGACCGGGAATTGAATAAGGATTGGAGAGTCTGAAGAAATGTGGGAACATAACAGTCCTCCCAGACAAGTTATTATGGTACAGTGGACAAGGGACTCACGACACTTAGGGTCTAGGCCTCAGGGAGTTGTCTCAAGCCAGCAGAAACCCCCTTGGGCTAGTAACTATTTTAAAGTAGGCTTCAGTTTTTCTCACTTTACAATGTGGGTTTTGTTCTACAGGACCTTAAAGACCTCCATTGCTAATCTGTTTCTTTAACTTTATTATTTTGATCCAAGGGAGGTAGCATACATACTACATAGTCAACTACCATCAGAGTTATGGTAAACTCTATTCAAGGTTCTCCTCTGACACCTACTGAGTATATGGCTCTGGGCAAGTCAATTAATCTTCCATTGCCTCAGGCCACTCTCTAAGAAAACAAGTTGCAGAACAGTTGCTGATCTTCCCTAGAAGAAGGACTTTTCTCGTGGGGTGATCTTTATACTAATGGAATCATACATGTGTACAAAAAAAAATCAGCTCCAAGATGAATTCATTTGTCTTTAGGTTGAAGTCAGAATCTTGGAAAGGAATACCTCCAAGATGCTGAACATCCTCTTGTAGCTGATATTCTGTTGCTAGCTCAGTATTTTTCAAGGGACTGCACAGATTCTGCAGTAGAAATATACTGGAACTTCTCTGAAAATCCACTTCTATTCAAGAGCCTAAAGTCTGACCACAGCCTGAGACTAAGACTCTTGCAATAACTTGCACTGGGATACCTCTCTTTCTTGACAAACAGAAGCAGCATGTCATTTCCATGAAGGAATGACCTTTAAAGTATCTCAGGGAAGAAGAACCATCCCAAAAGTCTGGGGAAGCCTTGGATTCTATGCTTTGGGGAATCCTGGCTACTTCATGACTGGCATTTATACAGTGACTCACAAAGGGAGCTGATAGAGAACAAAGTGGCTAGCCCAGGGGGGCTCCTAATTCTAATCTCTATTTAGCCAAAACAGTAGGACTCTCCATACCCTTTTTATGCTACACCCTTCAGGCTGCCCTAGAGAATGATTTCCACTTCTTTAGAAGAGGCATTCAACTTGTTCTCCTTAGTTCAGATATCAGAACTGGGAACAAAGAATGCAAGTTGGAGAGAGGCAAATTTCCATTTGACTGAAGGAAAATCTCCTAACCTGTGTAACCATAAAAAAGTGAAATGGATCACCTTAAAGGGCATCAAGCTCCTGGAATGTAACTATGAGGAAACTATTTTAGAGAGGGGAAGCAATTTACTTATGGTTAGGTGGAAGAGTATGGGGTGGTGTGGTGGTGACTGATGGAACACCTGCATTTTCTTGACCCAAATTAGCATGAGCAGCAGTGAGTCGATCCGTACTTTGTTGCATCTCAGCTTCAGAGGCTGCATTGAGTGCACAATTATCTGCAAACAGAAAATCATACACCAACACTCCTTCCACTTTAGTCTTCGCTTGTAGTCTTTTCAAGTTGAAGGATTTACCATCAGTGAGGTAGCTGATCTTGTTGCTGTGTTTATCTTCATTGAAAGCATTTGACGACATGACTGAAAACACCATGCTAAAAAGCATGGGAGGGGGCACACAGTCTTGTTTTACTCCCCTGGTGACTAAGAAAGTGGGAGAGTGTTTGGGAGGCTCGGGAGGAAAGTGTGAGCGAGAAGATACTGACTACCAAATTGAAAGTCTACAGAAGCATTGTGCTGACCTGGTTGTTGTACGACTGTGAAACCTGAAGAGTATACCAGCTCCACGCCAGAAAACTGAATCATTTTCATTTGAATTGCCTCTGGAAGATTCTGAAGACCACCTGGCAGGATAAGGTGGCACACACTGAAGTCCAAGTATATAAACTCTATGGCAGAGAGTGTAACTGTGATGGGCTGAGCACATTATTCGAATTCCAGATGTACACTTGCCCGAAAGATTATTTTGTGGAGAACTCATATAGGGTAAGTGCTCATGTGGTGGTCAAAATTAGCTATACAAGTACACTCTCAAGGGCTCGCTTAAGAGCTCTGAAATTGATTGTGTGACATGGGAGACAGTGGTGTAGGACTGCCCACATCAGAGAATGTTCTGTGTTCTATGAGCAAAGCAGAATTGAAGTAGCTCAAAAGAAACACAAGATGTGCAAATTTAGAGAATCCACTGTTTGTTCCTGACCTGTGGTAGACCATTCCTAGCCCATATGGGTCAGATCAGCCACAATCAGATGCATTGTAACTTGACTCTAACATAGTGATATCATTTTGGTCTTCTTCAAGACTAAAGGACAATGACCAGGTAGAACAGTGAATAGACTGCTGAGTCTGGAGTCCCAAATACCTGAGTTCAAAAGACTTAGCCTGTTTGCCTCAGTTGTCAATTGGAATAGCACTCAGGATTGTTGTGAAGATCAAGTAAAATATCTGTAGATTGCTTAGCACAGTGCTTGGCACATAGCAAGGGCTGAAAAAAAATGTGTTTCCTACCTTCCTTTCTATGGTTCCACAGTTAGTCAGAAAGCCAAAAGAGACCTCACATCTCCTGACTCCTACCCAAGCCAATGATCTTTCTACCACAGAACCCACCTCAGTTCTCCACCATTGGAAATATTCAAATGCAGGCTGGATGACAATGGAATATCTAAAAGGATATTCATGGTCAGGTAATTTCAATATGAAGTCCCTTGGCTTATGATAGGACACCTGGAGTCAAGAAGACTGAGGTTCAAATCTAGGAAAGCTGTACTTGGTGGCCTCTCCCATTCTTTTCATCTCTAAATCAATGAGCCTATGATGACTTGGTAATCTCTTCCCTTCACATTAGAACCATGCAAAGAGTGCTAACTGTAGAAGCAAAACACAGATCCACCATTGATGCTTAATATCTTTGTGATCTTGGATAATACCTTCAGTTCTTCAGGCTTTATTTTCCTCATCTTTAAGATAATTTATCTTAAAATTTATCTCAGCAGTCTCTGGGTCCCTCCCAATAATGAGATTTTTAAGGCAAATGTCAACTGCTCAAATGCTACTTCCTCCATGAAATATTTTTGAAAAACTATCCAGAAGAGATACCATTCTTTCATCCTCTGTTTTCCTAGTGTTATCCACTTTTTTAAACTCATATTCTACCATTTACCACTTACTGACTGGTTTTGTTAGGCTGTTAGCTAACTGCTGATGTTTACTATTTTTTTCCTTCATAATAAGATTGGAAATCTTTGAGAGAAGAGATCATGCTTTATACTCTTATGCATCTTTCATGGAGTTTACGACTGAGTGCTATACATGGTAAGTACTCAAATATTTGTAGATTGACTTATGGACTAGGTTGTTCTTTTGAAGGCCCAAACAAGACTTCATGTAGGGTTCTTGTACAATATGTTCATTTGGAGAATACTGGATGTTAGTGGTGACCCATTACTGTGCTAGAATGCCATGCAACATCACAGTTCTCTCATCCTTCTCCAGTTGACTATTCTTTGACCAATGATCTTTTCCACTTTATTTCTCTGACTCATCCCTCCCCCTGCCTCTTCACCTCAACTCCACAGAAGCTCAGTTGGATGGGACCTCAGAGACTATTAATTTAACACATACCAAAGTAGAATTATCCCTGTAACCTAGCAACAAAGCATCTCAATTCTAACTTGATCCTAATCAACTTTATCCTCTGGGTCTGGCAGTACATACCACACATCCAGTTGAATCTATTTGGCGATCAGACACACACTTGAAATTGCGGGTGCACCCTCCATTATTGCGTGAACAGTCACGGACAGGCCCAAAGGAGGAGAGTAGATCATTGATGGTCTCAAAGTAAGTAGACAGCATTGCTTCTTCCCTTGGAGAGAAAGGAGACTGTTAAAACCAAGTGAGATGAATGACCTATCACTTTATCATAATATTCTGTTGTGTTAAGAACCTGTAGGTTTGAGAACAACACTACAGTTTACCTAAAATTTATAGTCTTAAAGAACTGTTTAAACCTTAGAGAGACCAAGTGACTTATTACTGGTCACATAGCTGGTAGACATTAGAAGTGGCCTTTGAACCCAGGCCTTTCTTCTCTACATACTATGCTACTATATAAGAATAGTAGAAATAATGCTAGAGATGGTGATGGTGGTAGCGGTAGTGGTAGTGGTGATGGTAACAGCAGCTCACATATTTGTAGCACTTTACAAAAACAGTGCTGCTCAGACAGGAAATGGAAAATCAGAGAAAATAAGTTAGGGTGGTATACTGGAAAGAACGATGAATTTGGAATCCAGGCCCTGGGTGCAAATTCAAGTCTTGCTACTTATCAACTAAGTGAAGAAGAAGAGATCGTTTAACCTTAATAGGGAGTAGAATGCTGATGATGCTAATAATAATAGCTATTATTTCTATAGAACTTGTAGCTTTGCGAACTGCTTTATATACGTCATCTCATTTGATCCTCACAATAGATCCTCATAACAACCTCAGCAGGTAAGTGCTCGTAGCATCATCATTCTACCATTGAAGAAACTGAGGCAGAAAGACATTAAGTGACTTGTTTACGGTCACACAACTAATGAGTCAGATGGCAGGATTTGAACTCAGGGTTTCCTGACTCTAAATGCATCACATTACCCATCAGTCACTATCTAGTGACTCATCTGTAAAATGAAGAGGTTGGACTAAAAGATCCCATGATCTTATAGCCAAATAATATGTCTAGGACTAAAATAGAAGGTAAATATCAGATTGGAATGGAAACTGGGAAATCAGTACTCTTTCCATACCATCTGTTTTTGTCATGAGTAGAGGAACTAGGTCGGAAGAATGACTCTTTTTTTCTCTCTCTCCTTTCCTTCCCTCCCTCCCTCCCTCCCTCCCTTCTTCCTTCCTTCCTTCCTTCCTCCCTTCCTTCCTTCCTTCCTTCCTTCCTTCCTTCCTTCCTTCCTTCCTGTAAATAATATTTTATCTTTTCCAATTACATATAAAGATAATTTTCAACATTCATTTTTTATAAGATTTTGAATTCTAATTTTTTTTCTTCTTCCTCCTCTATCCCCCTCCCCTCCCGAGTTTGGCAAGCAGTCTGATATAGGTTATACAGGTGCAGTCATGTAAACATATTTCCACATTAGTCATGTGATAAAAGAAACAGAATAAAAGTGAAAAGCTACAAAAACACCCCCCAAAAGTGAAAATAGTATGTTTCCATCTGTATTCAGACTCCATAGTTCTTTCTCTGGATGTGGATAGCATTTTCTGTTATGAGACTTTGGGAATTGTCTTGGATATTGCATTGTTGAGAAGAGCTAAGTCAATCATAGCCAATCATTGCACAATGTTGCTGTTACTGTGTACAATGCTCTCCTGGTTCTGCACATTTTATTCAGGATCAGTTCTCGTAGAAGAATGACCCTTTTTCAGCTCATAGAAGTAGCTAAATGGTTTAGTATATAGAGGACAGGATCTGGAGTCAGGAAGACATAAGTTCAAATCTATCTTATGATACTAACTAAACCTGGGCAACTAACATACATGCTGCCTTGCCTCAGTTTCCTCAACTGTCAAATGTAGATAATAATAGTACCTATTTTCCAAAGTTGTTGTGAGAATTAAGTTAGATAATATTTGCAAAGCACTTAACACAGTTCCTGGCACATAACAGGCCTTAATAAATTCTCCTTTCTTTCCTTCCTTCCTTCCTAGTGAAATCAGGTTAAGTGAAGACCCCTCAGGCATGAATTCCCCAAAACTACCACCCTTCTTCTCAAAGTTAAAATAACTAAGTATCCCCCTTAGACAAATAAAATGCTCCAGAATGGAGGAGACCCACCAAAGTTCCTGTCACGCGACCTGACCTGGTGTACCGCCTCCTCTTCACTTCCCCTTCACCACCCGCTTATGCCACATCTGCATCCTTCCCTTAAGTCCCATATTTGGTAACAAAAACCCTCACTGATGAGCAACGATCCTTTCTGTGTTCTTTGTCTCTGGGGTAGATTCCCGCACTTAGACTGTATGCTGGATTCCTAGCCAATGGGAAGAGAGGCTAGTGGGCTTCCACTTTAGGGAGTATATAATGTTGTACTCCACTCCACTCAGGTACACCCCCTTGCTGACACTGCCCATGGTCTCGCAGGAAGTGCCCCTTCTCATGAGATTGTAATAAATTCCTTTTTGCCTGCTACCTTGAGAAGCTTCTAAGTTTAATTTGAGTAAGGGTTGCTGTACCCTACACATTTCCTTCTTTCTCTTCATCTTTCCTTCCTTCCTCTCTTCCTCCCTCCCTCCCTCTCTTCCTTCCCTCCTATAAACCTCAGTTTATGAGTTCATGCCATGAAAAGTCTACAATAGGCAGGCTGACTGGAGAAAGCTTAAAGAAATCCCTCAAACACACCTCATTTCCATAGCCTGCGGCAGAATGGGGTTAGCTTTGGGGAGGGTGACTAGTAGAGAGAAAAGAAGAAAGAAATGAAGACAGTATGAGTCTTGTCACTTTTGAAATATTGAGAGGAGCTGAGGCACTCAGAGAGCCATTAAGGCTATTAAAATATTAACATCCATAGAGGGAGAAAGAAGAAAGGGAAGGAGAGAATGAGAAAGAAAAAAGGAAAGATGCTAAAATGTCATCTTTTAGTAGATCAGGGTGACAGCTCTGTCTGTACAAACAGGGAGGCTGTTAGCTTCCAAAAGGATTGATTCTGCATAAACACTCGTTACACAAGAGGGACATTACTGAAAACATGAAGACCTGACAGAAGGGCTGTTACTAAGTCAAGGAAAGTGAAGGTGTCAGGTTGGGGAATGTGGTATCTGAAAACAGTTGGGAAGAATACATTTAAGGGAGATGTTGGTATTTCTTGGCTTAAAGAAATGCTCCCTCAACCCAACTCTCCACAGCACACTCAGGCTTGTTGATTTTTATTAGAAGGGGTTCTACAGAGGCAAAAGGACAAAGGGTATGATGGCAGTGCAGTGATAAAAAAAGAACATTGGATTGGAAATCAGGAGACCTGGGTTTGAGTAATACTGCTTTTGCTAACTAGCTGTATAACCTCGGGCAACTTGTTTTGCCTTTTTGGACTTCAGTGTCCTTGGCTGCAAAACAATGAGGCTGGATTAGATCATATTCTAGCTCTAAAGTTCTTTTGACTTGGAGACTTGGAAGGTCAGCCATTGACTCATTCTCACTTTAGTCAAGTTTCATGCTTTCTCTGGAGTTCAATAGATACTTCTAAAACTAAGAGTAATACCATGTTTTACAGATGAAGTAGTCCTGAGGCAAAGGTAGCCACTTATATAAAGTGATTTGAGGGGCATACAATGGGCCCTCCTGCTCAGAATTTTTCATCCATCAATCTGGTTTGTTGCTGGCATTCTAATAAACCTTTTGACTAGTAGTGCTATAAATAACATGGGGTACTAAGTGGTAGAGCAGATAGAGTGCTGAACTTACAGTCAGGAATTCAAATCCAGCCTTACATATTTCTATGTGTTTGACCTTAGACAAGTCACAAACTCTATTGCTCTCAATTTCTCATCTTTAAAATAGATAAAATAATAATAGCACCTATTTCATCTGGTTAATGTGAAGATCAAAGGATTTAGCATATATAAAGCACTATGAAAAATATATACATCCTGGTTATTATTAATAACAATAGAGAACCCTTATTATTTGATTCCTCTGCCCTGGGCTCAAGGAGTTCATATTCTGGTAATGTCAGTAGAATAGCTTACATTTGTATACTAGCACTTTAAGGCTTACAAAGGACTTTAGCTCATTATCTTATTTTATCTTTACATTGCCTTTGGGTAGTGAAAGTATTACCAGTTCCCTCTCTGTCACAAGTGAGGGAACCTGACGCTCAAAGGGATCACATGAAGAGGTTGTCAGAATTGGCATAGGGCAAATCTGTGGCTCAAACCCAGGTTTCTTCTGACTCCAGGTCCAGGGTACTCTCCAGTCAACATAATGGATTAAAGCATTATAGTATCTGGGCAGGGTCAAAAGATCAGTGCATTGGCTTAATTCCGTGGTATCTATTGTCAAATAAGCATAATGAGGCCCCAAGAGAATGAGGTAGAGGATGGTGATGTGTTGCTAGAGGTTGACAAAAGATCAGGAGAGAACCTGTTTCATTGTAGTGGGGAACTGAGGTGGGTACCCAAGGAAGTCTAAGAGCACTGACCTTCTGTTTGAAAAGCTCCAAAATAAACCTTGCATCCTTCCACATCTTGCCAAGGACCAGCTCTAATCCCAGGACTGCTCTGGCTAATGATTTATGCAAACCGCATGATAGCATTTTGCAAAGAAAAAAGGGCATTTTTTCCACTGTAGCATGTAACGCCCTGAACAAAGCCCACTGAATAGCAGGGTATGATATTTCAAAATGCTTCTCCAAAAAAGATCCTTAAGAAAAAGTATGCTAGCCTGGCTATTTACATGCTTGACTTCAGAAGAATGGAGTTGTGGGCCATAGGATTATTGACTTTAAAAGAGATAGGAAATTAATAATACTAATAACAATAATAAACTAGCAATCAGATAAAATTTTAAGATTGGAAAATAATTAACAGTTATTTTATTTTGTCTTCACAATGACTCTGGGAGGTAGGTATTTATTATCATCAGCGTTTAGCGAAGAATAAACTGAGGCAGACAGCGACTTGCCCAGAGTCACACAGCTAGTAAATACATGAGGCAGTATTTGAACTCAGGTCTTCCTACCTCTAGGTCAAGAGCTGCATTCATGGTGAAATTTAGAGGTCATTGGAGATTATCTAGTCTAGGAAACTCTTGTTTTAGGTGAAGAAACTGAGAGCCAGAGAGGTTAAGTGATTTTTGTCCAGGATCACAGAGGAAAGCAGATAGAACTGAGGTCTGAATGGATCTGCATCCATGTCTTTTGGCTCCAAAACCAACGCTTTTTTCCCCTCCATTATATCATGCTGTTTCTCTCTTTGACTCATCTGTAACCAAAAACCCTCTTTACGGTATTCAAAACTAGAATGGGTTGTTAGGAGGTAGTGGCTCCCTTCCCTTTTGCTCTCCTTCCTCAATGCCTCTCCTTTAACTTCTAGCAAAGGGTGGTTGATCACTTGTCAGAATGTAGAAGGATTCATAGTCAATTACGAGTTGTATTAGCCGGCCTCTGAGATCCATCCCTTCCAATGCTGAGCCTAAGAGATACTGTGATTCCTGCTGAATCTAAAGATCCATCCTCCATCCTTGCCCACCCTGGGAGATTTACCACCTGTCTGACCTAGCCCACACAGGAAACCAAATAACACGACCCTCCCTTCAGTCCCGGCTCTGCACTGGTCCTTCTATATCCATAGTCATATTGTCTTCAGGTCCATTTTTACTTAAACTCAGGAGGTATTGCATGCCCAGTCCCTTGCTGGACATCTTTGACAAATATAAAAGACCAGGGAACTCATGAATTCTTTTCATGCCTGAAAAGTTTTCCTCACAAATAACACCAAATTTCATATATTTTCCTAACTGCTCAAATTCTCACTCAGGACTCATTGACTCATTTTACACACAATTCCAAAATACTTGGCTATTTGTTTTCCTATATCATAGCAAATGACAGTAATAATGAATATTTATATAGCACTTTGAAGTCGCACCTATCATTTATTTATTTATTTTTATCTCTACAACGCTGTGTGGAGGTGCTGTTATCATCCTCATTTTACAAATAAAGACACTGAGTCTTTAGAGAAGTCAAATGCCTTGCCCAGCTACAAGCAGTAGATGTAAAAGCAGAAAAGAGTAAGGTAAATTGCAAGTGGCAGGCCCAGTAACAAGGGACAGTTGATAGTGGGGACAGAGATCCTTGGTTATTGGGAAAACAAATAAAATAATGAATATACTAGATACAATACCTCTGAAAGTATAGTACCTAGAGTACTATACAAGGACTTTGGCACTGATTATGAGATATGGGAGACAGTGATACAGGACCTCCCAGTATGGTGTGCCAGCATCAAAGATGACATTTACTCTGTGAGCCAAGAAGTGAAGTAACTCAAAAGAAATGTGAAATGCACAAATTTAGGGACATCTCCATTCTAAATGTTCATTTAGATTACTGATGCCTGACCTGCAATAGAGACTTCTAAGCTCATATTAGTCTAATCAGCCATAGATGGACACACTGTACCTTGACTCTGACATCATGATGTCATTTTGGTCCTCTTCAATGAACCTAGGGCTAGTTAGTGCAAGGCCTGGTAACCGTCACATCAATCTTGATTAGCTGTCAGGGCATCATTGTGTTAAGGGTTTCTCCCAACAGTTCATGATAATAACCTTGCAAGATTAGCACTAGACACTGAGGTAAGCAACAGATACATACATTTCTTATTAATATACAACTTATATCCGTACAAGAGAGGTGATAATAAATGAATAGAGATGGGCAAACTTCTCTAGAGAAGGATAAACTATTTCCTAACTTCAGAGGAACTTTGCCAATAAGAGCTCAGGAAGAAGCTCACTCCTTTGGTGTAATGTCAGGGAAAGGGCATAGGACCCTTACTGCTAAACTACTATGGGAGGATTAAATGGGGCCCAGGCAGAATAGCCCTCTCTAGCCATAGTCCAGGTTTAAGAATGCCAAGTTGAGTCATTATACCAAGAGAATGCTTGAAAGCTGAGTTCAAATTACCAAGCTGCCGTCAGAAATCTGATATCTGGTCCAGAGAAGCCAAATAGAGAAAACAGAAAAAAATGAAAGCAACAAAGAGAAACAGGTTCAGATTCTTAAGATCGAAGTCAGAATTACTAGAGTTGAGAATAAAGGGAAGTTCCAAAGTTCAGTATCACAGACTGAGGGCCAGCTAGGTGATGCAGTGGATAGAATACCAGTGCAGGAGTCAGGAGGACCTGAGTTCAAATCTCTCCTCAGACACTTGACACTCACTAGCTGGGTGACCTTGGGCAAGTCACTTAACCCCAACTGCCTCATCCTGGGTCATCTTCAGTCATGTTGATGAATATCTGGTCACTGGATTCAGATGGCTCTGGAGGAGAAGTGAGGCTGGTGACCTGCACAGCCCTCCCTCACTCAAAACAAAGTCAAGTACAAGTCATGTCATCATTTCTCTGATGGCATGGTCTTCTTCTTCGGCAATGAAGGATGAACACACACATCAGCCTTTCCTCAGTCTCCATCTTTCTTGACCCTTCTGCAGCCTTTGACTCTGCTGACCACCTTCTTCTCCCAGATAGTTTCTGCTTTCTTACTCTTACTTTCTGACTTTTGTTTTGCTGGTTCTCCTCCTACCTATATGTAGACTTTTCTTCAATCACATTTGCTGAATCTTTATTAAGGTCATGTAGATCAACCATAGGTGTCCCCTACAAGTCTGCCCTGGGCCCACTTATCTTTATCTCTGTACTCCCTATTTGTTGATCTCATCAGCTTCCATGTATGTAATTACGATTTTATGCAGATGGTTCCCAGATCCACAAATCTAGCCCAGTCTTTCTCTTGAGCTATCTCCTTAGAATTTCAACTCCCTTTTGAATATCTTGAACTGAATGAATGTCCCCTATTCATCTCAAAGTCAACATACACAAAATAGAACTCGTCTTTTCTGCCAAACCCTCCCCTTCTCTGAAAGCTCCTTTCGTTATAAAAGGCACCACCATCTTCCTAGTCACCATAGTTGACAACCTTGATGTCATGCTCAACTCCACACTTCACTCACACTACCTATCCAATCCATTATCAAGTCTTATCTTTTCTGCCTTTACAGCATCTCTCAAGTATGTTCCCTTATGTCTGTTCCTAAAGCCACCACCCTAGTTAAGGCCTTCATTGCCTCTTACCTGAACTACTTCATTAGTTTTATAATTGGTCTCCCTGTTTCAAGTCTCTTTCCACTGCAATCTGGCTTAGCTGCCATGGTGATAGTTCTAAAACAAAAGTCTTGACCACATCACTCATTTGCCCCCTATTTTCTCTGCAATCAAATATAAACTCCTTTGTCATTTAAAGTTCTTCATAACCTGATGCCTCTCTCTATTCTCAGTCTTCACATATTTTATTGCCTTTAAACACTTTATGATACAGCTGCAATTCTTACTTGCTATTACTCACACTAGGGAAAGTCTCCCAGTGCATCCTGGGCCATCTCCAGTCATCCTGATCAATATTGATCATTGGACCCAGATGTCTCTGGAGAAGAAGTGAGGCTGGCGACCTGCACTGCACTCCCTCACTCAAAACAAAGTCAAGTGCAAGTCATGTCATCATTTCTCTGATGTCATGGTCTTCTTTGACAATGAAGGACGAACACAACAACTCCCACTTGACACTCCATATTCTAAATCTATGTCTTTGTGCACTGGCTATTTCACATGCCTGCAATGTTCTCCTAACTCATCTCTAAGGAGTAGCTTCCCTGGCTTTCTTGATCATTGTGGTTGAGGTCATTCATCCTTCGTTCTCAAGGAAGAGCAATGACATCAGGTAGGTGACATCTTGACTTGCAAGTGAATTGGATTTAAGTGAGGCAGATCAGTGCAAAGTTATCAGCCCCACTCTCTCCTCTAGAGTCATCAGAGTCCAATGGGAAGGCATAGGTTAAGATGACTGGCTATGGCCCCAGATGCAATGGGAGACCTTGGCCTTTTTAAGCTAAGGTCTTTTCTAGATCTCAGTTTGTCTGAAGAAACACGCATTCAGTAATGGAAGGCTAGGTAGGAAATGAAGCAAAACATGGCCTAATTTACCTTCCTCAAAGAATTTATGTGGCAGGGGAAAACCCTCAGAACTTCTGGCTAAGCTTCTTTGAACACTCAGTTTCAATGGCACCTTATTCAAGAGGCCTTTTGTGGTCTCCCCATCCCCACCCCACCAAGTAACTACCTCTGAGATTATCTTTGATTTACACCATATAAATTTGGTTATTTGCCTATTGTGCTTTGCCTTTTGGTGCTAAGGAGCATCCTACACCATAATACTGGCCATGAAATACATTACTACAAGTCCACCAAGAGTCATGCTTTACCACTGGGAAGGAAAACTGGAAGTTTCTCCAGATATAAACAGCCATGATTACAGAATCATATTCTCTTAGCTATGAAAGGACGTTCAATTCCTTTCTTCTGTATTTCTGACATTTCTGAATCTCTTCTATATTTCCAACAATTGGTCATTTGGCTTCTACTTAAACATCTCCAAAGATATGCTTATATTACTACCTCCTCAGGCAGTTTGTTATGGAACAGTTCTAATAGTTAGGATGGCTTCTCTCCCTGCCCCCTTGCCCCCCGCCCCAGTCTCATATAGTGGTGGGATCTGCCACTCTGCAATTTTTACCCACTGTTTCAAGTACTCCTGTCCACAGATAGGGCAGGTTGGTATTATAGACTCACAGTTTTATCTCCTTTTTCTGCTCTGTGGAAATCATTATCTGCTTGCAAAGTTCCTTAAATCCCTCCTTTTTCTCAAAACCTGCCCTGGTAGAGTTTCACTGACTTCCTACGTGGTGGTCAATTCCCCAGGCTAATCAACAGGCTAACTGATGGATCAACTAATTCATTTTAAATTCACCTGTTACCTGCGCCCTGTGCCATCAGCCAAATTCTCATCTTTATAAAAGGGGGTTGAGAGGGAGGTTTATCAGAAGATCTGCATTCATCAGCCTGCCAGCCCCAGCCTGATCTCATTATTTTGAGATCTGCCGATCTCCCACCATGGCTCTTCTTGGAGGCCTGGGAGCACTAGATGTCCTGCAGTACATCTAGATGAGTAAGCACCAAATTCTGAATGATATTCTAGGTCCTGAGAAGAGGGAAGGTGGAAAAGGAAACAAAAAGCTGGTCCACAGTGCACTAGCGTATTCATCAGTCCTTCTCTCCACTGGTCCTTTCTCCAACTCTTGTATTTCTGTTGAAGGGGTCATCATGTCCTCAGTCCCCCAGGCTCAAAGGGTTAAGGTCATCTCAGTCGTTTCCTTCTTACTCACTCCCTATATCTAATCAATTGGCAGGCCCTATCAATTCTCTCATCTCCAGTCTCTCTCTCATCTATCACCTCTTCTTTATTTCCAGGGTCAATACCTAGTTCAGGTTCTTAGAGGCTTTGTTCTTTACTATTTTAGCACTTTCCTGAATGATCTCTTTGATTAAAACTCTTGTCCTAATTTATCTTCCACACAGCTTCCAAAATAATGCTGCTTAATGTGACATTTTGGCTAAGTAACTCACTCATTTAAAAATCTTCACAAGTTCCATATTGGCAATAGGAGAAAGATACAAATCCTTGGCTAGACTTTTGAGGACATCCAAAACCTGACTCCAAACTACCTTTTCATGGGTTCAAATCTCACTTGTGACATACTATGTGACTTCTGATTTCATTACCCTAGATTTCAGTTTCTTAATCTTTAAAATGAGGGGAATAGAATACAAGACTTCTGATTTGCCTTTTAGTTCTAGAAGTATGATTGAGGATCATGGGGAAATACTAGGTAGGCATTAAATCTTTTAGACTAACTGATGAAATGATTGCTGTTGCAAGGTGTCATCACCAGGCAGTAAACAGAAATCTCACCCCCAGGTATTCCATTATTGTCTATAATATGAGGGAGAGGAAAGAGCATCAGCCTCGGACTTGGGAAATCTGGGCTCAAATCCCAGTTGTACTACCTACTTGCTGTGACCTTAGGCAAATTGTTTCTCCTCTCTGAAGCTCAGTTTCCTCAACTGTAAAACAGCACGAATAACTTGCAATAACCCCCTGTAGAGTTATCAAAAGAAACATGTTGTAAAGTGCTCCTTAAAGCTCAAATGGCTGTAGTCATGTTAGCTGCTATGCCAGAAAATGATACCAAACAGGAGGAATTAATCCTCTAATCAAGACTTCAAACAGTAACTGAGAATGCATCTTTTCCTCCAAGTTATACAACGGCACCAGAGTCAATCACCCTTCTGCTGTTCCTCTGGCAATGTGCCATCTCCTCCAGAAAGCAGTTGCTTTGACTACTCTTGTGCAGAAATTCTCCCCTCACCCCCTCATTCTTAGGTCCTCTTCTGTATTGCAAATCCATCATTTAAAAAAGAAGAAGAAAAAAAACTTCAGTGACAAATGCTGCTGCTTGGGGCTTATTTATTCATAAAATACCCACACAAAGTAATCCCAAACTCTTCAAAGCTCTCATCGCATAAGGAAGCATGGGTTTCCAGAGTCTTGAGGATATCACCTTCCCCATCACAATTTCACAGAAGATGATTCCTCCCTCTGTTCTGTAGCTCTGTTCTCTCCTTTGCTATTTTAAGTCCTCAATCTGTGAGGCCCTTTGCCCCACAGAGAATAAAGGACAAGGGACAGGCAGCTCAGCTTATCAGACAATTACAGATTTTGAGAGTTGGAAAAAGACTTTAGTTGTCCTCTAGTCCAGCCCATACCTGAATGGCCTCTGCACTGTAACATACCTGGGGAGTATTTTCTAGCATCTACTAGAAGAATATCTCATTGGCATCACCAAAAAGTAGAATGGTAATAAGAACTCACACATAAATGGTGTAGAAAACCAGTTCCCCAAACAACAAAGTAAGGTAGATAATGAAATAGTTATCATTCCCATTTTATAGATGAGGAAGGTAAAACTCAAAGGAGGCATTCACTTGATCATGCTCACATAGGTAGTAAATGTCAAGTGACTGGGCTCAGAAAACAAGGTTTCCATTGAAGTACCCCCCCTTCCTTCAAGTTCTTTTTCAAGTGCCATCTGCTTCTTGAAGTCATCCCTAATGCACTCGCTCCTATCTATGAGCTAAAGGTGATATTACCCTCCTCATAATTTGTGTAGCACTCTGCCTCAGCCTGTTCTTTGCACGTGCCTGCTATCTCCCTCTTTCCAATTCATAAACACTTTGTACTTTCTGCAAGAGAAGACTCAATTAGAGAACTGGCCTTGGGTTAGGAAGACCTAGGTTCAAATTATGCTGGATGAATTATCCTGGGCAGAGCAATTAACCTCTCAGTGCCTCCGGGCAACTCTTTGCATAGCAGATGTCCATCTGTATTGGCAGAGAAATTTCTTACCAGAACTTTCCTACACGGATAAAATCACAAATCTTATTTAAAAATGAGTGCAAGGCACTGTGCCAGGCACTAAGAATACAAAAAGAAAAATGAAGTCGTCCCTGTCCTCAAGGAGCTTACACAATAGTTGGAGAAAGTAGAGGTATGTGGGGGCAAGGTGGTACAGTTGATAGACTGCTAGGTCTGGAGTGGGAAAGACTCATCTTCCAGAGTTCCAAAACAGTCTTAGAAACTCACTAAACATGCGATGCTGGCAAGTCTCTTAACTCTGTTTGTATCAATATCCTCACCTGTAAAATAAGCTGGAGAAGGAAATGGCAAACCACTCCAGTATCTCTGCCAAGAAAACCCTAAATAAAGTCATGAAGAGTCAGGCATAACTGAAATGACAGAACAACATACAAAATGCTTCAAGGAGACAAAGAGCACAGACTAAAGTTGTGGTGGTTTTTGGTTTGCTTTTTTTTGGAATGGAAATGGAGGGAGATCAAGGAAGAATTCACAAGAGGAAGAATCATCTGAACTGAATCTTTGAGAGGAAATAAGGCTTCTGAGGGGGAAGATGAAGAGAGTATGTGTTCCAGATATAGTGAAAAGAATATACAAAGCCATGGAGAGGGGCGATGATGGAAAGTCAAGGTCAGGGAACAGAATCCAGTTTGGCAAGCACTTAGAACATATGAAATACAGTAATATGATATAGGGGTGGGCTTGTTCTATCATAGTTATTTTGGTACATGTCTTCCCCAACTCCCACATTAGATTGAAGGCTTCTTGACATTGGTGTCAATACTGTTTCAACACTGCACATTTTAGGCACTTTAAAACTATTGAATTAAAAGAAGTTAAAACAGAAACTTGACAAATGTTTGTCAGAGAAACCATAGAAGAGAATTAGTACTTCAGGTAAGAATGAAATAGAAAAGCTCAAGGTCTCTTCTGGGATTCTACAAAGCAGAAAGAAAAAGGGGAAGTTACGGGCACTAGATCAGTGGTAAAGTCAAGAATAAATAACATTATGAAAAGAAAACTAATTGGCTGCAGAGGCTTCTCACCTGGGTTCAAATCATATCTCTAAAGCTCACTGCTTGTAGGAATTTAGATAAGTCATTTAACTACCCTGGGCCTCAGTTTCCTTACCTGCAAAATGATGGAATTAAGATCCATGTTAGCTCCAGATTATAAACCATGTTTCTCTCAAATTCTAACAGGGTATTCAGTCCCCTGGATAGTGATATGCTTTTGGACAAAGAGACTTTTCTGCAACAGATATCTATATGAATGTGATGAGAATCTTTGATGATCCTTGTGTGATCCTAATATATGTAGACAGGATATCAAAGAAGAGCTAGACCTATTGCTACATGTCTTTCTAGGAACAGTGAAAGACTTGCACACTAACCTTTATCTCTTTTGGCATTTGACAGAGAGATTGACTACAAAATATTACTTTTGCCAAATACAGAATTGAATTTTTCTTCTCTGTCATATACCCCTGCACACTTTCAGTTGACTGGGGGCTTTACTGGTTTCCACTTCTAGTATCCTACTATCATATTTCAAAATGAGTGATAGCACCTTCCACTCCTTCTCCCTTTCTCCATATTCCCCATAACACCCCTGCCATGACTTTCCAACTTCCCCACTAACACTGTAGATGTACTCACTTGTGTGATGGGTAATTTTTGAGAACTTCTCTGGTCTTCCAAGTGACAGCAAACAGCTAGGTCTCATATAGGAGGCAAAAATTAACCACAGCCACCTAGGTCTGCTGTCAAGTCAGCTGTCAGAAAGCTGCTGGGATGATTGAAGCCCTGGGGTGATACTCTAATGCCCATTTCAGAGGCAAACCTGACACGGCGTCCTATGTTCCACCCTGGCCCCGGCTGGAGCTGACCTTCTACCACGTGCTGGCAGATTGCTGGGAACTGGTGATTGCCAGTGACTGGTGACTTCAATGTCCTGATGCCCCCCCCCTTCTATTCTGAGCTGGAGTGGGTGTAGGGGTCCCAGCTGCCTTGGAAAGAGGATCTGTTGACAGACAGTAGGCATCTGCTTCCAGGCAACTGGGTCACTGCCCTAAAGCAAATCTACAGGAGTAGCAATTGCCAAGCCATGGCTGTAATGGAAAGGGAAGCCTCTGAAAAGTAATATATCTGAAAGACGGGATGCAGACACTTGTTACAATATGTCACTTACATCTTAGAGGAACAAATCACTATAAAAATACATATGTGTATATACAGAGGCCACATAGGGTACTGGAAATAACCCAATGCTTAAGAGCCTTAAACAGTGTTAAGTCTAGGACCCTCAAAAACAGTCTAAGGTTGATAGGGGAGAGTGTCAGATAACTGCCTCATTAGGAAAGCAGCTGACTCTATCTCAGAATGGCTTCATCATCACAGATGTGTCTATATTGGAAAGCTGACTGTCCCTTACCCCTAAGCTACCAGGCAAGGTTCCAAGAAGTACCAAGATACTTCATATAACATCCAGCTTTTTGCCTGGGCCATCTTGCCATCTGCCTATGATTCTGCCTGCTTTTCACCCTCTGGCATGGATCCAGCCTGAAGTCATCCAGAAACCATGGCCCTAGTTCCTGGGGGAATCAATGCACCCGGCTTTGGAATTCTTTCCCCAGGACTGAGCTGGCATCATTGGTGAGTAAGTGAATGCAAACTCATACTGTCCATCCTAACTAGCTGGCCTGAAACCCAGGCAGTCTGGCCAGCTTGTTCTCAGCTCTGTCCAGTCTAGGTACCCTATTCCCTACCACTCTTTCCACCTATTGCTTTGGTCACAGCAATACCTTTTGAAAGGGCATGTCAGTGGACTCATCATTACTGGGGCTTTTCAGACCACAGTTCCTTTCCCTTGTCAGTACTCCTCTGTATGTGCTGTCTTTTTATTAGGGTATAAGATCTTTGAATAGAAGGCCTGACTCAGTTTTGTATTTGGGTTTGGCACAGAGCACTGTAACAAAAAGGGGAAACCATTCCCTCTAAGAATTTTGCATGTTTGAACTGGAAGCTCAGAGATTGTTTAGTTCCACCACAATAATACCAAAAATAAATATGAGCCATAATTTTCAAGGTGATTTTATATCCATTATTTCTATTAAGCCTCACAATAACACTGAGAAGGGGGCAGAAAGAAATGCTTGTCTTGATTTTGTAATAGAGGTCAACGAGACCTAGAGAGACATGACCACCAAATTCAAAATGGCAGAGCTGGGGCTAGAGATGTAGTCCAATGATTTCAACAAATGCTCTGAAAGAGGCTGCCTCTGTTCTCTCCCTCAGTTTCTTTTTATCTCTATCTTTCTGTCTTGCTCTGTCTCAGTCATAGCACACTCTCTGTTAATATGCTTGCCTGCTAGTCTCTGTCTGTCTGTCTCTTGCCTCTTCCTTGATTCTGTTCCTCTTGTTGTTCAAGCCCTTATGATCTGTGTTCTAAAAGAACAGGGCAACATGTAAGAAGTCAGTGTAATTGTCTGACTTATCTGGCACTTCTGACATTACAGACATTTCTTCAGTGCTTAAATCTATGGTCCAGCAATCCCTGTATTCCTTGGATTTATTCAGAGTCATGATTCAGTAATTTGGAAACTGATGACTAGTGAAAAGGACTCCACCTAACTTTCAGGTTTATGGCATTAATCATGCCCCTCAACGTCTGTTCCAGTGGAGGACCATGACTGGCTCAGCTTCTTGAACCTTTAAATTATGCCCCCTAATTTTCCCCTGGTTTCTAATTACTCTGGGATAGGGAAAGTCTGGCTTCTTGGGGTGCCCACGCTTTCAAGATGTTGGTAGTTGATGATGAGCTCAAAAGACCCATCTTGTGGGTTATAATTCTGCATTAGAGGAAATGAGAAGGAGGTTAGGATGAAGATGAATTTGTCTCCCCAACCTGCCTCCTCGAATCAGTGAAACCCCTCAAAAGATGATAGTGTTTTCCAGGCTACATATAGATATAAAGCAGCCTGCAATCAGAAGATTCACAAAGTGCCACAGAAATAAAATAATGAAAAACCTCTCTCACATGTGGTTTTTACTTTTTTTACACCCAGCCCTTACATGCTGATCCTTTCCTTTTATTCCTGAATTTCCCTCATCTTCCTTTTGTACCTATAAATCCATTTCTGGGTCACACCATATGATAAAGTCACCTGGGGTTGGGAGTATTTTTTTGGTGGGGAGAGGACATTCCAGATCTCATTTGGGCAAAGATCTGCTCAGCGTCAAACTCTCCAATGAAAAATGGTATAAACCACACAGGAAAGAAAAAAAAGAAAAAGAAAGAATTTCCTTGTCTATGAGGTCCTTACCTCATACAGCTTTCATCATTTGAGTAGGGAGGCAGTATTATGTAGGGCAATGGAAAGATGACTAACCTTTGAATCAGAAGACATGGTTTCTGGGCTATTATATACATAACACTGAACTGGGAACTGTAGAGCAACATAAGAAACTCTAAGACACAGTCACTGCCCTCAAGAAGCTAATTAAAATCTAGTTGTGCTAAGAGATTTATATACTAGTGAAAACTAAATCATCATAGTATATGATTTAAGCACCAAATTGGTGATGGAGATGGTTCAAGTGAGAGTAGATATTTCAAGCAAGCTTGTGGGGAGGAAGGAATTGGGCTGGCATTTAAAGAATGAGTGATTTTTAAATAAATGAAGACAAAAGGCATCATGGAGAGATGGAACAGTATGAATAAAGGCACAAAGATAGGACAGAATGGGAGGAAAGTTATGGCTTTATTTCCCAAAGCATCTAGAAATAAGGTTCAAAGGTAGGTAGGGGCCAGAGTGAGTGAGGAGTGTGTTGAATGTCAGGCTGATAGGCTGACATGCATGTAATATTGTAGGCAATGGGGAGTCAATGAAGGTTCTTAAGTTGAAGAGGGGCATGCTTATTATGGTGTTTCAGGAAGGATAATTTGACAGTGGTATCCCAGAGGGCCTGAAGAGGAAAAGATATACATCAAGTAACTACAGTGAGTAGAAGGAGTTGCATTTTTCCTTCATTGTAAGAACAGGAAGACAGAATTTTCATTCTAATCAATCAGAGAAGACTCTGTACCCAAGGTGAATTTTTAGAGTCTGAATGAAGTAATGGCAGGAGGTGGCCCTCTTCTACATTTCTTCTAAGTCTGAAGGATCATCAACTGAGTGGTGTGGTCAATACCTCTCACTCCTATAAATGAAAAAACAAAAAACAGAGAAGAACAAAAATGCAATTCCTTTGAATGACTCTGAAGCTTTGGGAAAGATGATAAGATGAGAAAACCAGAAATCTCTTTACCTATCTGCAAAGAATTACTGTTTTACTCCATAAAAAGGAAATTATAAGTAGAAAAAAGATCATGTCCAGTTCAGCAGCCACTTGCAGAGAAATTTAGTAATTGGTACTAAGTTATGGTAATTAAACAGTAATTAATTCATTTGCTGAATGATGTCCTAAGAAATATTGCTACTTCATAGCACCAGGGATATTTGCAGGCATGTTAATATATACATATATACATATATATGTATATATGTATATACATATACAAATATATATATGTATATATATGTATATATACAAATATATATACATATATATTTAACACAGTGAAAATGACTGGGTAGTTGCCCTTTGTTCCAGCAATAGCAGAAGCCTGCGCACATAGTAGGCATTCAATAAATATTCTTTGGAGTTGGTTGAGATGCTTCTCTTGGATATTCAGAGGCTAGAAGATAGATTTTAAAAAAAGAAATCACAAAATATATTTGCCAGCAGCTAAGAAATTCCTCTGGTTCTTTGAAATGTGCTTTGTGAGTATTTCCATCTTCTGAGCAAACTCATTATGGACCTATGGGAACTGGGATGTTGAATGCAGAAGCTGGGTTTCAGTGGTTCAAGCGCATTTATAACTCTGGCTCACTTTAGTTGTCATCTGTAGTCTGTGAAAGCCAAGAATAGGCAGAATACTGGGGAAGAAAATTTTTTTGCCATGGTCATGTCTGCCCTACAAAGAGAAGGTGGCCAGGCATAGAAAGGGAGGCAGGCAAAAGAGAGGTTCAAAGTCTAGTTTGGATGGGTTGTTTACTGAAGACTAATCATGAGCTGGTAAAAACCTTGTACCCCAGGGAGTAAAAGGGAGGGGAGCGAAAAGAAGGAAGGGAACACCAGCAGGAGGTGGTGGTGAAAAGCCAAAACTACTGAGGAGGGGAAGGGAGACTGGAGAGCTAAAAGCACAAATGGTGGGAAAGAGGACAGAGAGAAATACACAGATTGTAATCTTAACTGTGAATGTGAATGGAATGAATGCTCCCATAAAACTGAGATGGATAGCAGAATGAATTAAAAGCCATAACCCAACAATATGTTGTTTATAAGAAACACATCTAAAACTGGAGGGGGGGGGAGAGACACACAGAGTAAAGGTCAAAGGTTGGAGCAGAATATATTGTGCTTCAGTTGATGTAAGAAAAGGAGGAATAGTAATCCTAATCTCAGACAAAGCAAAAGCAGATGTAGATGTAATCAAAAGAGATAAGGAGGGAAACTATATCCTGCTAAAAGTCACCATAGACAATGAAACAATATCATTACTAAACATGTGTTCTCCAAGTGGTATAGCTTCCAATTCTTAGAGGAGAAGTTGGGGAAGTTGAAGGAAGAAACTGACAGCAAAACTATGCTAGTGGGGGACCTCAACCTCTCCTTCTCTGAACTTGATAAATCTAACCTCAAAATAAACAAGAAAGAGGTTAAGGAGGTAAATAAAACTCTAGATAAGGTAGATATGATAGATCTCTGAAGAAAACTGAACGGGAATAGAAAGGAATATACATTTTTCTAAGCAGTACATGGCACATATACAAAAATTGACCATGTACTAGGACATAAAAACCTCACAATCCAGTGCAGAAAGGCAGATAATCAATGCATCCTACTCAGATCATAATGCAATAAAAATTATATGTAATGAAAGGTCATAGAAAGATAAACCAAAAATCAATTGGAAACTAAATAATCTAATCCTAAAGAAGGAGTGGGTTACAGAAGAAATCATAGAAACAATTAACAATTTCATTCAAGAGAATGACAATAATGAGACAACCTACTAAATCTTATGGGATACTGCAAAAGCAGTTCTTAGGGGAAGTTTTATATCTTTGAATGCTTACATAAATGAATAGAGAAAGAGGAGATCAGTGACCTGGGCATGCAGCTGAAAAAGCTAGAAAAAGAACAAATTGAAAATCCCCAAGTAAATACCAAATTAGAAATACTGAAAACCAAAGGAGAGATTAATAAAATTGAAATTCAGAAAATTATTGAACTAATAAATAAAAGCAATAGTTGGTTTTATGAACAAACTAATAAAACTGATAAACCTTTGGTCAATTTGATTTAAAAAAGAAAGAAGGAAAATCAAATTACTAATATCAAAAATGAAAGGGGTGAACTCACCTCCAATGAGGAGAAAATTAAAACAATAATTAGAAATTATTTTGCCCAACTTTATGCCCATAAATTCGACAATCTAAATGAGATGGATGAGTACTTTAAAAAAATGCAATTTGCCCAGATTAACAGAAGAAGAAGCTGAATACTTAAACAACCCCATCTCAGAAAAAGAAATTGAATAAACACTCAATAAATTCCCTAGGAAAAAATTTCCAGGGTCAGATGAATTTACAAGTGAATTCTATCAAACATTTAAAGAACAGTTAATTCCAATACTATATAGACTATTTTTGAAAATTGGGGAAGAAGTCCTCCCAAATTCTTTTTATGATACAAATATGGTTTTGATACCTAAACCAGGAAGAGACAAAACAGAGAAATAAAATTATAGACCAATTTCTCTAATGAATATAGATGCAAAAATTAGCAAAACGAATACAGCATCTTATCACGAGAACAGTACATTGTGATCAGGTAGGATTCATACCAGGAATGCAGGGCTGGTTCAATTTTAGGAAAACTATTAGCATTATCAATCATATCAATAACAAAACTAACAAAAACCACATGATTATCTCAATAGATGCAGAAAAAGCTTTTGACAAAATACAACACCCATTTCTATTAAAAACACTGGGGAACATAGGAATAAAGGGAGCTTTCCATAAAATAATAAGCAATATCTACTAAAACCATTGGTAAGCATTATATGCAATGGAGATAAACTAGATGCATTTCCAATAAGTACAGGGGTGAAAAAAGGATGTTCATTATCACCACTATTATTCAATATGGTACTAGAAATGTTAGCTATAGCAATTAGACAAGATAAAGAAATTGAAGGAATAAGAATAGGTAAAGAAGAAACTAAGTTATCACTCTGCAGATGATATGATGATATACTTAGAAAATCCCAGAGATTCAAGTAAAAAACTACTTGAAATAATAAACAACTTTGGCAAAGTTGCAGGTTACAAAATAAACCCACACAAATTTTCTGCATTCCTATATATTAATAACAAAGTCCAACAGCAAGAGATAGAAAGAGAAATCCCATTTAATCCTAGGGTAGACACTATAAAATATTTGGGAGTTTACCTGCCAAAACAAACCCAGGGACTATATGAACAAAATTACAAGACACTTTTTGCACAAATAAAGTCAGATCTAAGTAAGTGGGAAAACATCAGTTGCTCATGGCTGGGCTGAGCCAATATAATAAAAATGACAATTCTACCTAAATTAATTTACTTATTTAGGGCAATACCAATTAAACTATCAGATAATTATTTTCTAGAGCTGGATAAAATAATATCAGAATTCATCTGGAAGAACAAAAGTTCCAGAATATCAAAGGGACTAATGAAAAAGAAAATGCTAGGGAAGGTAGCCTAGAGCTACCAGATCTCAAATTGTATTATAAAACAGCAATTATCAAAACCACTTGGTACTGGCTAACAAACAGAAGGGTAGACAAGTGGAATAGGCTAGGTACTCAAGTCTCAGTAGGCAATGAATATAGCAACCTCCTGTTTGATAAACCCAAGGACCCCAGCTTCTGGGATAAGAACTTATTGTTTGACAAAAATTGCTGGGAAAACTGGATAACAGTATGGTGGAAACTAGGCACAGACCCATGCCTGACACCCTACACAAGAATAAAGTCCAAATGGGTACACAATCTAGGTGTAAAGATTGATATCATGGACACACTAGAGGAGCAAAGGATAGTGTATTTATCAAATTTATGGAGAAGGGAAGAATTTTTGATTAAAGAAGACTTAGAAAGCATTATGAAGTGCAAGGTGGATAACTTTGATTACATTAAACTGAAAAGTTTTTGCACAACCAAACCCAATGCAACCAAAATTTGGAGGGATGTAGTATATTGGGAAAAAAAATTTATAGTTAATCTTGGGTATATCTTAGGGATATTCTAGAATATATAGAGAACTGAGTCAAATGTACAACAATACAATTGATAGGTTGTCAAAGAATAAAAACAGGCAATTTTCAGAAGAAGAAACTAAAGATATCTATAATCATAAGAAAAAATGCTCTAAATCACTTTTGATTAGAGAGATGCAAATCAAAACAACTCTGAGGTACCACATCACACCTATTAGATTGGCAAACATGACAGAATAGGAAAATGATAAATGTTGGAGAGGATGTGGGAGAGTTGGAACAATAATTCGTTGTTAGTGGAGCTGTGAGCTCATCCAACCATTCTGGAGAGCGGTTTGGAACTGTGCCCAAAGGGCTACACAAATGCGCATACCCTTTGACCCAGCAATATCACTTCTAAGACTGTATCCCAAAGAGATCATAAAAATGGGAAAGGGTCCCACATGTACACAAATATTTATAGCAGCACTCTTTGTAGTGGCCAAAACCTGTAAATCAAGGGGATGCCCATCAATTGGGGGAGGGCTGAATAAATTATGGTATATGAATGCAATGGAATACTATTGAACCATAAGAAATGATGAACAGGAAGACTTCAGAGAGGCCTAGAAAGACTTATATGATCTGATGTTGAGCGAAAGGAGCAGAAACAGGAGAACTTTGTGCCCAGCAACGACCACAGTGTGCGAGAGTTTTTTCTGGTAGACTTGGATCTTCGTAGCAATGCAAGGACATTAAAAAAATAATTTCCAATGGTCTTCTAAGGCAAAATGCCCTCCACATTCAGAGAAAGAACTAAGGATTTCAACTGCAGAATGTAGCAGGTCATTTGTGTGTGTGCGTGTGTGTGTTATGTTTTGGTTTGTTATAAGATTTCTACCATTTATTTTATTTCTTCTACACAACATGACTATAATGAAAATGTATTCAATAGGAACATATGTGTAGATCCTGTATAGAATTGTATGCCATCTTGGGGAGGGAGGGGGGTGGTAGGGGGTAGGTAGGGGGAAAAAACTTAAGTTTTTTGGTAGTGATTGTAGAGCATTAAAAATAAATAAAATGAATATATTAAAAAAAAAAAAAAAAAAACAACCTTGTACCTCAAAAAAGAAGTAAGCTGTGTCCAGGAACAAATTGCTTTAACAAAATCATAAAGTATTTCAGTTGATTGGAGGTTAACCTTCTTGTAGCATGAGAATTGGAGTCAAGAGGAAGAGAGGTCATTCTCTATATCAAAGAGGGTACCTTTGTTAATTTCCATCCTATTGCCTGATGTTGGTTTCCTTGAACAAAGAAATGAAATGGAATGAATGGAAAAAAGGTACTTATTAAGGTCTGTGTGCTAAACACTGTGATAAGAACTAAGGATACAGGCACAAGTGAGACAGTCTATGCCTTCAAGGATCTTATACTTTAATAGTGATAGACAATACATAGACTGTAGCCAGAGAAAGGTACTTTGATTTGAGAAGCCAAAAAGATACAGAAAATCTCCCCAAGGCAGAGTGCTCAGGAACAATAGATAAATCTTGCCTGCTCATTAGGAGGTAGACCTATGTATCCCTCAATCTTTTTCTTTAAGGGGCTAGGAGACATAAAACACCACCATCAGCGAGTTCAGAGTCCTAAAAATATCCATTCCATATGAGAGAGCTACAGCCCAGGGAAAAATGCAATTACATTGCCAAGTTTCCTCCACTCACCTTGTTTAAGAAAAGGCCTCTATTTAGCCCAGCAGGTAAGGGGAGGTGAGAGTTAGAAGCAAAAGAATGTTCTTTGTTGGTTGATAGCACAGCTAGTGCTTCCCAGAGTTTAAGGTCACATGGTGGAAACTCTGATGATGGATTTGTCTCTCCTGGAAACAAATAGCCTTTGTTCTTCACAGCTGGCATGACCACTCCCCATATCATAAACACTGAAAAGCCACATTTCATCTATGACTGAAAGGGAATTATCATAGAGAATTTAATGCATTATTCTGTGCCCACTTTCTGCACACACATACCCCAAAAAGTCAGTATCACTATCCAAACCATTAGAGGACAACTAAGAAGTTACAGAAGAATGGGATAGGACAACGAGGACAGAAAGGAGCCATAGGGTAGGAGGAGAAAGAAGAGAAGGAGGTGAATATATAGGGCACAGTGAGGCAATGGCAGTTTGACTAGAACACAGGATTATTATAAGGGAACAGTGGAAGATAGGGTCAGATAGGTGGTACAGTGGATTGAGCCCTAGACCTGAAGTTAAGAAAACCTGAGTTCAAATCCAGCCCCATACCCTCACTAGCTGTATGACCCTGGGTAAGTCACTTAACCCTATTTGCTTCAGTTTCCCTAACTGTAAAATGAGCTGGAGAAGGAAATGGCAAACCGCTATATTACCTTTGCCAAGAAAACCTCAAATGGGATCAGAAAGAGTCAAATACAAGTAAAATGAGTTAACAACAAAAGGTGGGAGATAAGGCTAGAAAGATATGCAGAGTGAGAGCTTTTAATGCCAGGTTAAAAGGCATGTAGGTAATAGTTAACCCTGCATTGCCACTTATCCTCCTCCTATATGCTCTGCTGATGTTTCTGGGGTAGTGGTGGGCAGAATGAGACCACACAATCAGGCTAAGAGGTCCCTTCCTAAATACATGAATATTCAAGTCAGCATGGAGGGTAAGGAAGGAGAAAGCTACCACGGATTCCTATAAACTGTTCCTTGATGTCTCTATTTAACACAGAACCTTGGGATGGGCAGGCAGGATGTCTTAATTGCCTTTGTGTGTCCTGCAGCACCTAGCATGGGGGCTTTACACATTGCACACAATCAAAGGTTGTTGAATAAAGACATGAATGAATGGAATGATGGGGCTGATATGAGTCATGCCTTTAGTTGTATATAAGTACACATATATACATATGTATGTACATGCATGTGTGTATATATATATGTACATATATATATTATATAGTTACTCTCTTTAAGCTCAAAACCAAGATCAGAAACAAAAGAAATGAGGCTAAAACTTGGATGAAAGAAAGTAAATTTTACTTGCCCCAAGTAAAATTTGGAGAATCATTTTACCGGGAAAATGTTTAGCTTAATGAACAATACAACTAGTCTAATGAACTATCTCTTATTGACAAGAATATCTGGCATTCACAGAGGTTAGAAAGATAGTATACTAATACAGTATATTAGCTATATCTATAACATCTAAGCCACTGACTGTGCTGAGGGGAGAGAGGGCAAGACAATCTTTAATTTCTGGATTTCATCAGAGAAATATTGCTCATGTTGACTGACAGGTTCATTTTAGAGATTCATCAGGAATTTTATAAACTCCCTGATTGTTCTATGCATTTAACTACACCTGCCACCCAAGTGATTGGCTGAATGGAACACACATAAACATTTCAAATTGCTAGCAACAGCCCTTCATGGCAGTTATATGAAATCTTCTTGTTATGTTATTATATTACAAACAACATCCACATTTACTGTCTACAACCAAGTGGGAATCTTGAAGCATCTCATCTCTTTAGACATATCTAAGGATAATTCACTCTTTTGGCTTTTGAAGATTATACACTAGTGCTTCTCTATAAAATGGAAATCCAGAGAACACAAAGTAGAACAAATTTCCTATCTACCCAATGGAGCTTTGGGCAACTCACTTAAGCTCAACCTTGAGCCAAGGATCATAGATTTAGAGATGAACAGGCCTTTGAAGTCAGTTTTAATTTTATAATTGAGGAAGCAAACCCTCTAATTTTATAATTGAGAAAAATGAGGCCCAGAGAGGTTAAATAACTTGCCCAGGTTAACATAAGTGGTAATTTGTGTATAGGAACCAAGATAATAACCCAGGTCCTCTAACTTCAAATATACTACTATTATAACCTTTGAACATGGAACTATCCTTTGGGTCTCACACCTGTAAAAAGGGTACTCAGTGAAAGGATACCTGTTCCTCATGGGGTTATGGGGAAAGTCAAATGAGATAATGGGTATAATGGTACTTTTTATAAAGGTGCTCTGTAAATTAAAGGAAGTGTGAGCCTATGGAGAGAACATCTTTCTACTTACAACCATAGAAGCTGGATGAGTCCCAGTTCTGATCCTTACTAAGTAAATTGAAGTCAGTCCCTTCACCTTTCATCTTTGGCATCATCATCAGCAAAGCAAAGATGACCATACTTGCATTATCTTCTTCAGAGGACTGTTGTGAACAAAGCTCTGTCAAGATGCTGATCCAGAAACACGAGCTTTATGTCTGTTTTCTCACCTAAAGTCTTGTCCCTTAAAGTTTGTTTCGTAAGTCAAGGATAATATTGTAATAAAATGCCAGTTTGATGCCATGGTCCATATGTAAAACCTTACACAGAGTCAAGAAGACCTTGCAAACTAGTTCATTTGGTGAGTTTTTGCCATGTGTATATATGTAGCATATGTACATCTAGACAGCTACATGGTGGATAAAGGGATGATGGGCTAGAGTCAGGAAGACCTGAGTTCATATCCAGCCTCAGACACACACTAGTTGTATGACTCTGGGTAAGTCACTTAACCTTTGTTTGCCTAATCTAATGGAGAAGGAAATGGCCAACCACTCTAGTATCTTTGCCCAGAAAACTCCATATGGGCTCACAAAGAGTCAGATACAGCTGAACAACACATATAAACATATATATGCATGTATATGTGTGTATATATGTATATGTGTTTGCACATGTATATATGTGCATGTATCTATATATCTATTTCTCTGTATGTAAATATTTATGTGTAAAACTCAGAAGATCCCCAAAGAAATCCAGTCTAATCCATCAATTATTCATTTAGTGTCTACTACATACAAAGCACTGATAGGTTCTAGAACATGATATTTTTAAGTCCCTATTTTCAGGGAGCTTATGTTCTAATCCAGAAGTCACATCATAACAGATGAATTACTCAGTAAAAGAAACTCAAGCCAAAGATGAACAATTTCCATAGGCTACCTGCCTGGACAAATAAAGAACTGTAGAAAAGTCTAATTCTTCATGATGTTATTGGTTGCAGTTGATTTCCCCCATATGGGCCTATAAAAATAATAGCTTACATTTCTAAGGAACTTTACAGTTTATAAAACATTTCTCTTACAATAAACTATGAGGCAAATAATACAAAACCCCCACTTTACTGATGTGAAAATTAAGACTCAAAGATATCTAAGTAAACTGCCCAAACTCACAGACCCATTAGTAATAGTAACATAATGATTAATATAAATACTCAGTAAGTAATAACTTGTATTTCTATGATATAATAAGCACTTTAAAATTAAAATCCCATTCCTTACAACTACCTGTAAAGTAGATCTTACAAGCTTTTTTAAAAAACTATATTCAAGACAAGGAAATTAAGTGTGTTTAAACAACATGCCAAATATCGTACAACTAGTTAATGATGGAGAAAGAATTCCAAATTCATGTTTTCTATCTCTGAAAAAGGACTTTTCCAAGAGACCAAAGGAATTTGGGGACTAAAGAGTTTCTTTTTGCTCATGCTAACAACATCTTACATTTAAATAGTGATTAAAGATTTACAAAACACTTTCCTCACAACCACCACCGTAGCTAGCATTTATTTAATGTTTTAAGGTTTGTAAAATGCTTTATAAATATTATCTCATTTGATCTTTACAACAATCCTGTGAGGTAATTGCTATTATCATCCCCAATTCTGCATATGGGGCAACCGAGGAAGTAAGAGGTAATACGCTTTGTATTAGCTCCTACAGCTAATAAGAGATAAAGTGGCATAATAGATAGGTAGATGACCTTGGAACCAGAAAAATGTGGGTCAGGGCCCACCTCTGACACATAAGTGGCTTCTGCGACCCTGTGTAAGGCACCTAAACTTTCAGTGCTCCAGGCAACTCCTAATTTAAGATTATTTTATAAAGAGCAAGTACCACCTTGAACTGATAGAGGGAGTTTCCTATAACAACGCAATCCATGTCCAGTCCTTACTTATCACAATCTAGTCAGTTTAAGAGTTGGAATTAGAACCCAGATCTCCTGACCCTTGAGCCCATCACCCAAACCCACCAGACCCTCAGGTTTCCTTTAGTTTCATTGCATCATTTTCTTGGAGTGAGCTTATGTCAGAGAACTCACTGGACCATGAAGGAAATCTTCATGAATGACTCAGTGTCTTATAATTGATGAGCTTTGTTGCTTCTGATATAATTTTCACTGAATCAAATTTGCTGGTATTAGACTAGATGGCAAATGAAGAACATATTGATTTTCTGCTATGGTCAATAAATAAGAGAAATTGACCAGAAGAGCTAAATACTGATCAAGGTGAAATAAGCATCAATATTTAGCAGAAGCAGAAGAATGGTAAATATATACATATTTAGCAAGGCAATGTCCTCCAAACTAACTGTATTATCACTTGTGTCTTTCAGTATATACCATGCAGTATAAATTAGTGACACCACAGCAACAGTAGGTTTTTTGGTTTAAACCCATAGCTAAGTTTTCTGCTAAAGGACTGAGATCTTGGACAGGCATCTCAACTCTCTAAAAAGACATTACAGTGAAAATAAACCCAAATTATTTTAACTAATTCAAGTATTTAAACAGTTTTTAAGCACCTACTATGTATAAACCATGGTGCTAGGTGCTGGGGATAAAAAGATAGAATCTTATGTTGTTAGCTAGTAATAGTGCATCCCATTGGGAGATGGAACATGTCCAAGGAGAGGGTTTAGTCCAATACATTGGCTCTGGCTCTAGTCCTGTGGAGTTCTATTCCCGCTTTTGACACTACCTTTGTGACCTTGGGAAAATCACTTAAGCCTCCAATGTCCTCATCTTTAAGATAAGGGGACTTCACTAAATAGTCTCTGAAATCTTCCAGCTATAGATAGATTAATATAATATAATCCTATATTATAATATAAAAATATATAATTAATATAATATAATTAATATACTATAATCTTATATTGTATCAATATAATATAATCCTATAATATAATTAATATAATGTAATCCTACACAGAAAAAAATGAAATACTCATTAATGTGAGGAAGAAGAAAGCTCTAAATGACTGAATTCAAAGAAGGTTCACAAAAGGACCAGTATCTGAGCTGACACCTGGAGAAAGACTGAGGCTGAGCAGCAAAAGTAAGTGTGGAACACATCTGAAGTGAAAGGGACAGATGGCAGGAAAGCACAGAAGTTGTACGGTGTAAGGCATAGTAGGGCAGCTGGATGGTGCAGTGGATATAGTGCTGGGCCTAGAGTCAGGGAGACTCATCTTCCTAAGTTTAAATATGGCAACAGGTACTTATTGGTGGTATAAATGTGGGCAAGTGATTTAACCCTATTTGCCTCAATTTCCTTAGCTATACAATGAGCTGCATGAGGAAATGGCAAACCATTCCAGTGTCTCTGCCAAGAAGACCCCAAATCGGGTCATGGAGAGTTGGACATGACTGAAAAGTGACAGAACAACAAATGCTGCCTAGTGTGCTAAACTTGGAATCAGCATGATAAGGGTTCAAATCCTTCCTCTGACATTTACTAGCTGTATGACTATGGGGAAATCACTTCTCTAGGCCTCAGTTTCCTTATATATAAAATTAAGGAGACTGAATTGATGACTTCCATTCTAAACTTATGATTCGAAGTGTGATAGGAACAGTTGGTAGTCCAACTGACCTGCAAAAATGAATACATAAATATAAAACAAGGCTGGAAAAATAGGTTGGAGAGGAGTTCGCATTTTTTCCTAGAAGCACTAAAAGGGCCATGAAACATGTGTATTAGGAGAAGGGATCAAGAATGGGGAAGGAAGAGGAAGTTCTGTAAGTTATAGAACTAGTTTTATCACATTAAAATACACAAATAAACTTGAACTAGGCTAGTAAAATAACACAGCAAAAGTCTTTCAGGAATTCATTGTACTGAAAAGATAAGTGATTTATAATCACTATATCAATTGAATGGTCATGAATGCTGCCGAAGTACATGAAAATTGTTCTCTTTTAAATATATATATATAAAATTTGGTTTTAGTTTTCAACATTCACTTGCATGAGATTTTGAGTTCTAAAATTTCCCCCCCCTTCCTTCCTCATTCCCCTAGACAACAAGCAATCCGATAAAGACTCTACATATATATTCTTATTAAATATATTTTTCCATTAGTCATGTTTTAAAGAAGAATTAGATTGAAGGGGAGAAACCATGAGAAAGAAAACCAAAAAAAATAGAGAAAGAATAGTCTGCTTTGATCTGCATTCAGACTCCATAGTTCTTTCACTGCATGTGAATAGTATTTTCCATCATGAGCGGCCATTGTGTTTGTGTGTATGTATATATAGATGTAGATTATAAACCGAGATATATACTCACATACATATATACATATAAACAAGTACATATGTATATATGCATATATAGGGTAGCTCAGTGGTGGAGTGTTGGGCCTGGAGTTAGGAGAACCTGAGTTCAAATCTGGCCTCAGATACTTACTATCTGCGTGACCCCAGGCAAGTCACTTAACCTTGTTTGCCTCAGTTCCCTCATCTGTAAAAAAAACTGGAGAAAGAAACAGCAAACCACTCTAGTACCTTTGTCAAGAAAACCCCATATAGGGTCATGAAGAGTCAGACACTATTAAATAACAAAAAATGTATACCTACACATATATGTTTATAATGTATACACATATATTTATGTATATGACCTTTTGTTCTTCTACCTTTGATCTCACTATGGTATAAGCCTAGAGTATTGCCTCTAGGACAAAGGGCATACTAAGTTTTGTAACTTTGGGGACATAGTTTCAAATTGCTTTCCAAAATGGTTCTACTTCCTGATAATGTATTCATAAACCTGTTTTCCTGCCGTGCTTCCACCATCTGTCATTTTTCTTTTTTGTTCAAATCCAGCCTCACACATTTATTTAACTGTGTAACCCTGAGCAAGTCACTTCACCTCTGTTTGTATCAGTTTCTTCATCTATAAAATAAGGATAATAATAGTGCCTCTCTCCAATGGTTGCTGTGGCAAAAAATAGAACAGCATTTATGAAACTCTTTGCAAACCAGAATGTACTCTGTAAATGTTATTTGTCCTTGTCATCATCAATCATCATCATCATCATCATCACCATCAACTTTTCCAACCTGAAGAGTGAGGTAAAACTTAAGGAAAAAAAAATATTGCTATAGATAGCTTGGATTTCATACCTTAAGATCTGCCTGTTCATATCCTATGACCATTTAGTAGTTGGGAACAGCTTTGAATCTAACAAATTTGAATCTATTCCTTATATATCTTGGAAATGACACCTTTATCATGGAATTTTGCTGTAACGATTTTTTTCCCATGTGCCTGCTTACCTTTTAATAATACCTTCTTTAATAATACCTTTAATACTTTCTTAAATAAATATTAATATTATTTTAGTTATTATAATTATGACATAGTTGTAAGATACATAGTTGTAAGATAGCATGACTGGGAACTGAGGGAATTTTATTTTTTTTCAGATCTAGTATTCCAAAATTCTGTGATCTTGAATAAATCAGTTCTCATCTCTGGATTTCAATTAATCTATCTGGAAAATGGGAATGATACTATCTGCATTCTTCCACAAAAGCCTTATTTGAAGGGTAACTGGCTTTGCAAAGGAGGTGACCCTGTATTCTCAATGACTAAACATAAGATCTGGTTGTTACTAACATATTACATTAGGAAGACTTCAAGTATATGCACAATGACACAAGGTCAGTCAGGAATCAGCCTAGAAAAATGCTCAGAAAATAATATCCTGTCTACTTCCTCCTCATCACCTATCAAAGTCTCATTGAACTAAAATAAAAATAAGATAGCAATAATAATAACATCGGCATGAACTCTATCAAAAATATTTATGCAAAAAAAGTATAACTAATGGCTGAGTCTTGTGGATTTGTTTACAGAAATGATAGGGTTTATGATAGACCTATGTCAAAGGCATGTCATCATCAGAGGAAATTACAGAAAAAAATTGTTCGTTAGCAGGATGACTTTATCAGTGTAGGTTATATAAGGGAATGGTACAATCTATGCAACATCATCCTAAGTTCAAAAATATATCATTTATTGAATGGCTAGAAAGCTATATGCTGAAAGTCAGAAACTTGCTCAAAAAACAACAGATAAAACAGTACCCCAATTATTATAAATACAAACCCCAAACATATCTTAGAGAATTCAATAAATAAATTTTACATGAACAAGAGCATTATTGTAGAACTAACTTGCTGTACATAATTGTCTAGATCTAATGCTGATCACCAAAATATTTAGAACAATCTAATAGATGTTTCTCTTAAATGCTCATAAACTTCAAACTCTATGGCATCAAATCCATCTGTGCATTAGTCTACAGAATATTAGTTTCAAAAGAACAATAGTAGGATAGAAACTGTTGTGAACAATTTGCTTTAGAAATCCTTTGAAAATTAAGAAATAATACTAATCCTAATAATTATATATAATATATACACATATGTAAAGTTCTTTAATGTTTGCAAAACACTATATACATCACACCTCATTTGTGAGAATGGTTGTACTTGGTATTATTCCCATTTTACAGATATATAAACTGATGCTCAGAGGAATATGCATGTAATAAATGGTTGCTAAATCAAATTATGTTACCACACATCCAACTCAATGCCACCCACAGCATGTAAGTGAACAGTCCTAAGTAACTCCCAGGAAATGACTAATATTCCTAATTAACTGATTGTTCGACTGGGGGGGAGGGGGTGGGTCTCTTTCTTGTTTCCTTGCCTGGAGACACAGCCTAGTCTTAGATTCTATTTTGCAGTTGTTGGAGAGGGCATCATAGGAAAGATATACAGTTTGAACGGCAATTCAAGAGTAGAGGGAAGCAAGAGGTTGATGCTTTCCTTGCCTGATTAGATTTGTCAAAAGCCGTCCATCTGAATGATGCTTGGAAAAGGATTCTGATGGTCTTTTTTTTGGCGGGGGTGGGGGACAGTTGGAGGTTGACTGAGAAAGGGAAGCAAAAAATCCAAATAGTCAAAACAAAGGTCTTTTGTGCTGCTGTTTGAAGATGCCTTCCCTCTCTCATCAACTCCCTCCTCCTTGGAGCTGGGGCTATTTAAGGAAACTGAAAGGAACACCTTCAGAGCTAATCTGGTACTTCTGTACTCTGGTGCTGGGGAGGAGTCCAGGGAGCTGATTGTACAGAGGAAAACGTGTTTCTTTTGAAAGGTACTAGAAGAAATAAATGTATAGTCCATTGTTGGCAAGGAGAAGCCACCACTAGGAATCAGTATGATACAAAAGGGGCATTTGTAACAGTACAAAATGCTTACCACTTTGTGGAGATATGCACTGAATACAAAAGGAGATAGGGAAGCGCCAAAGGAATCCAAACCGAAAAGCACCGTGCTCAGCATGCTGGATGATGTATCAAAACAGCCACAGACACAAGGTCTTTATCCCTTCAACTAAGCAACAGGTTTCTGGAGTCGGGAGAGCAGTTTTGGAATTCCATTACAAAGGCAGCAGCCCTGAGTCAGCTTGGTACCTCCCACCATCTCCTCATTCTTTGGACTTTGCAGGGAGGTTTATCCAAATCAAAGCTAAAAACAAATTAAAAAAGAAACAACCCCCCCCTACAAATATCCAAAACAGGCTTAGCAGAAAAAGTAATTGACTTCAGTGGCTTTAAAAAAAATCAACCAAAAGGGGTTGCTACTCTTTTTAAACTGAAGGATTATCTTGGGAAAAGTCATTTTCTCTCTTGAGGAACTTAGTTTTTTCTGCCATAAAATGAAGGGGGAGGGGTGAGGTTGATCTGGATATTCTCTAAAGTCCCCTCTAGCTCTTTCTTATGAATTCTGTGCCAGATTTCATTCTGCCAGTTTAGATTTTGGATCAGCTGGCTTAATTTTATGATATAGGAAAAAAAGTACCAGATTGGGAACCAAGAGAAAAGTGAGTTTCAGTTCTGATTTTGACATGAATTAGATGTGTAGATGTCTACGAACCAATTTCCTTCTTTGTAAAATGAGCATCAAGACACTTATACTACCTATATGATTTTCTTGAAATGTTTTTGTTTATTTCTTTTATTTTTTTATGCCACTGTCACTTTCCAATGACCACTCCTTCTCCAAAAGAACTCCACTTTCTTACAAAGAAAAAGTAAACAAAACAAATCCACACACTGATCATGGTGAAAAATGGATGCCTCCTTCTGTGCCTGAAGTCCACTAGCTCTGTACCAAGAGACAGGATAGCTAGCTGCACTACTGGGAGTCCTCTGAATTATAACTGGTCACTGCACTGATCAGATTCATTCCATTTTCATCACTTGCCTCTGCAGGCACCTGATGGTGGTACAGTAGGGCATGGAGTCAGAAAGATGTGAGTTCAAAATCTGGCCTCATTTGTGTGACCTGGGCAAGTTACTTAACTTCTTTGCCTGTTGACTCAACTGTACAATGCAGATAATAGCATCTACTTTTCAGGGTTGTTGCAAGAATCAGATAATAATTGTTTGTTTTTTAAAGCACTTTAAAACACATAGTGTGCTTATACCCTTCCCTCTCAGATTGTTTTAATTGAGTTTTGTATTCATCTGAGAGGAGAGAAAAATTGGCAGTGAGAAGGAAAAGGAAGAGGCGTTGGAGGTGGGAGGGGATGGCCTGCTCAGAACACCAGTATAAGGTCTTCTTGCTCTTTCCTACCACCCAGCTTTTCCGATGCTGTCATCTATTCAGAGTTATATGCTTTGGAGTTTTGTATGAGGTCATCCTCATGTATGTTTGGACTGAGCATACACACACACATACACATGTAAATGTATGCATGTACATATATGTATATGTGTATATGCGCAGACTCATTTATGCATTGCACACATACATGCATCTATGTAAACTTGTATGTGTACATATATATGTTTATATATGTATGTTTGGACCAAGCATATGCACACATGCACATATAAATGTATGCATGTATATATGTGTATATATGTGTATATATGCAGACTCATTTATACATTGCACATATACATGCATCTATGTAAACTTATGTGTGTATATATGTATATAGGCACATTGTGTATAGACACATATACTATGTGTACATATATGTGTATATATGTATATATCCTACATATACATATATACTAGTCTTGTGACCATAGGCAATTCACATAATCTGTTTGTTCCAGCTTCCTTAACTATAAAATGGTGATATGAATAGCACTTAACTTGTAGGATTGTTGTAAGGATTAATTGAGTCAACATTTGTTAAACACAAATGACACATGGTAGGCACTCTATAAACGCTCATTCCTCCCCCAATGCTCCTGTCTTTCCCAGTCATACAGTTGTAGCACTGCTTTAGGCCCTCATCATCCCTTAGAACATTGTAATAGCCTCCCTTTTGGTCTCCCTACTTCAATTTTTTCTCTACTCCTGTCAACCCTCCATGTTGTCGTTTTCCTAGAATATGGGTATGTCCATGTCACTCCTTTACTCAATAAACTCTAAACATTCCCCATTGCCTCATATGCATAAACTTCTGTCATATTTATACAGAATATAAATACATACATATGTATATATCCTCACATATATTCACATATGTAGATATATACAGATATAGATATTACATACAGGTAGATAATGAATAGATATAGTAAATGTGTGCACAACTTTATCCCCTCCTACTTTTCTAGTCTTTTTAATCTTTACTTCTTTCTTCACTCTTCCACCCAGTCACACCAGCCTACTGTCCACCACATGGGATATTTGATCTCCCATCTTCATACCTTTGTTACTCCTCATGCCAGGTGGGCACATACATTTCCCTTCTGCTGCTTGAAATCTCTGGTTTTCCATTAAGACTCAGCTCAAATGCCACCTTCTACATGTAGCCTTTCTAGGTGCCCCTAGCTACTAGGGCATCCCCTCCTACCATGACCTCATATTTTGTTTATATCTCATACATGCTTATATGTGTGCACATTGTCTTCCCCATTAGAATTTAAACTCCTTGATGGCAGTGGTTCCGGTTTGTTTGTTTTTTGTTTTGGGTAACCTTAGTGCTTAGTAGAGTGTCTAACACAGGGTGAGCACTTAATCCATTGATATTATCATGGGTTGTTGACACCAGCTCTGTTCAGCACTTCTAGCTGCTAATTACAAAGAAACAAAGCCTGAGGGATAAAGACAGGGAGAGGAGGGCCCAAGTCTCCACACCATGAGGTTCACTAAGAGCCTACAGTACTCAAGTCTAGCCCCATTGATCATAGTCTTGCAGATGTGGGTCTTGAAGGGACCTCAGAGGTTGTTTTCTTTTTTTTAAATTGTAAGTCTCTGTATAATTTCCAGACTTTTATACCCTCCATTCCAGTTATAATCTATTTGCATTTAAAAATCAGGACCATCTTTAAGGACTCTCCATGTCTGCACTAAGCCTGTTTAAAGCTTCCTTTGCCTGGAAGTAGGCCCCGCTTATGAAATATGGAAAGGGGGACTAAAATCTTTTACAAATACCTGTAAAAGTATATGTAGATCCATTTTTCAGAAAAATATTATGTTAAATCCTAGGCCAGTACAATTTAAATCTGAATAGAAAATAGAAAGAGGTATGGAGAATATAAGTAAAACTGGATCAAAATTTGTGGTATGATTGGGGAAAAATATGAGTGACAGGCAGAAGTACTTATCTTGATTCTACTATTTTATGGGTTTTGTGGTCTTGGACAAACTGCTTTGTCTATGTGAGCCTCACCTCTCTAATCTGTAAAATGGATGGATTGACCTTGATCAATAGAGATTTTGTTCTGTGATAATGTTGCACTACTCTAGGAACCTAGGTGGCACAGTAAGTAGACAGATTGCTAGACTTGGAATCCAGAAGACGAGTTCAGATTCCTTCTTCCAACACTTAATTGACAACATAAATCATTTAACCTTGATCTGGCTCAGTTTCTTCTTCTATAAAATGGGCATAAAAATAGCCCTTACATCCCTTCTCCGCCTCTCCCCTTTGTTGTGAGGTTCAAATGAAATAATATATGTAATGTTTGTAACCTTTAAAGTCCTATATATATGCTAGTTATTTTTTATTATTGCCAAGTTCAAGCTGTCTGTAAAAATCTTAATTTAATAACAAATGCCTCTTTTCTGAGAGTGGTTTTTCTTAATATGATATTCTTAATTTAATTATTTAACAATGAGATAGGCTCTAAATGGTGTTGAGTTGTTTTTTCAGTTGTGTCCAACTTTTTGCGACCCCATTTGGGGCTTCCTTGGCAAGGATACTGGCAGTGGTCTGACATTCCCTTCTCTAGCTCATTTTACAAATAAGGAAACTGACGCATATGGGGTTATGTGAATTGCCCAGGATCACACAGCTAGGAAGTCTCTGAGGCCAGATTTGAACTCACAAAGAGGAGTCTTCTTGCCTCCAGGCCCTTAGCTGCCCATGTGAATATCTGAAGCCATTTCTCCCCCTTTTAGGATACTCACTAATTTTGGACCTTTCTTTTACCCCAATGTCTTGGATGTCTTTTTGTAACACTCTCAAACTCCCCTGACATTCTACCCATTTCCTACCTTTTACCTGGGATCAGATTACACAAGCACCTACCTGTCCCCTCTAGAATCTCTTCCATTGCTCATCAATACAATCTTTCTCATACATTTATCTTTCTCTTTCCTCTAGTCTCTATCTAGTTTCTCATCCTACAAAACTGTCTGGCCCTGAGTTTTGACCAGCAAAGGAAACAATTACCCAAGTCCTTACAGAGAGAAAAATAAGATCACATTGGGGGACAAACATGCTACATGGTCAACCCAATGCTCTCTAATCTTTCTGACCTTTGTAAGTCAATAGCGTTGGTTAAGCACCTACTATGTGCCAGGCGGGCATCTTCTCTCAAACCCACCACTTGTCTTTTTGCACAAGAAATGTCAAACCAGAAAGAGATCTTTTGTTCTATAACATTTTACAAATGAAGAAACTAAAGGTCAGACAGAAATTACTCTATGGTCACACTCAGATAGAAAAGAACTTAGCTGAGATTCAAACCCAGGCCCTCTGACTCCATAGCCAGTGTTCTCTCTACTACATCATCACAGGTATTCTTCCTGAAAAAAGAGTGGCTTATGTTTAATTCACAAGCCAGTTTAGGTAGTTGGATTTTAAATAATTCACACACCTTTGCTTTTAATATTTGTAGTTGTTGAGTTCTAATAAAACATTTAGGGATTTTCTCCTTCCCCCATTCCCTCAAAGTCTCTTTCACTGAGAGAATGATTTGTTTTCTGAAATGGAGGACTTTGCTGCCCTCTCACTATTTTCTTTGCTCCTTCTGATCCTGTCTATTGCTTTAGCAAGGGTGAAAGATTCCTGTGGAATTTGGCAGTGTTTAGATGTACCGTCACTGTTAATAATTCTCTCACCAACCCAAAGACCCAGAAAATCACAGAGTGCTGGCCTTGCTGCCATACAAAAACATTGGATTTTTTAAGGCATTTGAGGAGGTAGGCTCCCCAAGTGTCCTCATCCACAAGGGTCCTGAGCATGAGACAAGCTTCTCAGGTGCCGGTGGCTGTGTTCAAAGAATATCCTGGCTTTTATGGCCCTTATATTTCATTCTCTACTGCCAGAATGGAGAACCATGCTGGGTTTGTGCATTTGTAATTGGGCTGGAACAGATGGGGAGAGCACAGTTGGAAGTAATACAACCATGAAAATAATCTATACTGCTTGTAACTCTTTGATGTGGGAGAGATGAGTGAGCCCCATGCATGGAGCTTCCAGTCATCCACTCATCAGGGACATTCACTTTGGGGGGTGGATGCGGCTCTTGTGGTTGGTGACACCTTACGAATTCAAACTAACTTGTTGGGTCTACTTCTGACTTTTGTCTAACTGCATGGTCTTCTTCAGCAGTGAAAGATGAACACAACAGAGACATCGAGCTCCTAGATGTCAGGGATGGGGAATGGTAGAAATGGAATTCAACTGAAAAAACATTTAAGCAACAAACACTATGCTAAGAATTAAAGATACAGAAAGAGAAATTAAACAGTTCTTGCCCTCAAGGAGCGTGCATGACGCTGGGGAGATGTGATCTGGACCGTGCCCTCGACTTTCATCTTCTCCCAGTCGCTCCACCTCCACCTTCTACACAGCAACCAAAATGGTATTTCTAAAATGCACGTCTGACCGTGCTGCTCCCCTGCTTACCAAGGTCTAGCAGAGATGAAATACAACTCCCCTGTTTAACATTTTAAAACCTTTATTATCTGGCTCCAGCTTTCCAGACGTATTGCATATTAGTTAAATGATCATAGAATTATTCATCCTAGCCAAACTACGCTGCTGGCTGTTCCACAAGCCCAAGATTCCATCTTTTTTCTCGGAGCCTGTGTCCGTGCCTGGAACAAGTTTTCCTCTTCATTTCCGCATCCTTGAATCACTAGCTTTTTTAAGGCTCAACGCAAGAGTCACCTTTGACGTGAGGTCTACTCTGATGACATATGCTAGTAACAAACACACTTCTAAGTTACTCTCTCTATTCTGCCTCTTCATTTATCTGCATGCATGTGGTTATTCCCTTCTCTTCTCCCTGCTTCAATAGTGTCAGTTCCGTGAAGGTATTAATAGTTTAATTTATATTTATACCCCCAGTGGCTAGCATAGCGCTCATACAAAGGAGACAGTTAATAAATGCTTGTTTAATGAATGAATAAGTACAAAGTATAGTCAAAGTAATTTTAAGATGGGAGAAAGAAATGGTTTTACAAATTTGGATTTAGACCAACCAGACTCCAAGCTTGTGAACTCATTACTTTTCTTCCTGGCAAAGTTCAGAGGGAAGAACGGGGGTGTAGAGCTTCCTCCAAGCAAAAATGTGCCACATTTTAGCAAGAATCTCGACAAATGGGAACATATCCAGAGTGATAACAATAGAAAATACAACTACTCCTCATATTGATTTAGCGCTTTAGCTTTTTCAAGTTCTTTTCATTGCTGTCATTTCAGTCATTTCAGTTGTGTCCGACTCTCTGTGACCCCATTTGGGATTTTCTTGACAAAGATATTGGAGTGGTTTGGCATTTCCTTCTCCAGTTCATTTTACAGATGAGAAAACTGAGGAAAACAGGGTTAAATGATTTGTCCAGGGTCATACAGGTACAAAGTGTCTGAGACTGCCTCGAAAGATGAGTCTTCCTGACTCTAGGCTGGCACTCAATCCACTGTACTACTTCGCGACTCCTGAAAGTTCTTTACGTGATTTCCTTAGATCCTCACCTGAACTCTGTGAGACAGAGCAAATCTTGTCCTCATTTTATAGATGGGAGGTCTCAATTTCCTTATTTGTAAAATGAAAATAGAAGTTTGGTGGAGCTGTAAATTGGTGCAACTCTTAGGGAAAACAGAATTATTAGGGAATAGCTAGTAACTATCCACACTCTATAAACCCATGGCATTGTCAAATCTGAGAATATCCCCTGAGGAAAAAAGAAATGAAGAATGCATCCTATATGCCCCAAGAGAATTGTAGACAGACTTTCTGTGGAAGCAAAGAACTGGAAACAAAGCGGGTGCCAATCTATTGGGGAATGGCAAAATGTGTAATACTAATAAAAACGTTTTATTACTCCTTTACCCTTTTCAGATGGAAGGGCTCTGGAGGTGGGGTGACTCAGTGGATTATATGCTGGGCTTGCAGTCAGGAAATCCTGAATGCAAATCCTGCCTCAGATATTTCCTAGCTGAGTGACCCTGGGCAAGTCACTTAACCTCTGTCTGCCTCAGTTTCTTCATCTGAAAAGGGGGGATGATAATAGCAGCTACCTTCCAGAGTTATTGTGAGGACCAAATAAGATATTTCTAAGTCATTTAGCACAGTGCCTGGCATGTAGTAAGTTATATATAAATATTAGCTATTATTATAGTGACTACAAGTGTGAGGATTTGGAGGTATCAGCACAAAGGATGAATCAACACTTACTTACAAGGACCTCAAATTCTAATGGGGAAGAGAATAAGTATATACAAAATATATAAGGCATAAAATATAAGCTATACAAAATATATAAGGCATAAAATATAAGCTTAAAAACACATGAAATTATGAAGGAGTTAAGTATAAAGCAGTTGGGAAAGGAAGTTGCTGGCATTTGGTAGGGAGAATGAGGAAAGACTTCAAGAAAAAAGAAAATACTTCAGACAAGTATTAACGGAAGAGGCTGTCTCCAGTTGTCCTGATCTATATCTGGCCACTGGACCCAGATGGCTCCAGAGGAGAAAATGAGGCTGGTGACTTTGCACAGCCCTCCCTCATTTAAATCCAATTCACTTGCAAGTCAAGGCATCATCTTCCTGCTGTCATGATCCTCTTCGAGAAGGGACAAACCATACAATGGAAGAGAGGGACTCTATGAAGTTGAAGGTAACGATGACCAAAGATGTGGGATGCCAATGCAAAACCACAATAATGGGAAATAGAAAGTCATGTGTGAGAAACAAAGAGAAGAGCAGTTTGACTGGATTGGACAGTGCAAAATATGGAATGATATTCAATTAAGATGGAAAAAAAATAGGCTGGAGCCAGGTTATGTAGGGCTTTAAATGTTAAATAGAGGATTTTTTATTTTTATTCTAGAAGTAGAGGGAAGCACTGGGTACCATTAAGTAGGGGAGGCACATAATCAGATCTATGTTGGAAGAAAATGACTTTGGCAGCCATGTGGACAATATACTACAGTGCAGAGACAATTGGGTAAGGGAGATCAATCACGGGGCTATTGCAATAGTCTAGGTAAGAAGCAATGTGGGCTGAGAGAAGCATGGCAGCTGCGTGAGTGGAGAGGAGACACGCCAGAAATGCTGTGAAGAAAGAAAGAGCAAGATCTGGCAACGCTTTGCACATGTGAGGTGAGAGTCATGAGTCTAAGTTAAGGACCTAGAAGACTCAGGATGGTGGTAGCTACTGACAGTAATATAGGAATTTCAAAGACGAGAATATTGAGAGGCAAGATAAGTTCAGTTTCTGACATGTTGAGTTTAAAATCTCTCCAGAACATCCAGTTTGAAATGTCTAATTTGTGAAGCTCAGGGAAGAAAGCATGTCTGAATATAAATCTGGGAATGATCTCCATAGAGATGACAGTTCAATCCAAGTGAGCCAATGAGGTTACCAAGAGAGACAACCTAGAAGAAGAAAAGAGAAGAGAAGAGAAGCCGGGTCAGACCCTTGAGGAACACCCACAATTAGGGGGCATGATATAAATAATGAGCCAGAAAAGAAAAGAAAAGAAAAGAGGAGCAGGAAGATAGTAACCAGAAGAGAGAAGTGTCACAAAAACCCAGAGATAAGAGAATGGTCAAAAATGTCAAATGAAGGAGGCAGGTGAATGAATAAAGATAAAAGCCGAGAAAAGACCATCAAATCTGGCAATTATAGATCACTGGTATCTTTGGGCAGAACAATTTCAACAGTGTTGAGAATGGAAAACAAATTAGAAAGGGCAAAAGAACAGAATAGAATGGGAATGGAAGTATTGAATGTAGACAGCGTTTTTCAAGGTGTTTTGGCTAAGAAGGGAGGTAAGATATAGTAACAGCTTGAAGTCATCACGTAAGATTTTTTTCGCTTATGTTGACTAGTTTTACTGCTCTAATTCTTTTTTTTGTTTTTTAGCATAATAGCTTTCTGGGAGTGGATGGGGAAAGGTACAGTGGGAATTGCAGATCACATAAAAAAAGATATCAATAAAAATCTGTTCTAAAATTTTTAATAGAAAAATTATGTATATGAGAAATTCATCAAAATTGAGAGGTTTTGTAGGAACAAACGCAATGTGAAAAACAATATACCCAATCATCCCAATAATATAAAGGAAAGAAACACTAAAATACATCATCATTCAGATTAATGTTATGACCCATTTTGATTCCAGAGGATAGTAGAGGGTACTTCTGGTCTGTTGTTAGAAGTTATGGAATGATATTTTATAGGCCGTCAGACATAGTCATTGAGTCAGCTTGTTTTGAAAGTTTTTCTTTATTATAAGGGAAGGTTCTACTGGGGATAGGAATCGTGTTTTGGGGAAATGACATTTTGACATTTTACACATACATACACACACACAAATTCTGTGTATATATGTGTGTGTGTGTGCGCGCGCATTTAATGGGACAAGTTGGATATCTAGAGTATTGTGCTCAGTTCTCGCAGCCAAATTTTAAGAAGAATATGATACGTTGGAGGTTTCCACAGAAGGGTAATGAAGATATAGAAAGAATTTGAATGCATTATCAAATGAATATTGGTTGAAGAAACTGGAGATGCTTATCCTGGACTTGCTGTTCAGTAGTTTTTCAGTTGTGTCCAATTCTTTGTGACACTTTTTGAGATTTTCTTGAAAAAGATATGGGAGTGGTTTACCATTTTCTCTGCCAGTGGATTAAAGCAAACAGAGATTAAATGACTTGCTCAGAGTCACACAGCTAATGTTTGATACAGGATTTGAATTCAGGTCTTCCTGACTCCAGGTCCAGTACTCTATCCACTGAGCCACCTAGCTGCCTGCCTTAGAGAAAATAGTCACTGTATTGGATTTGAAGGATTTTATTATATAAGAAGAACAAGAATTTTAACTCCAGACCACAGCTTTGCACTCTGTCTCTTGATCCCCCCTTTTAGATGGGTAAGCTTTTATCTTCTTTTGCTGGGAATCAGGTCTCCATGCTATCTTTACATGATACCATGGTTTTCCCCTTTCCAGCTTCCCTTTAGCTCTTCTCTCCACCATAAAAATTTAAGGATCTCAAGGGCAGAGGCTGCCTTCCTTGTTTGTACTTGTATTAATGCACTTAGGGTAGCATATGGCACATAGTAAGTACTTAATGTTTTATCCATCTATTCATCCATCCATCCATTCATCCATCAAATTTTAATGTGGGGAATAGTGAACAAGTAACAACATGATCTGTTTATGCAGACTTCACATGGAGGAGACTGGGGAGCCTGCTTCCAAGAAGTCGTGATCTCATGAAAGAGAATGGAGCACACAGATATTCTGTAACTGGTTCCAGTTTGCTAATCATATGATCAAGAGGAACCTTTTAAATTGGCTGTATAGCCAGAATTTGGGACATTCCAAAGGCACTAGCTGGTTTGAATCTATTCCTTTTTCTTGGCCTGACTCCTTCCTGCTGGCTGTTTTCTGATAAAGAAGAGACAATTCATCCCTTAAGAGCTACTCCTAGAATCCTGAGGGGGAGATGTAGTGAGGCTAAATTAAAGATTATGAGGCTATGAAATAATTTCTATAAGAGTCAAATGTTATATAGGGAGGGCCCAAGGCGTTTCCTCTCATGACACTTTCTCTCCTTTCTATTCAGCCAGACAAGGAGTCAAACCAGGAGGAAGGGATAATTCTAAATGGATATTTATCCTTGAACTCAGAGAGTTCAGAAAGAATGCACACAAGTTCTAAAGAGATTTGAATTTGATGTGGTGGAAAACTGCTTGACAGAGCAATCACGTCAAAACAACTCTGAGGCACCACATCACACCTATCAGATTGGCTAATTTGAAAAAATAGGAAGATGATAAAAGTTGGAGAAGATGTGGGAGAGTTCTAACACTGATTCATTGTTGGTGGAGCTGTAAGCTGATCCAACCCTTCTGGAGAGCAATTTGGAACTATGCCCAAAGGGCTATAAAATATGCCTATCCTTTCACTCAGTAATATTGCTTGTATCTCGAAGAGATCATAAAGATGGAAAAAGGAGCCACATGTACGAAAATAGTTACAGCAGCTTTCTTTGTGGTGGCCAAGAACTGGAAATCAAGGGAATGCCCATCAATTGGGGAATGGCTGAACAACTTGTGGAATATGAATGTAATTGAATATTATTGTGCTATAAGAAATGATGAACAGACAGACTTCAGAAAAACCTGGAAAGACTTATATGAACTTATGCTGAATGAAGTGAGCAGAACCAGGAGAACACTATACACAGTAACAGCCAGAGTGGGCAAGGACTGTTTCTATTAGATTTAGCCCTTCACAGAAATGCAAGGACCTAAAACGTTTCCAAAGGACTTGATGCAAAATGCCATCTACATCCAAAGAAAGAACTATAGAGGAGGAATTCAAAATGAAGTAGACTATTTTCTGTTTTGTTCTGTTTTGTTTTTTTCTCATGGTTTCTCCCATTTGTTTTAATTCTTCTATGCAACATAACTAATGTAAAAATTTGTTTAATAAGAATGTATGTATAGAGCCCACATAAGACAGCATACCATTGTGGGAAGAGAGGGGAGAGGGAGGGGGAGAAAAATTTAAAACTTAAGGAAGTGATTGTTGATAATTGAAAACAAATAATTTATTAACAAAAAAAACGAATAAGAAAAAGAAAGAAACAATCACTTGCTAGATATGCTATAGAGAAAGTAAGGAAGTGAGGAAAAGGAAATGTCAAACTGCTCCAGTGTCTTTTCCAAGGAAACCCCAAATAGGGTCAAGAAGAGTCAGACATGGCTCAAACAACTGAAAAACCACCAACAGAGGGTGTGAAAATTTGAGTGTGTTGTACAGAGGCTTTTTGTTCAGAATATGGGCAGATAAAATGGCCTTTGAGGTCCCTTCCAACTCAAAAATCTGTTGATTCAGTGAGCCTGAAAGAGGTGAAATCATTTGCTCATAGTCTCAAAATTATCAAGTGTTGGAAGGGATTGAAAAGAGTGTAAAAGGACAAGATCTATTTACATAAGGATCTGCTGAAGAAAGAAGAGGATATTTAGGTTGAAGGAAAGAAGGCAAATGGAAGATAATTAGGCTTTTTTAAAGATTAAATCTGACTGTTTCCACTCACCATTACTTGGGACCCAATGGCCATCATTCAGGACAGGACAGAACCCCTCTGGAGAAGGGATTTCATCATCCTCAGGACTATTAACTGTTGATCAGTTATGACTAAGAAGCTGATTAGCCTAAAGGCCCTAAAAACAGCAGCACCTGCCAATACACCCAGCTCATCAGTCCTGCTTCCTCTCCAGTCCCTGCAGCAATATTTGTGGAGATGTAACTGCAGTACTTACCTCCTCACTAGTCATAGTTACTGATGACCTGGAAAAGAAAATTTTCACTACTAAAGCCCTTGCCCCATTAAATGGTTCAAAAGAAGAATTTTATCAACGGAAATGATCCCAGAGAAAATGTATTCCCTTGCTGAAGTCACCTAAGGACTATGGGGCATTTCCATTTGATTTACAGTTGAAACCACTAATATATGTTGTCTCCCCTGTTAGAATTTACTTTTCTATTTGTATCTCCAGAACTTTCATATAGTAAGCACTTAATAAATGTATTTTCATTCATTAATTCATGAATGAATGATCACTATCTTCCAGTATCTGAAAAGCTGGCAGGTGAAAGTGATTAGATTTCTGCTTGGTCTATAGGCCAGATATAGGAGCAATTAATTGAGGCTGGAGAGAGGCCTGATACCAGAAAAAAAATAGCCATACTCCAAGCTTGCCAAAGATGAAATGGGCTGCATGGGGAAGTGGCAATTTCCTTTCTATGGGAGGTCTTCAAACACAGGTTAGGTGAGCATTTGCTGGGAATATTTTAGCGGGATTTATGTTTAGGTGCATTTGGAACCAGAGGGCCTCTCAGGTCCCCTTCCAAATCTGCTAGTCTGTAATTCTCTGATCTCCAGATGTCAGGCCCTGTCCTACCAGTTTAGTTCCTGATGTTACTATTTTGGATTTTTCTTTTTTTTTCATTGCCTCGCATTCTGATCACGACTTTCTTTTTCAGAGCAATTTTAAAGTCCTTTAAATATACTTACCCAGTTTATCCTCCCAACATGTGAATGAATCACACAATCTCAGATTTGGGAAGAACCTCAGAGGTCGCCTAATTTAACCTCAACTCAAGCATAAATGCCATTGAAAAGACCCCTGATGAGTGGTCACCTACCTTTCATTTAAAGATCTGTAGTCTTGAAAGAACTAATAACAACTGAGGCATTTCACTCCATTTTTAGAAAATTCTAATTACCAGGAAGTTATTCAGTATATTTAACTGAAATCTGCCACCCTATCACTTCTACCTATTTAGTCCTGCTATTTACCTCTAAAGCTAAGAAGAAGCCAGCTTTCTCTTTCCTGTGGCTGTCCAGTATGTACTTGAAGGTCACTATTAGACAATCCTTCCACCAAACTCCCACCTTCATGTCTTCTTTCTTTTGGACCAATATAGGGCAGAAGTCAGAATTAGTTTCCTTTGAACAAAAGAAAGTAGCTAAAGCTCAGAGAAAAGTTTCATTATAGTTTCATGTATCTGGAGTCAGACAGGACATAAAAGCCCTCTAATCCAATCCTTTTCTTTTACACATCAGGAGACTAAAACAAAAAGAGATCTGACCAAGAGACTTGGTCAAAGTCACACATGGAGTCAGTGATAAAGAAGATTTGAACTCAAGTCCTCTGACTCCAAAGCAGGTGTTTTTTCCACTGTGTCATAGTTATATCATATCTACAATTGAAATAGACCTTTCTTAACCACTGGTTGTATTTGCTATGAAAGCATACTGCCTCCCTCTGGAAGATTCATCCAAGATTGCTTACACTTAAGAATGCCACCCTTTAGTAATGACTTGGAGTGAAGCCGCCATGTACTTCCCCACCATATCTATTGGTTCCACTGTCTTCGTCGTGTTCAACTGTTCATAACCCGATTTGTTTTTTGGTAGAGATACTGGAGTAGTTTACCATTTCCTTCTCTACCTCATTTTATAGATTAGGAAAGTGAGGCAAACAGGATTAAGTAATTTGCTCAGGGTCACATAGCTAGTAAGTACCGAGGCCAGATTTGAACTCACGTAGATGAGAAAAAAGTTACCTCTGTGGTGAAAATCAGATGAGTTTAATGCATATAAAACACTTTGTAACCATAAAGTACTATATAAATATAAATTTTTATTATTATTAGAACCATAGAAACTCAGTTTACATGGATTGCCTGAAGTTATCACGTATAATAACCCTTAACGAAATCAAAAGCTTTATTATTATTATTTGTTTTCCTTCTCACCCTAACTTTTCTCTTCATTAGATCAAAGACTTAAAGGTAGAAAAAAGGGATCAAGGGATCATTGATTTCAGCCTGATAATTTTACAGACAAGGAGCCTGTGACTTAGGATGAGCAAGAGACTTGTTCTTAATTATACAAATAGATAGAAGACTTCAAGTCTTTCAAATCTAAATTTAACATTCTTCTACCATATTGTGATTTGATAAAATCACCACCACCATTATCGCCATCATCAATAATTTATCCTGCTATCAAAAATTTCTTCAGATTGCACGGTACAATGGAAAGAGTACTGGTTTTGTAGCCACAGGATATGAGATCAAATCCTGGCTTATATATTTACTCCATGTATGGACCCAGACAAATCATTTAATATTCTGGGGCTTTAGTTTTAAAAGCTGTAAATATGAGAGATGGACTAGAAATAATGGGATGGAAAAGCACTGGGAATATAAATAGAAAATTGAGACAACGTCTGTTTTCAAGGAGTTCACATTCTAATTCAAGAACAAAAACATGAAGAAAAGTACCAAAAACCTTCTAACTGGGGGAGACAACAGTTAAAGGAGGGCTCATGTCCATGATCAAGTTTATGGTGGATGGAAAAGTCAAGTCAAGGGTTGGGTAAGGGAATATCAGAGCAGATAATACATCTCCAATGACCTTGGGGAGCTATGGCTTCCAAGGTCCCTTCTAGCTCTCCAAAATTCTATGATCATCCTCAAAAGATTAACACATAATACATAGGATCCTTGAAATTTCAAGGTCTTTGGGACATGAGGTGGAACATGTGTGAGGGAAAGAAAGGGGTAATATTGGACATAATTCTCTAAATAACATCCTTGCTGGGTACTCTCAGTTTTTCACATATGTTTTTTTCTTTCCACCCAAGGCTCACAGTAAAAGTACACCCAAACTAGACAGCTGTTGGGCTAACATACTCCCCAATGCATCTAGAGAAAGGAGGCTACGGGCTAGAAGTCTATAGCCTCAATCCAATCTGCGTAGGGGCACTAATCAGAAGCCAAGATTTCCTGTTGGGGATTCAGCAAGTTCCTTTTGCATCCTCCAAAACTGCAAAATAATGTCACATTCTGTCCTGATGATACCTAACTGAAACAATCCTCTTCCTTAAAATCTAGCTACCACTCTCTCCTCCATTGTCCTTTCCTGATTGCCATAGCTAAAAAGTGACTTTGACCTCATTTTTCCCTATCAAATGACTGCTATGTGCAAAATAATGTGGAAGGCACTGGGAGAGAACTACCTATTAAGGTATGGAACTTCCTCTCCAGCGCAAGTTTCTCTTCTCTGTTCTCTATAATTACCATGCTCAGTAATACCTCATAGCATGCTCTCCTTCCTTCATTAGAGTATTCTGACTCGTCTATCAATTCAAACCTCACCCTTCCTCCAAGCCAAAGATCAATTCTCTCATCTCTTCTGGGAAAGCTGTCTAATCCATTAAAATTCTAGGGCAGGGCATATATACCAGATACTTAAAAATAATTATGGTTCATTTTAATACTTTTTTTTTTAATTTTGAGATACCAATTTTTTCCCTCCTGCCTGTCCTTCCCCCATCAGCTGGCAAGTGATATTACATCAATTATAGATGTGAAGCCATGAGAAATATATTTCTATATTAGGTTGTTACCAAAGAAAAAAAGAGAAAAAAATGAACTGAGTGAAAAAAAAAAGTGTATGTTTCAACCTGCAGCTTTCTCTCTGGATGTAAATAGAATTTTTCTCTGCGAGTTCTTTGGAATTACCTTGGATCACTGTATTGATTCGAGTAGCTAAGTCTTTCATATTTATCATCAATGTGGCATTTCTGTCACAACATATAATGATCTCTTGATCCAGGTCACTTTACTTTGCATCCGTTCATATGAGTCACCTGTTTTTTCTGAAACCATTCCACTTTCCATTTCTTTTAGCACCATAGTATTCCATCACAATCACATACCAAACTTTTTTCAGTCATTCCTCAATTAATAGATTATTCACTTGATAAATTGTATTTTTGGTCTCTAGTTTTTCTGTAAGTACAAGCTTTGTATTTTAACAAAAGTATAAGCTTCCCTGACCCAGACAAGTATTGCCTTCATTGTCTTTTGTATTTCCCTATCACAAAGCATATATATCTATATATATCTATATCTATCTATCTATGTATATATATATATATATATATCAAGGACTAAATAAGCATTTACTAAGCACTTAAGACATGTGTTAGGTTCTGGGGAAGCAGCCCTGAAGCAGTTTAGTCTAATTGAGAGAGATACTGCTTATACATACAAGAATAAACACAACATATCCCAGATGATTTGGGGAGGGAAGGCATTAGCAACTGGGGGATTGGATCAGGAGAGGCACTGTGGTGGCATTTGAATTAAGACAAGGAGGAAGCCAATGATTTTGGGAGAAGAAAGTGAGAAGGGAACAAATTCCAGTCAAGGAAGTGGGAAATGTGGTACACCATGTACGAGAAGCAGAAAGAAGGCTGGTTTGGCTAAACTACAATATTCCTTTTTGTACAGTAAGACTAGAAAGGTGGGGTTGGGCCAGGTCGCAAGAGACTTTCAGTAGAAAACAGAGGACTTATATTTGATCAGGGAGGTAATAGAGAAACATGTTTTTTAAATAATAGGGTGACATGATTAGATTTGTGCATTATGCAAATCAGTTTGGCATCTAGAGGAAGGATGAAACGAAGAGAAATGAGTCAAGGAGACCTGACTCTAATGAGGTGGTGACTGCAGTGTAATCCAGGCTGGAGGTGATAAAGGAACTAAATTAGGGTGGTGGCCCTTAGAATGGACAGGGATGAATGAAGGATAAATGCAAGAGAGAAGCTTTCTGAGAGAGGGAATAGTTTTCCCTTTCAAAGATAACAGTAAATAATAATAATTACAACAGCTAAACGGCACCACAGAGCACAGAGTTCCAGACCAGGAGTCAGGAAGACTCATCTTCCTGAGTTCAAATCTGGCCTCAGACACTTACTAGCTGTGTGATCCTGGGTAAGTCATTTAACCTTGTCTGCCTCAGTTTCTTCATCTACAAAATGAACTGGAGAAGGAAATGGCAAATCGCTCAAGTGTCTCTGCCAAGAAAACTCAAAAGGAAGTCAAGAAGAGTTAGACATAAAATCATAATAACACTACCAATGACATATAGTACTTTAAGGTTTACAAATCACTTTACAAATATTGTCTCACTTGATCCTCACAGTAAGCCAGGGTTAAAAATGTCCTTATTATCTCTATGTTATAGCTGAAGGAACTAAGGCAGACAAAGAGGTTAAGTGATATGGCTAAAGTTACACTAGTAGGGAGTTTCTAAGTCTGATTTTAACTCCAGTCTTCTTGACTCTATGCCCAGGGCTCTTTTCAGTGAGCCACCTAGATGTCTATGTTAGGTTCATAGCTATATTTTTTAACCCCAGGACAAGGTACAGTGCCTTGGGCTGGCACTTACTGAATTGGTTTATACATGAAATAATTTACACATATGTATGTTTACAGTATCACTAATAGGCCTACGCTTTAAAGATGAGAGAAACAGAAAAATTCCTCTTTGTATAAATATTATTTATAGCAGTTTTTGTTTTGTTTTGTGCAAGCAAAAAAAAATAAAGCAAACCCGGAAACCAATCTATTGGGTAATGGCTGAACAAAATCTCACCAGGAAAAAGGAAGGATACAGGGTGAAATTTATTCAATGTGAAAATAAAGTTATCAATAAATAATTTTGTTTAATTTGAAAGAATCCTCCAAATCACTGATGATAAGGGAAATAAAATCAATAAAACTCTAAGGTTTCACTTCCCAGGAAACTGGAAGAAATGACAAAAGATAGGAATAATCAATGCTGGAGAAGTACTGCAAATACATTAATGTGTTACAAGTCAGACTTTTTCTTTTCATAGCTTGGTTAGTTTTAATTTTTTTTCTGCCCAGAAGCAGTTCCTGATACCATCAACTAAGGCATGAAATGGCCTGGATCACTAGAAAGGAGAACCAAACGAATGAAGTCAAGGATCTTTAGAAGTACTGTATTGAAAGGGATGCCGACTCAGTTGTTTCCAGTTTTCCTTATTAATCGGTGTTGGGGAAGGTGTCACCCAGTCTACAGCTCTTGTCTCAGCTGCTAGACATCGTTGAGCAGGTTTTTTCCTACCTGTTAGCCCTTGAATACAGGCAATTGGGGAGGTAGTGAGGGTCAATGGTCCATGTCCTTTTACTGATATGGATCTATGTGAATTACTTTTATCTCATTATGAAAATTATCAGTGAAAGTTGACTCCATTTTGAATCCCTTGCTGATCTCCAGTAATGAGCCCACCAATGTGTTGCTACCTAAACATATTTTGATAAAAACTTTTAATTCTCTTTCCTTTAAGTTTTGTCTCATTAATCATGGTAAAAGCTGTTACAAAGAATTTTCCTTTTAGAAAATGACATATGTAAGCATTATCATAATGAATTTTACATATGTATGGTACGAAAACTAATGCATTTGGCCTTCTAAAACCTGATGAGATGGGAATGGTAGAGTTTATTACTCCCACTCTAAATAAGGAAATTAAGACAGAAAAAATGAAAGTACTTGGCAAAGCTCCCCCAGTTTGTAAAGGGTGGAATGAGTTAGAACCCAGGTATCCATACTCCTTTTTCCTTCTTCCACTCTATCATAGGTATTTCTCAATAAATGCTTCTTCATTTTCCATTTTGGGCACTCATAAGGGGGAGAAAGGGGAATAAATATATACTATAAATGTATATATAATAGCATAGTTTAAGTATATGATATCTCTTGTATGCTAGGCACTAAACACTTTATAATTACCATCGAATATGATCTTCACATTAAGTAGCATCATGATCAGGTAAGTGCTATATGATCCCATATTGGTGAGAAAACTGAGGCAAACAGATTAAGTGATTTGGCCAGGGTCCCACAGTTAGTAAGTGACTGATAATGGATTTGGAATTTAGATCTTTCTTACTCCAGGCCCAGCACAGTAGAAGAGAATACACCAGGACATGACGACAAAACAACAGTTAGTGAGTCTCCACATGGGAAGCCTGTTTTTCTGAGACAGTTTATAGTCTCCTTTACCTTTAAAACATCCCCTTGCCATACCCTTCTACCATTCTTCTCTCTCTGGAAGGTGCTGGAGCTAAGAGGCCATTTACTTAGCAGCTGGTTTTGCTTTACTGAGCTGTAAACATATATATTTACAGCTATTTTTTAATAGCATGAAAGCATAAGAGCTGCTTTCCAGATCCTGAAGGAACCAAATTTAACTGAGATTAATTTAAGAGGTAAAAAGAGAAAGGGGGAGTGTATAGGGAGAGGGAAAAGGAGGGGAGGAGTGGTTCTGAAGCTGTAAAAGTAAAAATCTTGAAGCACCAACCGTCTGACTGTCAGAATCCTAAGATCCCTAAAAAGAACTGGGAAGGAAGGGGAAACTTAGGGAAAGAAAGAAAGAGAACTCAGGAAAAATAGCCCAAACCCATCTGACATGTTTTACTCATTTCAGCCCCAGAAATATATTCCTCATGCTACTGCCTATTTATATAACTTCTCATCTTTTCCCCCTCATCCCAAAGCCTGTCCTACTCCCTTATATCCATTCAAATCCAACTCACCTTTGGGCACTAGATAATGTCGGTTGTTGTTATCATTAATACTGTTTCTTTGCTTGAATTCCATTACTTCTGGGAAATTTTCTTTGACCACCTCTTCCCCAGTTCTCACCTCCTAGCATGCTTAAAGTCTCTACTAGTGATTCTCAGACTTTTCGGTCTCAGGATCCCTTTACCCTCTTAAAATTATTGAGAGTCAGCTCCCCTCAACTCAAGAGCTTTTGTTTATGTGTTTTGTTTACCACGTTAGAACTATAAATATCTGAGTATTATTAATGAAAATATTTTTGACCTTGTGAACTGCCTGAAAGTATCTTGGGTTCCTAGGGGCTCCCTGGTCCACACTTTTGAGAATCACTGGTTTATAGCAGAGGTATCAAACTTAAATAGAAAAGGATTCCTGCTACAAATTGCCTTAGAAAATCAAAAATTACTATTATCTATGTTTTAAAAAATATTTTAATTTATTTTGCTAAATGTTTTCCAATTACAATTTAATCCAGATCTGGAGTTTTGTAGGCCCATGTGGTCCTGAGATCTATCTTAGGGGGTCCTGAGATCTATCTTAGGGTTTCTTAACTTTTTCCACTCAGGACCCCTTTCCACATTTCCACAGCATTGGTTCATAAGTATTGCATGGTCTGAGGGCACACACAGTGCAAAATATACATGCTTTGCATTGAGAATCAAGGCTGTGGGAAAGTTGTGCAAACTTTGCGAGAAACAGCTCTGTTCATTACACAATTGATTTTTAATTAATTTTTGGTCATTGCACTTTTACTATTGCCAAATTTTTTCGTGACTCCATATGGGGTCAAGACCCACAGTTTAAGAAGTGCTGGTCTGTATTATACTATTTTGTACTATAGCATATAAAATCAGGATACCTAAGTTAAACTCCTAATTCTGACTCTAAGTAGCAACAGTAGAATTTTGAGCAAGTTGTTCAACAGTTCTGGGCTTCAGTGTTTTTTGTTATTTTATTTTCATCTCCAAGTGAAAACCACGAGTTAGAGGTAATCACTCAAGTGCTGGAGGGCTTCCTGTGTGCGCAAAGTGATGTAAGACAGTATGATACAGGGCAAAGACACTGATTTTGGAATGATAAGATCTAGAGGAAAGGTAACTTAATAGACTTTTCAGTGCAGATATTCCAACTTGGCAGATAAGTTCTTTTTGCTTGTCCTTCACTATCCAAAAGAACCATGACATCAGGAAGGTGGGTCCATGCCTTGCTAGTGAATTGAATTTAAGTGAAGGAGAGCTATGTAAAATCAACAGCCCCACTTTCTCCTCCAGAGCCAGTGGTTCCAGTGGCCAGATACAGATAGGGATGAATGGAGATGGACCAGAAGCAGTGGGAGACCTGACCTTTTTAAGCTAAAGTCTGTCCAAGTTCTCACTTTGACTGAAGCAACACCCATTCTGTGATTAAGGGTAGGTAATAAATGAGTCAAAGAATGGCCTCTTTCAGCTAATTAAAAAAAAAACAAAATCTGGGAGGGGAAGACCCTAAGGGTTTCTGGCTAAAACAGAAACAATTTGCTATTTACATTCACTCTGAGCAAGGGAAGAAAGGAAGGAGAGAAGGAGCTGTGCTGCCCAACTGAAACCAGCGCTTAAGTAACCACCAGGGGGAGGGGAATGTGAAGGCTTACCTAAGAGGTAAAGGGAATATTTAATAATTTAATAATCTAAAGGGTTCAGCCTAACTATTGGTTGACCTAAGGGAATAACAAATGTCTATTATCCAAACTGTAATATGAATTGAATGAACAACCCATAAAAGCTAGTAGTGCATTAGGACATATATCTTGCATAGACTTGCCTATGGACAATGAGCTAAGTGTGGAGTGGAACAGGAGGAAAGTAGGTTGGATTGCCTTTGGGAAGCTGGGCAGTATTTTAATTACCTCATGTTTCTCCCTGAATTCAATGTCCATGATTTTAACAGCGATATTCTTCCAGTGGTGCTGAATGGATCCGAGTCATTAAATACCAGATACTCCAAATAAATAAGCTTGAAGGTCACCCAAAGGACAACAAAGTTGTGCATTTTGGCCAGGAATGGGCTGCCGCACATTTCCAAACAAAAATTTAGCAGGGAAAAAAAGTGCCAAAAAGAATATTATCAGACAGAGGTATGTCTGGAAACAAAGGAGGGTCACTTACACAGCAAAAACAGAGAAATAATTGATTATCAATCAATGAATGATAAAGCAATGAACATGTATTATCTGTAGACACTGTGCCAAGTGCTAGGGATTCAAATAGAAACAAGAAAGTCATTTCTCTTCATGGATATGTATCCTAAGAAGAAAATGACATATTAAGGGGAACTAGAAATTTTGGGAAAGGAAGAGGGCAAAGGAGGATGAGGCGAATGGCTGAAATGCAGGTGGCATGGATTAGAAATGGCCTCAGATTGATTGGAGGTCTGACTCCAGAGAAGATGTCACTAATCGGATCCCAGGTTTACAGGGCAGATTTCGGGTTTTAGTAGCAAGGGAATGAAAGGATGGCTTGGGATATAGGCAGCATGATTTAGAAATGATTTAGAATTGGGAAGGGGATAAATATTAGATGGGAAGGGACCTACATTTATTTACCCACTGTCAAGAGATCATCAGGGGGACTCTTTTGGGAGGATTTATAAGAAGAAATGGACAGAATTCTCACAATCTGCATACTGGGGAGAAGTGCCTACAATACAGAGATCATAGATCCACTGAAGTATTAAAGTGTCCCCCTTCTATCTAACAAAGTTTAACTCACTATACAAACAATCCTATTTATTGATTTAACAGATTAATTGATGAATCAGGCCATAACTAACACTCATTTCCTTTTTATATTGTGCTTCACAATCTTACACCAGTGACCTTGCGGTCACCAAGGGTAGGATTACTTGAAGGGGAAATCCAGCACTGACATGTTGATTTGGAGGAGGTTGCAAAATCTTTTTAGAAAACAGGAATAATAGCCCTCAGAAAATCTGCTAAGTGATCTGGTTCTATGGGGACGTCTACCCGGACAATTATGCCAATATCAAGTAACCTTGACTATTTTTAAACCTTGGAAGGAAGGGGAAGAAACTAATAATTTATATATATATACACACACTTCATATATGTGTATACATACGTACATATACACACAGATAGTATATATAGTATACACTATATCAGGTATAATTAATATATAAAACTGCACATGCACACACTTCCTCATATGTCTTCTTCCATGAGTTGAACCTCAATTGGATGCTAAGATAAAGAAGTCAAAAGTAATTACCAGCATCACTGTTTGGTAGAAAGTTAACCCTGGTATAGGGAGGAACTTTAATGGAAGTTAATAATATATAGAACAAGAAAGTGCTGAAGTGAATGGACCTAGTCATAGGACTATAGAATTGCAGAGCTGGAAAGAACCTGAGAACGTAGAATGTTAGATATGAAGGGAACATTAGAACACAGATAAGCAGATCTTAGAAGGCACCTGGAAATTAGAGCTTTAAGGGTCTTGGAACAATGAATGTTAAAATTTAGAATATAGTCAATCAGTTAACATTTATGAAGCATCTACTATGTTCCAGGTGTTATGCTAATTGATGGGGATTCAAATTCAAAAAAGAAAAGTCCCTACCCTCAAAGGACTTATAAGAAGGGAAGATTATAGACAAAAGTAAAATGAAAAGGGTATATGAGGAAGGTATCCACTGAAGAGGTATGGTGAAGAAAACAAAAAGAGAGAAGGTAGGTGAGAAATGGAGAAATGACTGGGCACCTTACATAGAGTTTAAGGGAAGAGTTCTCTGGCTCCGCCCTCAAATCAAAAGGGCCTCAGGGGAAGAGAGTACTGATGGTGCTAGAAAGAAACAGAGATCCTCTAGACCACAGATATTAGAAACTAGACCTACAGGTCTGCTGAGACCCACAACACTCCTGAGTGATTGTTAAATCAGATTAAAATATAATTGGGAAATATTTAACAAAATAAATAAAAAAGCAATAAAAAGAGATAATGTCAATATGTGGTTTCCTAAGTCAGGATGTAGTCTACGGTGGATCCTTATATATGATTTAGTTGCCAGGGATTCTATTTTCATTTGACACTCCTGATCTAGACCAATTCTCTAATTGTATAGAAATAAAAGCCAAAGCTCAGAGAGGTGAAATAAGCAGTCTAAGGTCACTTATTAAGTTAGTGGTAGAACTGGGATTGGATAGAGCCTGGCTATTACATTTCCTTTCGCATCAATAATCTCTCTCCTGGGCTCCTTTCTAAAGTCATTTCTTTGATCCTACCTGACCCAACATGCAGGGTAGGGCTCAAACAATGGTGAATTCAGGTGCTTTGGAGGTGGTGATTAGATTTGTCTTTCTCAAAATGTCTCCTACATGGTACAGAAGTTTTGTATAATATTGTTAGATCTCATCAACTGGGTCAGCCCTGCTCCAGGCAATAGTAATAGTATTTTTGTCTCATGAAGAAATTTATTCTTAAAAGGAAAAACACACATTCATGCATGCATACACATGCAAGAAACCATTACCAGTGAGTTAAAATCATTATCTCGATGAACCAATAGACACAGGATAGCTCCAGCCTTGTGAAATCCATTCTTATCTTCACTCACAATCTGTGAAACTCATTTTGTAGCATTCAGAGGGTCTTCCTTCTATAACAAACTCAAACCAAACCACACCTGCTCATTTTTGTTTTGTAAAGACCACCCCATTGCCTGATCACTATGCAGGCTTTAGTCACTAGGATCATGGTCTTCCGTAAACAACTTCACTTCCTTCTGATGTGACCTACAGACATGCCCCTAGTTACAGCTCCTTTGGCCCACTCTACTCCCTATTTTGCACAGTTTTCCATAACCAACCTATGTCTATAATCTCCCCCATTCCCTCCAGTGATGCACAAAGGTCTTCCGTGTCTTTACACTGATTTGCCCCAATTACTTATTATCACTCTGGTGCAACGGATAAAGTGCTGGGCCTAGAAGGAAGACCTGAGTTCAAATCAGCCTCAGACACTTCCCGGCTCTGTGACCCTAAACAAGTCACTTAACCCTGTTTGTCTCAGTTTCCTCATCTGTAAAATGAGCTGGAGAAGAAAATTCCAACATCTTTGTAAAGAAAATGGGTTCACAAATAGTGGGACATAGCTGAACATCAACAAAACCCCCAGGTCATTTCTTATGTCTTTCCCTAAGCAGCCAATCACACAATTTCTCTCCCAAAGAGATAGGCCTTATTCCTTACCCATTCACACATATACATACATGTTTACATTCATAAATTTCCATACTACTTAATTCATTTGAACACATATTTATTTAGTGTTGTTCTTGTTTAGTCACTTTTCAGTTGTGCTCTCCTTTTTGTGACAATATTTGGGATTTTCTTGGCAGAGACACTGGAGTGGTTTGCCATTTCTTTCTCTAGCTCATTTTATAGATGAGAAAACTGAGGCAAATAGGGTTGAGTGACTTGTCCAAGGTCACATAGCTACTAAGTGTCTAAGGCCAGATTTGAACTTAAGAAAATGAGTTCTCCTGATTCTAGTCCTGGCATTCTATCCACTACACCACCTACTTGCTTCCAATTTATTTAGTTCCTACTACTCTATGTCAAGTTCTGGTGAAAGAGCTCATTTTTATCAGATGAAAGGGAAGAGAAAAGGGAAGCAGGTTACTACTCCTCAATGACCATCCCCTCAAAAGCCTAGCCTGCAGAGATTGAATACATTTATCAAGATGCATATGTGTGTCTGTACCTACATACACATATATTATTGAAAATGGTGCTGAATGAATCCATTATTTGCAGTCCTACTTATCAATCAGTGTTGGGGGAGGCATCAACCAGTCTGCAGCTTTTGTATTATCCTCTATCAAGCATGTATCCTACTACATGTTAACCATCACATATAACCAACTGGGTAGGAGATGAGATGCAATGGCCCTTTCCCTTTTACTGATGTGGACCTATCCGATTTTTCTTTATCTCATTACAAAAGTTATCAATAAAAGCTGGCTGCATTTTGAAACCATTGCTGATCTCCAGTGATAAGCCTGTCAATGTATTGGTACCTTTATGTATTTTAATAAACTCTTTTAATTTTCTTCCCCTCTTAGTTTTCCTCATTGATCAGGGCGAAACAAATAATTTCCCTTCTAACATACACATACATGCATACTCTCATATGAACAAGATATAAAAGTTGTATATGGAAGCTGACACATAGACAAGTCACTTAACTTTCCTGGGCCTTAGTTTTCTGATCTGTAAAGTGAGAAGATTCTACTAAACGGTCTTGTAGGCACCCTTCCAACTCTAGACTTAAGAGACTGTGAACGAGGAGTCAGGAGCTGGGTTTGAAAGGTGACAAATTTCTAGTCCATGCAACTAAATGTTTCCCAAATTCTCAGCTGCTGTTCAGGTGTAATGTACCTGTCACTTTGGTGCAATTTGAGAAAACTGTTTGGGTACCAGGTTGGACTACATGAATTCTGAGTTCCTCTTCAACTCAAATTCTGTTCTGAGATATCAGTATCCTCAGAAGCTGGAAAATGGTTCATCAGTGGAGCCTTGAAGTCTGTTACAAAGCCTCTTTCAGCTCATCTTTCCTCAAAACAATGTTCCCTGCTGAATGAATGCAAAGAGCCAATCAGAAATCCTTTTCTGAAGTTATTACTGAGAGATTCTTTCTCCTCTAAATGAAAAAAAAAACTTTGTCTTTGGAGCCTTCAAGAGACAGTGATGCTTGCCCCCAAATGTCTAATCTGACTAACCCTTTGCTGACTAATTGAATTATGCTGGCCTACAAAATTGACAGACAGCTGTTAAAAATGGTTATTGCATTATTAATACGCTCCAGTAATTTCACATTAAAACTATACTGTTAATAATTTTTTCCTCCATTTCTTCCCTCTTAATTAGACTATTTAAAACTTGGAGGGAATATTCTCCCCATACTAAATGGAAGCATCGACCAAATTACATTTTTGATTGAATACTTCTCTGATAGGCCAGCAAATGAGACTGTTGAGTTGTTAATAATTGTCAGAGTTCTGCCCGATGCCTGCTAACGAGGCAGTCAATCTCTCTTGCCATTCCCAGAGTATTAATGGAAGATGCTGGGAGGGACTGGAAATGTTGTCTTCCTGAGTTCTTTGGTGGATAAGCCAAAGGAAAGAGTTTGCCCACCTTGACCAAATGCTCTAGGGATGGCCCAGAGTAGAAAAAGTCCTGGAATTTGTATCAGAAAATCTGAAGTGCCACTTCACAGTATAACTTTGGGCAAGTAGTTTCACCTCTCTGAGATTCAGTTTTCTTGTCTGTCAAACGTAGGGACTAGACCAGGTGATCCCTGTGGCCACTCGCATCACAGATATTCTATTATCTCCATTAGTGGATTAAAAATTTGAAAGATCTTGAGCTTGAGGAAAAAGAAGACAGAGGACAGAGAAAAGTCATACAGGAACAGCTGGGAACCTGCAAAGACCCTCTTAGTCAGTGTTCAATATTTATTACCATCATCTTAGCCCTGAAAAAACTCATTAGGAAGGCTGAGTGAAGTGTTTTCCTGAAGCTATAGTGACTATGCGGTCCCTGCAGAGACATACTGGGAAAGGGCAAATGTCTTTGACACGCTGGGTGAGTCTCAGTCCTGCCTGATCCCATACACAATCATGGAATAATGTTTCATATCTCCTACCAGGCTCCAGTCAGTCTAGCTGGGATTGTTGTAGGAAGTGAGTGTCTTCAGGTGAAGGAGGGTTGCAGTAACATGGTTAAAATATTGGACTGGGACAGCAGAAAGTGCAGAGAGTGTAATGGAGGGGTGGGGAGAGAAAAAAAATTAGTTATTCTGGAAAAATGGAAAACTAAGAACCTTGTCTAAGGAGAAAGGGGATGGGAGTTCCAGTCCCAACTCTGCCCTTATTACCTATATAACCTTGAGTAAATCACTCTTAGGGACCCAATTTCCCATTAACAAAAGGAAAGGGATAGGGACTGAATCTGTGAATTCTCAAACAAGGGCATTCCTTCTACCCACCATATATTATTTGCAGTTTATAGTCTTAGCAGCCTAGAGCACAGAACAGTTAAGAACGACTCCTAAGGTCACACAGCCAGTATGTGTCAAAGGCAGCACTTGAACTTGAGTTCAGGTTTTCCTGGCTCCAATGCTAGATCTCTATCCATTACATCATACTGTTTCTCCATGGAAATAATTAAGTTCCAAAGACAGAGAACTGTTTCCTGATGTCCTTTTCAGTGCTAAGATCTCTGATACTTTGATCGTAGGAAGAAACAGTATATCTTGCTGCTTTAAGGAAAGAAAGAAAGGAAATATTTATATTTATTTTATATATATATAATATATTTATATATTAATATATATAGTCTACTATGTTCCAGGATCTATGCTTTACAAATATTATCTCATTTGAGCCTTATAACAATCTGTGAGGTAGGTACTAATTTACTATTGAGGGAACTGAGGTAGATGGAAGTAAAATGACTTCCCCAGGGTCACTCAGCTAGTAGGTACCTAAGGTCAGATTTGTATTCAGATCTTTCTGGATCAAGGTTCAATCTATACATTGTTCTTCCTAGATACCTAAGGAGGCAGGTGAAAAAATAGAATGAATCATCCTTTAGAAGTACAGCAGAAGGTATAAGAAGAAGCATCTATATAGATGCCAATAGGTTCCTGATAGATTCTTCTGGATGGACAGGAATCTTCCTATTAAAAAAATGAGATTAGCTTCAGACCACTTCAGTCTACAGGGTGAGGAAAAAATCCTAACAATTAAAATTATACAAAAATAAAATGGTTTGCTACTAGAGATAATGACTTTCCTATCACTAAAGGTCCTCCTTCAGCAGAGACTGTATGACCTGTTATTGGAGATATTGTAGAAACATTTCTTGATCAGTTTTGGTTGGACTCCATGACTCCCCGGGACCTTTCCAAATCTATGATTCTCCGAACTGTTCCTTCTGTAATGCTAGACTAGAAAAGCATCATTTGAGCAGAGCCTTAGGACTAAAAAGGACCTCAGAGGCCATATAGTCTACTCTTATTGGACAGATGAGAAAACTGAGAGCCAGGGAGGTTGTAATTTGTCCAAATTTGCAAAGATAGTGATAGAATGGGAATACAAACCTAGCACCTCTGATTTTAAATTCAGCATGTCCGTCTATATTTCTAGCTGCCTATTCTATTCTATTGACATTTACCACACTCCTTTGTGGCTTTTTCAGTGAAAGATGGATGAATTTTCCATTAGAAGATTGATGAATCTATGACCTCATCAGTGTGGGGTCTCTTTCAGTGTGGATCACAAGTTATGTGCAATTCATAGCCACATCTTTATAATGTTACAGACATAAAAGTAAACACTGGAAAAGATGCATGACATAGAAATCAGAGGGCTGGACTTAGACTCAAGAGACCTGGGATCACCTTGATTACCGGTGCAATCATGGGCAAGTCAATGAACAATTCTCTATATCAGTTTCTTCATGCAAAAAATAAGCATAATAATTTTGAGTACTGTGTATGTCACACATACATGCTCCTAGCTTTAGGTGCTATAAAATGCAAATAAAGAATAATATTGTATACAGATGATCATAATAAGACATGACTCCTATATGGCAAGTGGCAGTATAAGACATGACTCCTGTTTTTAAATAACCGAAATACAATAATAAAACACCTACCCTCTAGGTTGCACAGCGCATAGATCCCTGGACATTCAGTTAAGAAAATAAGTTCAAATCCAGGCTCTGATACTTACTAGTTGTATGTCTTTGGGTTAAGTCATTTAATCTTTGTCTATCTCAGTTTACTCATATGTAAAATGGAAATAATAACAGCACCTATCTTCCTTGATTATTAAAAGGCTAAAACAGGAAAATATTTATTAAGCACTTTGCAAACCCTTAAAAAGTGCTAATATATTCTTATTATTATCACTATCATTATTAGACAAGTAGTGTGACAGAGCACGTAAAAAGATGGCTTAGAAGTTAGGAAGACCTGAGCTTGAGTCCTGCCTCTGATACCTCCTGGCTGCATAACCTAGATAAGTCACTTAACTTCTCTGTGAGGCACCTCTAGAAGGTTACAAGCTTCAGAGAAGGCAATTGGAAAAGGGAATTTCTTCTGGGAGTTTCCTATATCAGTGAAATCAAAAGCCTAGTTCTCACCTCTTTCCCCCTTATTTATACATTCTCATAAATGCTCCAGAGTAGATCTATATTGGAGACCTTCTTCTTGTTCTTTTAATTAATAAGGGATTAGGTGAATCTGCTTTGAGTAATTTTTAAAATTTGTAAAATAATGTCTCAATGAAGAAGTCATATTCTAATATTTCATATCTGCCAAAAAACTTCATTATTACTGGAAATAGAAATAATATTGAAGCCATTTGAGATTATCACTGTGTCCTTTTCTTAATCATAGATTTAGAAATATGGAAAGGCTCTTAGAGGTAAACTAGTACACCCCCCTCATCTTATAGAAAGTTGATATTCAGACAGGGGGAGAAAGTGATGGAGCTAAAATCCAACTTCAGGTGCTCTGATTTCAAATCCAGTATTCTTTTCATTACATTGCAAGGACATTGCATTCCCTCCTTCCCTATTCCCTTCTGATAAGTTGACCATAATTTTTGGCCCAGTGTGGTGGTTCCTCCTACTCTCTCTGGTAAGCCTTCTGTTCAGTAATATTGAGCGTACATGAGAAGGTCCTAGGAGACTGCCTCACCCCTGTCAGCCAGTCCAAGGTTCTCCTGAGGAAAGTCTATTTGAGTCAATGCTCCTGCCTCTTTTCCATCTGCAAGTGAGCCATCACTGAGGAGATCATATCTTTCCCCAGTCCCATCAATGTTCAGGTTGCCTGTGTTAAAAGGAACTTTGGTATAATAAGAACCCACATTTCTATAATACCTTACCATTATAAAGTATAATATACATACTATTCCATGTATATATACATATACACATATGCATAGTATATGCCATATATGAAACAGACAAAAATGTCATATGTATATTTATACACATATATTTTTCCTACAAGTAGATGTTTATAATTTAATTTTACTTTTTACTAGGCCTGTTATTTCATCAATATAAGGAACTTCCAGTGATGAACATCTTCTACCAATGCAGTCATATCTTCTCTGCAATTTGTAGGCAGCACTTCTTAAACTATGGGGTGCAACAGTCATGATCCACGGTTTAAAAAGTGCTGAAGGGATTGTGAGTGGAAAAAAGTTTAAGAAGGAGAAGAAGTCTCAAACTAGCTCTCAAAATTCCCCAATCCACCTGAGCCCAGATTAAAGTGTAATTGGGAAATGTTTAACAAAAGAAATAAAAATACAATACATCATAGTTCATTTTAATTTGTCTTTTTAAGTCAATATAAAACCAGCAAAGATAATTTCTAGTTAACTTTGACACTGGTCTTGAGGGTTGCCAAGGGTAGAGAGAAATAAAGTCATTTGTCAAGAGTCACATGGCTAGAATGGATCAGAACTTGAATCTACTTCTTCTTGACTCTGAAGCCAGCTCTTCATCTACTGTGCCATTCTGCCTCCTTAGCTATATGTATGGTTTTCCACTGATGCCTCATTGCGGTATGGAGAGGAGCCTTGTTTCTCAAAGGAAAGTGGAGACACTAGCAAGCAGATCCTACACTACACTGAAAAGGTCTGAGTATGGCTTCAAAGGTAGACCATGCATCTACTGTTGAGAACCCTGCCAGCTCTACTTAGAGAAACCCATGACCACAGAATTGGCCTATGGTTAATGAATGTTTCTGGTTATAGTTATTACTGAAGACTAACTAGGATGCTGAGGGGCTGTGATCTGCATCACTAGATAGAGCAAGCACATAGACAGAACCACAAATGTATCAAGAATTACAAGTAAAAGGTACCTTACATGTCTTCTCCCATTTGATCTTTATGAAAACCTTGTGAAGTAGGTCATGCAAGTATCCTGACCCCCATTTTATAAATAAAGATAAGAATCACAAATCCTATCCTATAGGACTTTAAGACATACAGATTTTTCCACTTCTATTCATTCACTGATGTAGATAACAAAAACGATAACAATAATAGTAATATTGGACCTTCATACAGTGCTTTAAAGGTTACAAAATACTTTACAGATCCTACCTCATTTAAGTTTATAACAATACTGTAAGATAGGCAATACAGGTATTCTTATCTCCATTTTAGGGATGAGAAAACTGAAGTACAAACTGTGCCTTGCTCACTGTCACAGAGTACCTGCTAGAAGACAGGATTTGCATTCAGGTTCTCTGGACTCCAAGTCTAGCCCTCAATATATTACAATATTTTGCCTTTATCATGCTACCAACTAGTAGTGGCATATTCATTTATATATGTATTTGTATATACATATATTTGTATATACACTTATACATATATACATATACACACATATATACATATATATGTACACACATGTACAAATACATATACATATGCATTTATTTATAGTTCCAAATTATGGATGACGAAATCAAGACTCCACAAGAAGTAACTTATAGGATTACTGATTTAGAGCCACAACTGACATTAGAGGTTATCAAATCTAATCCCCTAATTTTAGAGATAAGCTGACTGAGGCCCACAGAAATTAAGTGACTGTCTTTGATGCAGGATTCAAACCCAAGTCTCTTCACTACAAGTCCTGCTGTGTGCCCACTACACCATACTGGCTTTTAACTTAACTATGAGCACATAACAGAGCCAGGAATCTTTTCTCTCTGATGTCAAGGATCTTTACCCATGTTTCATGCCCTTTCCTTCATAGCTTTTTAAATGAAGTTATCACTGCATTTTGTACCTCAACTAGACTATTTGATTCCATGAAGGTAAGAGCCATGTTATATCCATTCTCCACAGCACCTAAAGTAAAGCCTTGTGCATAAAAGATACCCAATGAATATATCTTGCCTGGAATAGCTATGAAATGTCATTATACTGTTTAATGGTAACAAAAATAACAATTGCAGTTGAAGTTGCTATTTAAACTTGCTCAGAGTTCCTGGTATCCATCTCCTTGTCCATGTTTACCCATGCAGGATACAAACATATATGCCCACTGCACCCCTCAGGTGGCAACTGACTTCCCATTGTATTCAGTATGTGGTAGCAGATTTAGAGGTAAACCGCAGAATAGGGACTTCCCTTGGTCACAGGAAAGAGGTGTGAAGACAGATTCCAAACTAAGAGAAGAAAGCAGCTAAGGAGTACATCTGGGTCTGTTTTTTAGCTGTTGCCTCAGGTTTTCTTTTTTTATTGTTTTGTTTTGGGGGCGGTTTTCATTTTTTGGTCACCTTGAACATAATGAAGGAAAAAGCTCTTTCCTAAACATGGTCATCTTTGAGAACATTTTCCTGATGCAGAGTTATTAATGTTTCATGATTTTATTAGAGGTTACTTTCTTGCTTCACCTCCCCTCCCCCACAGAGGAATGACAAGTTGACCTCATTAATGAGCTCTGCCTTGACCACTACACACTGAAATGAGATCTTTTCAGAATTCTCCCAGCTGTCTCTGTCTTACAGTTATGGAAACTTAAAAGATCTTACATGCCACCTAGTTTAATCCTTTTATTTTGTATGGGAGGAAGGTAAGAATTATAAGATGGGGGACTTCCTTAAAGTCACCCAATGAGGTGGCGACACAGGTAGTACTTTAATTCAAATGCCCAATTTCCTGTCTAGTCATCTTTCTACTTTACTGGGCTGCTTCATATTCTTGATTGCCTACTTACGTGATGTTATTTTATCTCTCCAAGCTGAATTGTGAGCTCATTGAGGGTAGGTGAGAGGCAATTTGACCCTCCTCTGTAAGCCTCACAGCATTGAGGACTCTTTACTCAACCATAATAGGTACTCAATAAACATATCTTGATTAGCCGATTTATAGCATTGCATTCCAAGGTCAGCCTATGAGGAAAACATGTGGATCCTCAGAAGGTGCTCAACCTCATTTGCTTTTGAGTTTTACTTATACTGGTGACTTCTCCTGGGACTTCTCTGCCTGGAACTCAGCCTAGTTCCCTAGATCTCTGCTATGGTGCACATCTGACAGATATCCTTTCCTCTGCCTTCCTGGATTTATTTATTTATTTATTTATGTATATGTGTGTATATATATATATATATATATATATATTATATATATCATCTATCTATCTATCTGTCTATCTGTGTGTGCGTGTGTGTATATACATATATACGCATACATACATATATACATACATATATACATATACATACATATGTGTGTATGTGTGTATATATATATATATATATATTCCAGACAGCTTTAGAATTGGGTTGTATAGCTGACCCATCCATCCCTCCCCTGGTATACTATGCTATTGCTGTTTGCCATCCCAGAGTGCAACTGCTGCCCTCTACTGGCCCTGGTAAAATCTGTGCCCCTTGTTGAAACCCTGGACAGCTCCTGTTTACCTTGTGATTCCTGTTGTTCAGTTTTAAGGCTGAGGAAGGAATAATGATTAAAAATGGAAACAACCCATTTTTTTCTTTTCTTGCCCTTTAAAAATGGAACTTGATGATGTAAAAATGACACAAAGAAGGTGGTAAAGACAAAGGGAAGTAACAGACCAAGTATTCTAGGGTAATTTAGGATTATTTTCAGCTAGAGAAGAAGTTATCTTAGAGGACCTCGGTGAAGACGTAAGGGATGATGTGGCATCTGAATTGTTATTAGAAAGAAGGGAGAAATTTTAAAAGTTGGACAAAGGTAAAGAGAATAAATCAAACAAGAGACACAAGGAGAGACAAAGAACATAGAGACAAGAGAGAAGCTGTGTGGAAGCACTTAGTCTCCATCCTAACTGCCTTGATCTAACTGTAGTCCATTTACAATGTGGCCGATAGCTGTATTAAACACCTGCCCCTTCCTCATTTTGGCAATCTTCATCTGGGATCTAGGGCAGCAGTGAGTGAGAACTGGGCTGGAGCTGAGGGCATGAATTCCTCTTACAAAAACATCTGGGATACCATACCTCTCCCCATAAAATACTGAGAAAGCCTGGGGCTAGCTCAGAGGAAGGAAGGTTTGCAATTCACACCTGCTATAGCCTAAGTATGCTCCAAAATGTGCAGAAAAGGGCTGCTTGTCTTTCCTTATTCCCTGAAAACATCCTCATCTGTACTGAAGAGGAAGGGAGGGAAGAAGGGAGGGAGGGAGAGATAGATAGATAGATAGAGAGAGAGAGAGAGAGACAGAGACAGAGAGAGACAGAGACAGAGAGAGACAGAGACAGAGAGAGACAGAGACAGAGAGAGACAGAGAGAGAGAGAGAGAGAGAGGCTTAAAATAAAGACTCTTCACACTCAGGGCAACTAGAAAATCAAGTCATCCAGAACCAATCAGTAGGTGAGAACTCAGGCACTGAGCTGAACATGAGCTAAGAACTAGCAAGAGGAAAGAAGTGGGGAAGAGGAAGGAAGAAAGGCTAATGAGCCTTATCTTCCTGCCAGGCTGACTTCCCTTCATCATATGTATGAAAGAGCTCCCTTTAATTGGGTCACACCACTAATGATTGTGGCAGGAAGCCAGGCCCGAGCTAGGGATAGGTGCTGCTACGGTGATCCTTCCCTTCCCTCAGCTTTGACCCAGCACTGGTTCCTGCTCTCTGCCTTTCCTTCCAATTTACAGCACCTCCCAAAAGATATTCTGCAACAGTCAGCAGCCAGCAGCTTCACTTACTTATTCCAAGTGACATCTCTATAGTGCTTTAAAGGTGTAAAGTGCATTGCAGTTAATTTGAGTCTCAAATCAAGCATTATGAGAAAAGTACTAAAAATATTATTGCCTCCATTTTAGGAATGAGGGAACTGAAGTTCAGAAGGGAAGGGAATAAGCATAGATTAAGTGCCTACTATATGCCAGGAAATGTGCTAAGTGATTACAAATATTGTCTCTTTTACTTTAAATTGAAAGGTTAAATATCTGTTCATGGTCACACAGCAAGGAAGGGTTAGAGGTGAGATCTGAATTCATGTCTTATTGCACATATGTCCAGCAACATACTATCCTCTCTACACCTGTCTGTCTCAAGTTCTCTTACTTTATGACACTGAACCAGATATAGCATTCCAAGGGTCCCCATATTGGAATTTTGATTCATTCATTCAATGAACACTTATTAAGGACAAACTCTGTGAGAGAATTTGGTATAGCAGAAAGCACTATTGCTCAAAATCATTCAATCCAAGGTCCAAGTCCTCATTCAAATAATTGGTAACTGTATGGCATTGGGAAAGACCCTACACTTCTCTGATCATTAGTTTCCTTATCTGTGAAATGGATATAAGAACAGTTCTTATTAGCTCTGTTACAGAGTTATTAAGAAGAAAGAACTTTGAAAACTTTTAAAAATGGTTTCATTCAAATAGAGTGTCAGTAAGGCACCATGTGGCATTGAGCAAATCCCTATACCTCTTTGATCTTTAGATTACTTATCTGTGAAATGGATAGGATGTTTATATTATCTCTATCACAGAGTTATGATGAAAGAGATCTGAAAAAATTCATTTAGACACTTAGGAGCTACATGAAGTAGTGGAGAGAACGCTGGTTTCAGAGTCAGGAAGATATTCTCAAGTCCTGCCTTTAACAAATATTTTAGCTGTCACTTAACCTCTCAGTGCTCTAAACTGATAAAGCTATACAATTCAGAGAAGGTGATGACCTGCATTGCTAGAGGGAGTTTTGGTAAGGAACTCTCTTTACCAATTACATCATAAGTTCTCACTAATTCAAGGAGACCAGCAGACATATATTGTAATACCTCTGAGGAAGAGGTGATGAGACCTTGACTAATGTGGAGGCCGAACAAAAATGAAGATCGTGATCTCAAGGCTCAGTGCAGGTATATGACCTTTGTCCTCAAGGACTTTTATGTCTAATATTCATCATACATATCCAATCAGGGGGCAAAACATGTAGTTTCTATCATGACAACATTTCTTGCTTTCATTCCTTTCTCTTCAGTCACCAAGTGCAGACTTTCATCAACTCTCCCTTCTACTACTGCAATACCCTTATTGGTCTCCCTGCCTCATCTCTTCCTACTCCAATACCTCTTCCACTAAACTGCCAATGTGATTTTCCCAAAGTTCAAGTCTAAACATATCAATCACTATTTAATAAACTCTAAGGAATTCCTTTCACCTCTAGGATCCAATATGAACTCCTTTGTTTGGCATTCAGAAGTTTTTAAAATCTGGTCCCAACTCATCTCTCCAACCTTATTACCTACTATTTTCCCTCACACATTCTACAGGATAGCCAAACTCATCTCATTATTGTTCTTCCTACATAGCTTATCCATCTTATATCTATGCCCTTGCACTGTCTGAACCCCACCTTACCCCACCTCTATATTTGGAATGCCTTCTTTCTAATCCCAAGTTTCTTTAAGTTTCAGCGTAAGTACCATTCCTGTACATGAGACTGTTCTCCATGTCAATCACCTTGTGTCTGTCTGTGAGGCAGTATGGAACAATGGAAAGAACATAGGTTCTAAAGTCATAAAAACTGGGTTTAAAATACACTTTCAATGCTTACTCCCTGAATGATCTTAGGCCTCTGTTTTTTCATCTGTAAAATGCAGGGCTTAGACTGGATGGCCTCTAACTTTAGATTTATGAGATTGTGAGCTCTGTATATACTTATATATGAACATGTTTCCCTTCTTCAACAGCATGCAAGCTACTTGAAAGATGAAACTTTTTTTATTGGTATTCCCAGCACCTAACACAGTGGCCAGTTCATAGCAGGTGCTTAATATATGCTTGTATATTGATTGATGAATACAGTTGGATAACTTTCTCAATGATAAAGAAACAATTTGACTTTGAAGAGGCGGCTTAAGTTTCATTACTGAATGTCAACTAGTTTCATTTGATTGGATTAAAGAATCTGAGTGGTATAATAGTAGAAAATATTTTTTAAAAAGACAGCTGGGAGGGACTAGGCCATTCCTGAGGTAATTTAGGAATAGATAAATGCAAAGAAACTTCAGAAACCCAAATCTAGACCAGCAACAGAAATCTCCTCTACAATATTCCTAACAAGTAATCAGTGTCTCCTTGAAGACCTGAAATGAGAGAGAATAGATCAACCAGTTCCCAGGGGTTAGATCCATCTTGAGAAAACTCTGTTAAGAAGCTTTTCCCTATTGTGAATCAAATTTTCCTCTATGCAACTTGCACTTATTTCCTCTAGCTCTCCCCTTTGGGGCCAAGTAGAAGAAATCTAATCTTTCCGGTAGACAACTCTTCACATACATCAAGACAGCCATCCAACTCCTTCCCTAATCAAATATAAGCTCCTTGATAGCAAGAACATTCCTAGTACTAGTGGCCTTCAGTGTAGGAAAATGCCTGACTAGAAGGTCTCCACTCAGCGAGGGGCCTGAAGCATTAAATAGGCTAGAATGTGTAATTTCCCAAACAAGTGGTCAGTAATACAGTTGGTTGAAAAACCTGGGAATGCTTAATCTGAAGAAGATAAAGCTTTGGGTAAGATGTGATAGCTGTCTTCAAGGTTGCAAAGACCTGTCACACGGGAGGAAAATTCCAATTCCACTTGGCAGTTGGATGAATTAGGAAGAAAGAGTGAAAATGGAAGTGAGACAGACTTCAGTTCTAGGTAAGGAAATACTTTTTAAGAATTAGAGCCTTCTGGGGGCAGAGCCAAGATGGTGGAGTAAAAGGAGGGACTTCCCTGAGCTCTTCCCCAAAGTCCTCCAAATACCTGTAAAAATAACTCTAAACAAAGTCTAGAGCTATGGAACTCACAAAAGAACAGAGTGAAACAAATCCCCAGCTCAGAACAACATGGAAAATCAAAAGGAAGGGTCTTTCACACCAGGCAAGGAGCAGGGCACACTGCAGCATGGTTGCCACCTGAACAGATTGTCTGGAGCAGGCCTCAGGAAACTGAATCATTGGCAGTTGTGGCAGTTTCCAAAGTTCTCAACCCACAAATGCCAAAATGGTCAGTGGGAAAACTGTGGGACCTAGGTGAAAAACGGTGATCTGGCTGGGTCTGGCCCCAGCCCCAGCTTCAGAGTGGTGGTAGCAGCAGCAACAATAGCTGCTTCTGGAGATGTGGGCCCACAGACAGTGGGGGATCGAGTGGCTGATACAAAATCCCTGAAGCCTGGGACAGTATACCTAGTCCCATCCCCATTGGAAACAGAGTCCTACATTGACAAAGAGTTAGAAGGTCAAGTGTTTGACTGGGCAGATGAGTAAGCATCATAAACGAAGTCAGACGATAGAATCTTACTTTGACCACAAGAAAGATCAGGACATACAACCAGAGGAGGATAGCAGAATCAAAGTTCCTGCATCAAAAGCCTCCGCATGGGCCACAGGCTATGGAGGAGCTCAAAAGAATTTTGAAAATAAAGTAAGAAAAGTAGGAAAAAAATGGAAAGAGAAATGAGAATGATGCAAGAAAATCATGAAAAATGAGTCAACAGTTTGGTAAAGGATACCCCGAAAATACTGAAGAAAATAACACCTTAAAAATAGAATAACCCCAAATGACAAAAGAAGTCCAAAAAGCTAATGAGGAGAAGAATGCCTTAAAAATCAGAATTGGACAAATGGAAAAGAAAGTCCAAAAGCTCACTGAAGAAAATAATTCCTTCAAAATTAGAATGCACAAGCAGAAACTAATGACTTAATGAGAAATCAAGAAATTATTAAACAGAACCAAAAGAAGGAATAAATAGCATACCATGTGAAATATCTCATTGAAAAACCACTGACATGGAAAATAGATCCAGGAGAGATAATTTTAAATTATTGTACTAGCTGAAAGTCATAATCAAAAAAAGAGCCTATACATCATCTTTCAATAAATCATCAAGGAAAACTGCCCTGATGTTCTGGAACCAGAAGGTTAAATAGAAATTGAAAGACTCTAGCAATTGCCTCTGGAAAGAGATCCTAAAAGGAAAACTCCTAGGAATACTGTAGCCAAATTCCAGAGTTCCCAGGCAAAGAAGAAAATATTGCAAGCAGCCAGAAAGAAACAATTCGAGTATTATGTAAATATAGACAGGATAACACAAGATCTAGCAGCTTCTTCATTAAGGGACTGAAGGGCTTGGAATATGATATTCCAGAGGTTAGAGGAGCTAGGATTAAAACCAAGAATCACCTACCCAGCAAAACTGAATATAATCATTCGGTAGGAAAAAAAATTGACATTCAATGAAATAGAGGACTTTCAAACATTCTTGATGAAAAGGCTAAATACAAAATCTGACTTTCAAATACAAGAATCAAGAGAAGTGTGTAACATTAAACAGGAAAGACAAATCATAAGGGATTTACTAAAGTTGAACTGTTTACATTCCTACATGGAAAGATGATATTTGTAACCCATGAGACCTTTCTCAGTATCACAGTATTAGAGGGAGGAGAGAGGGAGGAGAGAGATGAGAGACAGAGAAAGAGAGAGAGAGAGAGAGAGAGGGCAAGTGCACAAGGTCAGTTGAATATGAAAGGAAGGGATGATATCTAAAAAATAAAATTAAGGGGTGAGAGGAATATATTGAGAGAAAGAGAAAGGGAGAGATAGAATAGGGTAAATTATCTCACATAAAAAAGACAAGAAAAAGGTTTCACAATGGAGGGGAAGAGGGGGGAGGTGAGAGGGAATGAGCGAACCTTTTTTTCATTGGATTTGGCTTAAGGAGAGAATAACACACACACTCAATTGAGTATCTTACCCTACAGGAAAGTAGGGAGGAAGGGGATAAGTGGAGGGGATAATAGAAGGGAGGGCAGATTTGGGGAGGATGTAGTCAGAAGCAAACACTTTAGAAAAGGAACAGGTTCAAAAGAGAAAATAGAATAATTGGGGGGGCAGGATAAGATGGAGGGAAAGATAATTAGTCTTTCACACCATGACTATTATGAAAGTGTTTTGCATAACCATACATGTATAACCAATTTTGAATTGTTTGCCTTCTCAATGGGGGTGGGTGGGGAGGGAAGAAGGGAGAGAATTTGGAAGTCAAAGTTTTAAAAACAAAGGTTAAATAATTGTTTTTGCAAGCAACTGGGAAATAAGATATACAGGCAAAGGGGTATAGAAATCTTTAATAAGACTGCCCTTCAATAAAGTAAAGGGAAAGGGGATGGGAGAGTGATAAAAGGAAGGGCAGACAAGGGGAAGGGGTAATCAGAATGCAGGCTGCCATCTTGGGATTGAGGGAAGAGAAAGACAGGGAGAAAGTTTGGAACTCAAAGTCCTATGGAAATGAATGTTGAAAACTAAAAATAAATAAATAAATTTAAATTTAAAAAAAGAATTAGAGCCTTCCACATGTAGGATACATTAACCTCAGTCAGTAGTGAGCTCCCTAATGCTGGAGCTTTTAAAGTTTAAGCTATATGATCATTTGTCAGGGATACAGAAGGCATTTCTAGTCAGGTAGAGACAGAATTAGGTGATGCCTGAGGTCCCTCCCAAATCTGAGATTCTGCATTTATATTGAGCTGAAGGGCTAGAAGCAGACTGATTGAAGTATAGTAAGATTAAAAAAATACCATGAGGAAGCAAGTGAAGAGATGAAGGCTATCGTTAAGTTGTAGACTGCAGTACTGTTATAAAAATAAGAGTCTGAGTTTCATAAGAACTTTCTTCAATTTTCTGGTCTTAGCTTCCTGTAGGTATATCTGGGTTTTTATGCTTTCACCCTGTGCAGTTGGCTCTATCCTCCAGCTGTTTAGTTCCTAATGCCCTGGTTACATTACTTTCCCAGGAAAGAGTAACATCTAGATGGCACTAGACTCTAGTTCCTCATCTGGCTTGGCCCCCATCACATCTGGGATTAGAGACAGGCACAAAAGACAGCTGCTGCCCATGCAACATGTAGGAGAGATCAAAGAGGGATGCTTTAAATTTGACTTATTATGAGGGAACATATTTTTGTGTTAGAAAATTTCACTGTCAATGGTTCATCATTATTTATTTGGGGTGACAAGGCACGTTGCATGTGTTGCAGTTATGTCTCAGAGCTTATAGTGAGCAATAACTTACATAGGACAAAATGTTCTGAGCTTGTCGGGTAGGCCCACAATGCCTTCTTCTGACTCTCTCTCCACAGTAGGAGACAGATAAGAATACAAGTAGGATATAAGCTCCATGAGGGCAGAGGGCATTTTCCTTTCTGTCTTTGTCTTCCCCACTCCTTAAACAGTGCTTTGCAGCAAATAAATGTTGGCTGAAAGGAGTGTGGATAGTAGTGGAGTCTGGGATGTGGAATAAAGACTGAGCAAGAGGAAAACATTTGATTTGGAAGGAATCTGGGGGAGAGTAGAGGGGAAAGGAAAAAAAAAGATGTTCAGGAAAGGAATCAGGGAAAAAAGAAGATGAGTAGGGGCTTCATAAGTGAAAATGGAACTAGAAGGGAAGTGGAAAGGGATGGGGAGAGCAGAGAGAGAGAGAGAGAGACAGAGAGACAGAGAGAGACAGACAGAGAGAGACAGAGACAGAGACAGAGAGAGAGACAGATAGAGAGACAGAGACAGAGAGAGAGAGAGAACAAGAACAAAGAGAAGGGACAGATAGAAAGGCAGGGCATAAGGAACGACAGTGGATATTATTCCTTAATTAAAAGATTTAAATTCCACACACACAACCCATCCACAAAGGAAAAGGGATTTTATAACTCATTTTCTATCATGCTTTAAGGTTCACAAAGTGTTTTCCTAATAGTGAATCTGTGAAATAAACAGTGTGATTTTTATTTCACAGATGAAAAAAAATGAGGGTCAGACAGATAAAATGACTTTCCCATGGTTGCCTAATGGGTAAATATTGGAACCTCCCAGCTGGGCTCTAAGCCCTAGTCTTTGAGGGGCCCTTCCACAGCATTACACTGCTTCTCCCTGGCCCTAATATGCATCCCCCTTTCCTGCCATACTCATTCCCTCCCTGAAAGCCTCAACTTTTCCCCACACTCAGTTCACTAGCTTGGTAATTACAGTGGCTGGGGAGTCAGATGTTTAATGCTAAATCTCTTTCTACCTCTATTAAATCTCTGTAAAGCCATGACTGATGAATTGGGAAATCACATCTTCACTGCTCCCCCTCCCTACCAAGCTATTTGTTAATACCTTACTGTTTCCTACCACCCAGACTAAAGGAAGCAAACAGTCATTCCTTAATGTCCTTCTCCACAGGGGCCAATCCAGGCCCCAGCTTGCCTTTTCCACAACATCTCCTCCTACCCCCAGGAATCTTCTCCAAGGAGCCTTATTCAAGATCATACTTGGCAATGTGATGTATTTCATTACAAATAAATTCCTTTCTGAAGGAGAGAATCTAGCATATATACCCTAAGGTATAACAGAAAGGACCCTGAAAATATGGTTTCTAGATTTTTTTCCCTACAAATAAATCACTGTGTGACCTTGGATAAAGTCCCTTCCCCTCTCTCAGCCTAAGTTTACCCAATTACAAAATTAGAGGATTATATAAGATCATCTCTAAGGTCACTTTCAGTTTTGCATTCTAATATCCTATTTCAGATCAATTTCATCTTTTTTAGAGATGATAAGTTCATGACCCTGACAAACAAAGAGATGTGCCCTATGCAAAGCCTCTACTCCAGCCAAACTGATTTATTCGCTATTTCCCACGCACCCTATCTCTAATATTTTTTTCATACTGTTCCTTGTGCTTAAAATACCCTTCTCTCTGCATTTTCCAGTTACACTATGCTTCACATGAAATCCCATGAGTCTGATCACCCCAGAATGATATGCTTGGCCTTTCTCTACTTTGGATCCTATATCAATGCTATATAGAATGCACTATTCAATGTATAATTAACTATGCTCTACATTTCTTTTGAGGCCCTTCAATTGTTGTCATGAACTGTTTTTCAGATAGTTTTCCCTACTATTTAACTTTGTATCTTATCTCACTAAGTAGATCATAAGCTCCCCGAGGCCTGAGATTTCCAATGGTGACCAGACAGGGAATTTTGTATGCAGTATAGAATTATCAATAATAATAATTCACATTTATGTAATGTTTTCCTCAGAGATACACAGAACAAGGTTTATTATCCACATTTTACTGATGAAGAAACTGAAACCCATATAAGTTAAGTGATATGTCCATTGATACAATAATACATAGGTGCATGAGGACAGGTAAGTGGCATGGTGGACAGAGTGGTAGACCTGCTATCAGGAAAACTCATCTTTCTGAGTTCATATCTGGACTCAGACACTAGCTGTGTGAACCTGGGCAAATCACTTAACCTTGTTTGCCTCAGTTTCCTCATCTATACAATGATCTGGAGAAGGAAATGGCAAACTCCAGTATCTCTGCCAAGAAAACTCCCAATGGAGTCAGGAAGTGTCAAGTATGACCAAAACCACTGAACAACATGACATAGCTAGTGAGTGTCTGACCGAGGTTTTCACTCTAAGATTAGCAAGCTTTCCAAAATACCGTGCTGGTTTGCACTTGCACCGCGCCCCCCACTCCACCCCCAGCTTTTCCCTAGACATTTGCTGCTATTTTCCAAGGTCACAGAGTCCTTTGAAAGAAATAGGATGAAGCCATGATAGGGATCCCTGTGATCTTTCCACTTCACATTGCTGCCACATCCAAAACCACAATAATAGACTTAACAAAATTTAGAGTTGAGAGGGACTTTAGAAAGTATCTGCTGTGGTCTAAAGGATGTACACCATTTTGTAACGTTTTGGGCATAATTCCAGATTGCTTTCAAAAATGGCTGGATCACTTCACAGTTACACCAACAGTGTATTAATGTTCCAACTTTTCCACATGCCCTTCAACATCTGTCATTTTTCCCTTCTATCATTTTAGTGAATCTGATAAGTATGAGATGATATTTCAGAGTGGTTTTAATTTGTATTTCTCTAATCAATAAAGATTTAGAGCATTTTTCACATAACTATATATTGTTTTGATTTCTTCATCAGAAAACTGCCTGCAGCCTTTGACCATCTCTCTTCCTCTCCCTCTCCCTTTCTCCCTTCTTCTCTTCCTCCGTCCTTTTATCTCCCTCTTTCTCCCCCTCTTTCTCTTTCTCCCTATGTGTGTAATTATATGTTTTATGTTATGCTATATTCTGGTATATTAATGATATTATATTAATATGCACGGAAGCTCAGAGAGTGACTTTCCCAAATTCACAGAGGTAGTAAGTTATAGAAATGACATTCAACTCCAAGTCTTAAAACTCAAAATTCATTGTCTTTCCATTATACCATATTGCCTAAGTCTGACCTTGGGGACTATGACCTTTTTTCTCTCATGATACAAAGATCATTGCATTTGGAGTCAGAGAATCACTTTCTCTGTAACCTTGAGCAAGTCACTTGGTGGCTTTGAGGCTCAGTTTACTCAGTTACAGTATAAGGTTATTAGACTAGATAACTGCTAAAGTCCCTTTCAGATCCTTTGAAATCTCCTAACCACTAAAGGGACTAGATTGATTGGGTAGGGATTCAGTTAGATCTGCCTTAATCTAAATCTCACTATTTTCCCCCAAATATTCTACAAGTCAGAGTAACTCTGGTTTCTTCTGCATAATTTTCTAATTTCTTCATACTGTTCTTTGCAAGAAAATCATGCGTGGAGCTGTTTGTATGGTTCCAAATCAGTACCCCTCTCTCCCATGTCCTCTGTATGTTACAGAAAAGGCCTCTTAAATATTATGAACTTATCTAAAATTCCTGAAAGAGAAGGGGGAAATACCTCAAAACTGGAGTCAATACTGTACCCTATGACCCGGGACCATTTATATAAGAAATATGGATGATTTTACTCTAAAGAAATGTTAGTGTTCTTCCAAAAGCAATTTGTCCCAGTCCATTGAAACTGCTTTGGTACTTAAAGGTTTTCACGAAAGAGTAAGACAGGCTAGTAATGTTAAAAGCAATAGACGTTTATTGTGTGTGCATTTTAACTTATTCAAAGAAAAGCTTAAAGACTAACTTGAGAAATATCTAGAGGCTAAGACATGGAGGAGTGAGGAGAAGAAGGGTTTATGGTAAATGATCCAAATGGATATCAGTCATTTTGGGAGAGGGGTAGGAATCATAAGACCTGACTTTTAAACCACAGCAGTAAGAGAAGGAGGGATGTCAATGATTTCTCATGAGCAGATACCCTCTGGACTTGGGACATGCAAGTCACACCAAACTCCCAACATACTTCTGAGTTTAAGCAGGTTTTTGAACACCTTCCCCATTTTTAATAATATAGAGATAATCCAAGCATTAGTCAGAGGAAGTACCGCCTTCCTCTAAAGCACTGGGCTTGTATGGAAAGTTTTTGGAATGGAAGGACACAGGCATAAATGGAAGGGTTTATTGGGGAGGATGAAGGGGCATATGTAGATCCTTGTTGATCTTAGGGGGGTCTCCAAATCCTACTATACAGTATTAACTGTATGTGTATGAATATCATTCAAAAGAGAAGTTTGGGATGGTTATGTTTTTATGAGTTGAATAGTTCAAAAAGGAATTGGAATGGAGATAAGTACATATAAGTAATTAAACTAGAATATGTCACTATTTTGATTTTGAGCTTGGTGGTTTGAGCTTGAAACAGGTGAGTATTAGTCATTTTCTTAGTACTATTTTCAGAATTTTCAAAAAGATAGGAAAACTTAAAATTGCACCAAAAGAGAAGCACCTGAATTCATTTATTCTACAGAACAAAGAAATTAAGGAGAAAATCAGTCACCTCTAAAAATGATGTGGGTACAGGAAAGACAGACAGACAATCTGTGTAACTGACTTGAACAACTGTCTTGTGCCTAAATAACTTAGATGTCTATAAAGAGAGACTGGAAAATTCACATGCAAGGTGTTATGTCTCCCAGGAGAAATCTTTGTGAGTTGGATAAAAGAAGGCACATCTTAAACACACACACACACACACACACACACACTCACACACACACACACACACACACAGGTGCAAAGTATCCTGCATGTTTTCTTTCCCAAACAACTCTGTAGAATCACTAATGGTCTCTCGAGTCTATTCTAGTAATGTCAACTATAGTTAACACATGTAAAACACTTTGCAATTAACTGGATGAAGTGTGCCATTAAGACAACCTTATAAAGAAAGAAGTGCCCCTGTGCACACCTCAACCCCTAATGAGCATGGTCAGGCTGTTAAAAAATGACTTTCACAATAATTTGCCTCTATGGAATGGAGCCGGTTGAATGGAAGAATGTTTGTTCTCTCTAAAATCATATGCTGATTATTTATATACATGCTATCCCTCATATCTGATGATAATGCTACAGATTCACTATCTCCCTTGATTTTTTTTTTGCTTCTGTTTCCCAGCACTAGGAAGGAATTTATGAAGTCATTTTTATATTCTCAGTTAAATATTGCGGTTTCTCAAGTAAAATGAATTGAGACGAGGTGAAAGAGGATGATATGAGTCATGGGATAGAATAAATGGTCCAAAAGAACTGAGTAATTTAGGTTTGGGAAACAAGACTGAAGAGGAATATGACTACTGTCTTCAAATAGCTAAAGGACAGTCATAGGAACAATTGGCTACATCTATCGTGTGTGACTCCAAAAGGCCCAATTGGAACCAATGGGTAGAACTTAATAGGTAGACAGATTTTTGTCACAGTATAATACAGGACTTTCTAATAATCAGAATTATCTAGTAATAGAATGGGTTACTTGGCATGGTAGTGAATTTCCTGTCACACAAACTACTCAGGAAATTAGAAGATACCTTACCTTAAATGTTATAGGGAGAATTCATGCTTCAAACAAAACTTTAACCATATAATCTCTAAGGTCCTTTCTCACTCTAAGACATTAGTATTCTGTCACTTTATTACAATATCATTCATTCATTCAACAATCATTCATCACCCACTATGTGCAGGGTACTCTGACAGGTTCTGAGTACCTACTGATATTCTCCCCTGATTATAAATGCATGGGTGAATAGAACTTGGTGGGATAACCTTGGGATATTTATAAACTGAAAAATGTACTTGCTTACTACTCCATTGGCCCCAAGCACAATATTTTGCATATGTCTACAGACAGGGAGAAAAACCATCAAATCTATGAGTTCTCTAAAAAGCCACCTAGTTAGTTATCTTACTCCTTTTCAATTCTGGACCCAATTCATTGTCCATCTATAGTATGATTCATATATGTATATACATATATAAATGTGTATATATACATATATACTGATAAACCAATTCTAAAAGTAGCAATTCAATTGTATGCTATAATATGTAGAATAGACAATAGATATTTTTCATCCACTTAGTTCTACCTGTTTGAATTTTTAGGATGATATATTTTGAATAATTATGGGTCTCAGAGAAGAACTCCTGGGGGGTCTGACTCTAGCAGTATAATGTTATGATTAAATGTGAGCATTTAGAGGACCCTTTGATCCATAGCTGTGAGTTCTTAAAAAAAGGGTCAGTGAACTTAATATAAAAAAAAAATCTTGACAACTGCTTTTCAATATAATTGACTTCCTCTGTAATCTTATCTATTTAAATAATGAATTTAAACATCAGTATTAATTTAAAAATTTTTATTACTTACTTTTAAAATTACTTACTAATTTAAAAGCACCATTAATTGGTACAGGGTGAAGTAAAGAAGAACAAAGAAAGCAAATGTTTATAATGACTACAAGAATGTAAAAAAAAAATAGTAATGGAAGAGAAACTCAATGTTGGCCCTAAAGAAGAGATCTGAAAATCAACTTCCCTTCATATTTTGTAGAGATGCCAGACTATAGGACTATAGCAGTGGAACACTGTACATAACATTAGACTTGAGTGATGAATTTGTTATTTTGTCAAACTACATTTATCACCTCTTTACTTTTTAAAAAAAAATTATTTTGTTATAAGGGATAGCCCTCTGGATGAGGGAGGAGAGCTGGGTATGTTGGGAAATGAAATGGTGCAAGACCAGAAGATGGGCAGTGAGGTGGCACAGCGGATAGAGTACTGGGCTTGGAATCAGGAAGACTCATGTTCATGAGTTAAATGTGACCTCAGATATTTACCAGTGGCGTGACCTTGGACAAATCACTTATCCCTGTTTGCCTCAGCTTCCTCATCTATGAAATGAGCTGGAGAAGGAAATGGCAAACCACTCCATTATCTTTGCCAAGAAAACCCCAAAATTGGGTCATGGAGAGTTGGACACAATTGACATGACTAAACAACAAATTTCAAAAGACCAGAAGACACGCTTAATTTGATTATAAAGAAAATAAGATATGCCTTTCAAAAATGGAAGAAATTCAAAGTTGCATTTTTTTTAACTGAGTCAAATGTAAAAAGAAAAATGTCAAACCAAAGCCGACAAACAAAAAAATCTACAATTCATACCTAGGGTAGGATTTTCTGTTTTCCATATCTTTCTACCAGCTGTGTGGCTTTACAGAATTGATTTGTTGTAGTGGGTCTTCCAAACCTAGTTACACCTTTATCATACTTTCATTAAGGATACAGTCAATGTATGTGTAGATAAAACTTGATATATTTGAGAAAGTAGGCATAAGGGTCATTAATTGCTGATAACAATAATAACTCATTCAAAGCATTTTCACATGCATCATTCTTTCATTCTCACCATAACTCCATTGAGGAGGTAGAGAAGGTACCCCTCTTCTCAAAAAAGGGAAAGCTGAACCACAGGTAAGTTAAATGAGTTGCCTGTGGTCACACTATGAGTCATTGCTGAAGCTAACACTGGAGTCCACATCTTCTGATTCCTAAAGCCAGTGCCCTCTCTATCCTACTGGCACAAACACCCCTCCAAATATGGCAGCAACAAGTCAATAAAGTGTAACTAATATTTTCAATGAGAATTCATGGAATCTCTCTACTATCACTGACAAGCTGCATGAGCAAAGAGCTAGGCAAGAACAGTTTCACTGTTCACCAGGGACTTACCTAAAAGCCCCAGGAATCTGAAAAGCAGAGCTGGCATCAAACCATTGGGCAGTATATTTTCCTATTGCCCTCCTTTCAGCCAGTGTGATATGTTCACATCTCTGGAAGGGCCCTAGAGACTTAGGGGAGGGGTTAGAGTTGAGTGAGCCTCATGTAACTGTGTAGGACTAAATCAATCCATATAACGATGGAAGGCATTTGGATTAAACCCACTGTAATTCATTATATTAAAAACACTCCAGCACAAATCTGGAATAGAATTGATTAGTTCCCTGTTGCACAGCTTGCCATCAAAACAAGGAAATTCCCAGGGAACATTTCCTTCTGCCTGAAGCGAAGATGTAGTGCAAGAGTGAACAAACCCAGGTCACAGGACCTGACTGTGCTCCTCCTAACTCACTGCGGGACCTTGAGTAAATTCACCTCTCTTGCTTCTCAGTTTTTTATTCTGACAAATGAGGAAGTTGGACAACATGGCCTCCAAACTCTTTTCCAGGATTTCTGAATTAATAAACAAAGCAGAAATTTCAAATGGTGGAGTCACAGCATATAAAGGAAGAAGCCTTTAACTTTCTTGGGGGACAGTGTCCACAGCACAATGACAATGGAAGTACCAGATTCACAACTTAAATCTAAGCATATGCTATCATTTCAAAGGGGTGTGATGGATTAGAGGCAGGGTTTAGCCAAATACTAATTAAAAAAGCAAGGATGAAGAGGGAATATGAAAATATATGCAAGTGTATATCTGAGTCTGGTGTGTGTTGGTATCCAAAATAAAAAGAAGTTCAGAGATTATTCAGGACATTGACTTCCTTGAGGAGCATCATGTTACAGGAGGACAGGTGGTGTCTCAGGGGCCAGAGGACTTGAGTTCAAATGCCAGTTCTATTATTTATTAGATGTAGGGCCTAGACTGTACCTTAAACTTTTTAGAACTTAGTTTCCTCATCTGTAATGTGAAGGTTTTGACCAGACGACCCATAAGCTCTAAATCTAGGATCCTATAAAATTCCAGATTATAAAATAGAAATTCTGGTTAGATAGAAACTTAGAAATCAGCTAGTCTATCCTCTTCACTCTACAAATGAAGAAAATAAGGTAGATCCGGAAAAGAAAATACAACCCACCACACACATCTACACGCTCACCCATACACATACACATATACACATACACATGCACACACTCCTTGTCAGAAACAGCTTTTAAAGACTTTCCTTGCATATGTCTTCCTCTTCTCATCCAGAGAAGACAAGTTGAAGTTTCTAGAACAGCCTTTGATTCCCAGATTCCTTAGTGAAGTTGCATGTACAGCTTAGGGTTAAATTCAGCAGCATTCTGTTCTGGACTCACAGATGCTCCAGGTGCTGTCAGGGCCACATGAGCAGCGCTCCAAATGCAAGCACATCTTCTGAGTCTATTCTTGGATTTTTTAAAGTGTATGTGTATTTTGGTGTACAGAGAAAAGGTGCCAGACTTCCACTGTGTTGAAGATGTTGATTTATAGTAGGGAAAGGGGGGGCAGTGTCCGCCTGTGGCCCCAGTTTTCATTACTGCCCTCTTTGCATTACCTTGTGAAGCTGTGTTCTAGAAAAATATACACTGCAAAGAAGTAATTGTTATATGCAATTACTATGGCCACTGTAAACTCTTCTGAAAACCTACCAATCAAAAGATATTTATGGATATAGCATGGCATAGCAGAGAGAAAAAGATTGAGTCATGGGAGAGATTTGTGTTTAAAACATGATTTTGATCCTAACTGGCTGTGTGACCCAGTCACGTCATTTACCTTTGCTGAACATTGATTTCCTCATTTATTAGGAGATAAAGCACACATATAAACATATACACACAGACATATACACACATGTATATACACATACACACATGTATATACATATGTACACATACACACATGTATATACATATGTACACATATATCATACATACATACATACATATTTGTACCATCTCTTTCCCAGGGAAATTGTGAGAAAATTTCATTGTCAACTGTAAAGCATAATATGAGTGATTAGCATTATCATCTTTATGTCCAATAGTTCATGATAAAGGATACAAAGATATATAAAATATAGCTCCTTTGAACAAAGAGTTAATCATCTAACGGTAAAAAACAAACAAACGAATCTCATTTCTGCTTCGGCTAGGACTATGTTTTTATGTGCCTCAGAAACAGTGAGAGAACAAATAGTGGACCTCCAGCTGGAGCAACAGCATCTCCAAGTAGGACAATGAATTCACAACCAATACACTTAGATCTCTGTTCCATTTCCCCTGTAATATTCATGAAGAAGGGGATCATTTTAAAATTTCTTAGTACTGCTGGTACTTCAAACATACCAGAAACTCAATAAATACATACATATATGTGAATTTTTTTTAGGATAATGATTAGAACTAGGAGAATCTTATTCCTGGGAGATAGGGTAGAAAGTAGTAAAGAGAAAATAATTATATAATACTGCATTTATTAAGACATAGTAATTCTATTTCATCTGAATATTAATTCTATAGGAACCGTTTTATGCTGATGATAATTTTTCCTCTTCAATATTACATGTAAAAATATGTACTTATCTTTCATTGGCATCCTTCAACATTCATCATGGTATGGAGATGACCCTAAGTTTTCATGGACGATACTAATGGGGCACAAATCTTGGCAGGTCCTACCAAGATGGAAAATCTTCAAGTAGCATCCTCAGCAAAGGAACATATGTCTATTGTCTAGAAACCAGCCAAGCTGAGCTTAGAGAGATTCATCACTGGAGAGCTGACACACCTGGTGATTATTATTTTCTAGCCACAGCAACACATAAAGACTGACAGTGGTAAGAGTTGTGGTCTCTATCAGAGCCCACATCTGAGAAATCATAGATCCTTGAAATATTGAAACATAAGTCTATGTGAAAAATGTCTATTACATGCATCTTCGGGGAGGCATAATAATTGGCATATTTTCTTCTGTTTTCCTCCCAAATTTCCCTGATACTACTGTATGCCAGTTGTATTCCAATTGCTTTGGGTCAACACTCATTGGATCATAGACTGAACCCTGGATGGAACTTAGGAGGTTATCTAGTCCAACACACTCATTTTACAGGAGAGAAAACTCCAGCCCCAAAAGGCTCACTAACTTGCCTAAGGTACCAAATAAAGATCTCTTGGCTTAGTATGTGCCTCTAGAACTCAACTCCTATGACTATGGGCATTCTTTGTCCTAAACCACACTGCTTACTGATCTATGGGTGCCTTTAATATATTTAAATGAAAAAATGTCCAATGCCCCAAATTAGTTCAAGAGACAGCAATATAATATATTAAGAACTAAAATATAATTATGATGGGTTCATCTGATTGTGGGCATCTTGGCACATCTATATCTATCACAAGGGAAATAAAAGACAGCTTACAGGGTGCAGTGAAAAGAGTAAGTTTAAGTTTGTAAGACCTGGGTTCAACTTCCAGACTCACTATTTCCTGTTTGACCTGAGACAAATCAATTTCACTCTTTGGACCTGACTGTCCACACATAAAAAATGAGGTTACTGCACTGGGTGGTCTTTAATATCCCTCCCAGTTCTACCATATAATAAGACAAATAACAACCACAGCCACAACCACAAAAACTGAACACAATCACAACCACCACCACAAGCATTATATAACATGTTAACATTTGAGAAATATTTTATTTTATAAGTATTATCACATTTGATCCTCAGAATAACCCTGGGAGATTGAGGTTATTATTATCCCAATTTGTCAGATGAGGAAACTGAAGCTCAGTCAGGTCAAATTACTTGTCCACAGTTAACAAGTGTCTGAGGCAAGATTTAAACTCAGATCTTCCTGACTCTAGGCTCTGGCTCTATCCACTGCACCACTTAACACTGTTATTAGATAAATCCAAATTATTTAACTGTGAGTAAGCTCCTCCTCCTTTATACCACCACAAGGCCTGAAGATAAGTCCCAGAAATGAAAATCTCTGACTTTAACAACTTAGGTTCAAGCAAACAATGAATGGGAGAGAAAAGTCATAGGAATCATAGAATTTAGAGAAGGAAAAGACCATAGAGATCACCTAGTCAACCCTCTCAGTTTACAGATGAGAAAGCTGAGAGATAAAAATAATTTACCTAAGATGACACAGCAAATAAACAGAAAATCCAAGATTCAAATTCAGGTCTTTGAAAGAGAAGTTATGTGATATGCCTTTCACAGAATACCAGTTTCCTACAGCCAGAGATCTGGAATGATTATACGAAATCAACACTGGTGGCATGTCTGTGTCTGCACAAAGCCTAAGGCAGCTTTTCTGGTCTCTCTTCTCTTGATACTTCAAGAGAATTGACTTTCCCACCAATGTGTCCTGTCAAATCTTAGTTTCAACACTTCCTGTTCTTGATAGAATATCAGTCTTTACACCCAAGTTCTTTTTCTTTCCCAATCCCCAGACTGAATAGCATAGAAATAAATTGGATTTTGTCTTTTACTTTTGACATTTCCCCCCCCCCCTTTCCCTCTCTGTGTTTTCTTCTTGTTTATTTCATTGTTTCATCTTTCATTCCAGCTCAGAGTTATGGGTCATTATTAGATTCTGAGAGATGTTTCTGGCTAAGGAATTGATTAATTTTGCCCTACGGTTACAGAAAACCAATAATCCTTACCAAGGGATTAAAGGCAGCAACAACAAAGGGGAGGGGGAGAGAGAATTGCAGGGAGATGTCAAGGAGAGTGCATTTCAATCCAATTTAAATAAATTCTCCATGCAGATACAATCATACCTCAAGAAACTATACATTTCTTATGCCCTCCAACAATCCATGATGGCCACCACAAATTTCACACCAGACTTCCAAAAAAGTAGAAACTCACTTCAGTACTTCAGGGAGCAATGATTTTTTTGATGTGTTTATGGGTGTGGGTGTTCTCTGCTGAGTCATAGATCACAGATCTTCTATAACTCAGTAGATTGTATCTTACGTGGTCAAAAAATCCATCATTCTGCAACAGCCTGGTGATGAGCTAAGCTGGTCCTTGGGTAGCAGACATGCAGAGCTATCATTAGACCACACTAGAGGATTTTCTAGCTAGGAAGTACCTGACAAAATCGATGTTCCACTAAGGTAGCTTCTTGGAACTCAAGGTCATCTTCCTACTAAGATAAGACATTTGAGGACAAGCTGATACTATTAATTTTCTTATGGATGAGGCTTAGCTCAAAGGGAAAGTCCTTAGATATAGAAGTCATGTTTCTATTTTTTTTTTTTTTTGCATCCCCCTAAGAAACCTGACACAAAATCTAGGCACAAAGCAGCTAGCTGCTCCATAGTACTTAGTAATCCTCCTTGATAACCTGGTTTTATCATACAATCACTGAGTAGTTGAAAAAAGTAAAGTAAAATAAAACACAGTTCTCCATGTCTTGGGATGTCCAGGGGAGAGAAATTCAGGAAGGAGAAACCAAAATCATCTAAAGGAATGTCAACTAGGACTTAACAGAAGTGTTGAAAAAGTGACTTAGCTGGATTTGTTTATTATGGATGATACTGGTTTGATACAAGGGAGGGCTTCTATTGGGACAGGTAATTTAGTGGGCAGTGATAGAGATAATCTATCATCAATATGATTATAATCAATAATCATCAATAAAACATTAATAATTTATGGAAGAAAACAAACAAAAAGAAGTCCACAAAGGGACAACAATTCTGTTACTACTATCATAATGTAATAGACTTAAAATTCAAGAGATTTGACCTGACCATTGTTGGTGATTCCTGTCAGATTTCATTTCTATTGCTGATAGAACAAAAACAGAGGTTCCAAATTTACACAACATATACACACACTCTCTTTTTAAAAATTTCTGCATATATAAATTTATATAAAATACACATAACATATATCCTCTTTTTAAAAAAAAATTCTGTGTATCAACATATTCATAGTTGTTCCTAATGATGAAGTTCATAATAAAAACCAAAGGGTTTTGTTTCTGTTTGTCTAAAGTTGCCCAGCCTAGCAAAGAAAGAGTTAGACTGTGCAGGACTTTAAACGTCAGAGCAACAGAGAGCCCATAGAGAAGGACGTGGTCAGACCTCTGTTTTAGGAGTAGTATATGGGCCATAGTGTGAAGAACAGATGGACTGGGGAGGAGACCCTAGAGGCAGGGAGAACAAATAGCAGGCTGTTGAAATAGTCTGGGTGAGAGGTAATCTCTATAGGCTTCAGGTACTGTTGTCTGATAGCTTGTTGACTAACTAGCTGTAATAGAGGGAGTTCCTGCACCAGGCAGGCCTTTCCCCATTTTGATAAAAATCACAGATCCTTTGAATAATCACATGGTTGTCACTGAGGTATACATTACAGAGAGGAGTACTTTGTGTCTTAATAAAAAAAATACTAGCGAATAAAGCTATCCTAGGACTTAGCTGGCAATGAGGTAGCCTGGGATATACAGAGAAACTAAATGGTAGTGACCAGTGGAAAGAACACTGTTGATGTAGAAGGTATGAGTTAGAATCTTGGTTGCTGCCACACTTACTAGCTGTATGAATTTGGTCAAGTCAATCAAGATTCCTTAACCTGTTTGCTTTCTGGAAAACACTGAGTTGTACTTGTACTCACTGTTTCATAAGGTTATTTTAAGGTAAGGACTTTGAAAATATTAAACATTAAATGTGAGTTATTACTTTTTAACATAATGAAGCTTCAGAACAGTAGACTAGATAGAAGCTTTTTTGTCAGAAATAATGATTTTCTTCCCCAAAAGTTATTGAGTAAAAGGAAAAGAACACTTTCCCTATAGCAAGAAAATGTCCCAAATGACCCCTGAGGGTTCCATTTGCTTTCCAATTAAATAGTAGTGAATGACCCCTGACTAATGATGCCATAATTTGAGATGAAATCATGATAATGATAATTGACATTTACATAGCACTTGTAAGGTTGCAGAGCCTTTTACTTTAAATTATCCCGCAGGCTTGGGAGGGAGATACTAAAGATATTGTCTCTTTTTACAGAGGAAGAAACAGTCTGAGAGTAGTTAAGAGATTTGCCAACAGTCATATAGCGAGAAAATACCAGAGGTGCGATTTGAACCCAGGTTTTTCTGACCCTAAGTTTAGAATTCTATCCAGTATGCCACAAGGCTTCTCAGGTCGATTAGTAAATGTATTTAGAGAACTTATAAAAAATTTGGGTTAGAAAGAGGTACTCAAGAATCACTGTCATTAATAATATGATAGTGATTGATGATGTTGTGGTAATGATGATGATGATGACGATGACCACTCAAGTGTAGAGTAGTGGTACCAGAACTGACCTCTAATGTAGGAAAACCTGTATTCAAGTCCAGCTATAGAAATGTACTGGCCGTTAGAATCTCACAAATCACTTAACTCCCCAGGGCCCTAGCCAGCTCTTTAAGATGTTAAATTGCAGTAGACATTTGCTGACCTTCATTGATAGTCTCTTCACTGCAGCTTCCCTATGCCAGTAAAATCTCAGTTCTGTATAAATACAAAATATCGCAATCACTAACTAGTTGTGTGACCTTGGAAAACTCAATTATCCTTCCTGGTCCTTAGTCATTTCCTCTGCAAAATGAAGGTGTTGGACTAGACGACCTGGAAGGAACCTTGTCTTTTTCTCATAATAAATAGACAAATGAGTAATCATGAAAATGCCTGGAAAATGTTAAGTCCCTGTGTAAATTTGAATCTTTAAACGAGTGAATGTCAGTCTAGACTAAAATTACTTATCTGTCTCTATAAATTAAAGAAAAAGGAAGAAGGCATGCCCCGTGGATGGGACCTTGGGATGGGTGGCCAGATGACAAGAGTGTCAAGATTCAAATTTGCAGCCCATTAACCATTACAGCCTTAGCAATCAAGCATTAATCCCATCACTAGGAAATGTGGCCCATTCTCCCAAAGTGGCATGAGGAGAGAAGAAGGTATGTCATTCACCATCTAGAATGGTATTACAGAAATCCTGAAGAATGTTAAAGTGGGAGAAGTCTAAAGACATCATTGATATCATGGGATGTTAAGGATTGAACCCGTAGCTCTTCCTCCCAGTGACATTTACGTTTTAAGAACAATGAGAAATTAAAAGGTACATGGAAGGTGTTATCACATTACAATATATGGTCAGTGAAGAACTCTGAGAAAGAACAGGAGTGATGGTGATGATGATGATGATGATAGGATTTATATAGCTCTTTAAAGTTTGCAAAATAATTTGCACATATCAGAACTGATCCTCATAACAAGCTTGGGAAGTAGATGGCATTATTATTCCCATTTTATGGATAAAGAAACTGAGACTGAGAGAGGTTAAGTGACTTACCCAGTGTCCAAAATCATATTTGAACTCAGATCTCTCTGATTCCATGTCCAATGCTCTATATACCGTACCACCTAGGAACTCTAATACAACAACAAAAAGAAAATTGCATGGAGAAAGTGAAAGAGAAGACAGTTAGATTGTTTCCCTAGTGTCCTTGAAATAGTGAAAGAAAGCAAGAAAGACCTACAGAAGATTAGGTGAACAGCTCGTATCAAAGTTTCAGGAAGAAATGGGTGAAAATAACATAGAATAGCCAGGCCCAGGTGAGTTGAGATCTGCATCATTGTAGGGACCTCTGAAATCAATGAGATCCATTTGAGTATTTGAGGAATAAGCAAGGTTTCATTTACAGGAATAAATGAAGGTATGTCGGATCATTGTGAGAAAGAAATTTCAACATTTGAGCTTCACCATTTTCTCAATCAAACCAGAATTAGATACCTATTGTGCCTAAACATCAGCACTTCAGACTAACAAATGAGTTATCCAAAGTCACATACATGATCAGTGATGTTTTTTTTATATTTTCATGGAATTGTAATTTATTGGTGTAGAGAAGCCCTAGGGAGGAAAGAAACTGATCTTAGAACCTGCCCTACAACTTGTCACAGAGAGAAGGGTAGGAAAGTAAATGATTTGTGGGATTCTAATGACCAGTGTGTGTCAGAAGCTAGAGTTGAACCCAGGTTTTTCTGAATTGGAGACCAGAACTGGAACCACCACTCTATGTTTGCACAACTGTCACTGTTAATTACTATTATCGTATTTAATTAATTGGATATTGGTGGTTATGCTGATTAGTTGGAGACCTCTTTATAACTGAAGATCCTCATCACTTCTCTATGTACATACAAACACAGGTATAAGAGGAAATGTGAGCTGATGAATAGAGCTGGATGCAGAATGCTATGCATAAGGTTATTGTGGCCAAAATGATAAGATCTTGGTAATCCAGACAATGCTGGACTCAGAGACATAAAAGCAGATTTTGACACTTGACACTTGAATCACTCTATAACTTTAGACATATCATTTCTAACCTCTGGGTCTCCTCTTCCTCTTCTCTTACATAAGCGGATGAAGGTCGTTAAGCCATATGATTATTCCTTCCAGCTTTCTCATTTGGGGATTTTATGACTCTCCCATTAGTGTCTCCCATTGCCACAGGATGAGTAACACTAGCAAGTTTGCAGCCCTGGTGCTGAGCAGAGCCCAGTTTGCTATAGCATCCCCCCTGCTCACCTCCCCACCTCTGCCCCTGATTGTCTCCTCCATTCCAATCAAGAGGCAGGCAGCCAGGGTGATGAAAGCCAGTGAGGCCAAGAGGCTCTGGGCTTTTATCTGTGGTGATGACATGGCTGCGTGACATGTAGCAGTAATGAATTGCACTCTTTGCTGAAATGAATAAGTTGTGGTTGGTGATGCAATGATCAATTTGCTCCATCCCTGTGAAGCTGCCCATTCATCACCTGCACCTGCTGTCAGAAGCCCAGGGCTGCTTTTATTGGCCACCAGCAGCTTCCATTATTGATAGAGCAATAGCCTTTGAAGAGGACTCCTGCCTGCTCAAGACTGCCCGCCATTGATCCCGGTCCCTGATATAAGGTCTGGACTATGCTCAGTCACTGACTCAGGCCCTTTATTTAGTCTACTTAAGCAGGGAGGAATGATTTTGGTAATGGAGGGCCTCAGTTTCAATCAGAGGAGGCCATGTAGGATAGGGGCCTGGGTTCTAGACTCAACCGTTGGCAGTAATTAGCTATGTGAAAATGGGCAAGCTATTAACCTCTCTCTAGGTCTCTATATTCTCAAGTGTATAATGATGAAGTTGAACTGAGTGTCTTGTGATATAATAGCCAGTGCTCAAGTTTGTAAAGAATTTTACATATAGTATCTAATCTGACCCTCAGGCAACCCTATAAAGTAGCTGCTATTGTTATTCTTATTTTACAGATAAGAAAACTGAGGCTGAGTCTCAAATCTGGTAAGTACCTGAGGCAAGATTCATGATTCCATGTTCAGAATGCTGTATCCCCTGCTCTATCTGGTTCCCTTCAAGGTATTTGAGATCAAATATCTAGGGCCAGAAGGGGTCTTAGAGACCACATAGTCTAACTCTCTTGTTTTACAGACGAAGGAACTGAAGGATACACAAGCAAAGTGCGTGAAATTATAGTCACAAAAGTAGTAATCCTCAGAGGTGCTAAACAGATTTGGTAGAATGGTCCATTTGAAGTGGCTCCACCATGGTCACCCAATTTCAGTTAAGTAGCTGAGCCAGGATTCCTATCTGCAGTCTATTACCTCTTCAATCTAGCCTTCACAATGAAGCCTGAACTATCTTATTAATTAATTCAGTACTCTGTTCATGCTAGTCTTCTGATGCTAAAAAAAAAAAAAGATACCCCTGTCCATTCCCTTTGAAATAAAGTATAAATCCCTGTCTATTCAAAATCAGGGGTCTTTTGGTTGCTCTACACTGTCTTTTGAAGAAGCTCATGGCATTCCAGAGATCAGCTACTGCTGATTAGCTGAAGTGACCACCATGTGCCCATGACTGCATTATAAGGTATAGTCAGCTGTAAAAGAAATAGGAGCCATGACTTTTAATCCTAAGAAGGATTTTCACGGTTAAAATGGAGTATGTTAAATTTCCACATTATTATTACTAACAACAATACGAGAGGAGTAGTAATTGAGGGGACTGGACCCATGATGGCAGAAGGAAATCCTGATGAGGAAATACCCTCCACCAACGTGGATGGGCAGCTGCATTGCCAGCCATGTCTCTTTCTTCTATAGGCTATACTCATAAGTCTGGAAATTCTCCAGCATGCCCCTTCCAGGGTGTCTCCTTCCTAATCCTCCCCAGCCTTTCAGCTTGCTTCTAAGTGTTATCTTCCATCATCAGAACCTAAGCTACTAAAATTTAGGGACTGTCTTTCTTTCTACTTGCATTTGGATCCCTAGCATTTAGCAGAGTTCCTGGCACCTGGTAAGTACTTAATAAATACTTATTTCCTTGAGTTGTTGATTATTTATTGGAAGTGGGACTTCTGAGGTCAGCTCTCTCTTGAGGAACTATATACCATATTACCTCTACACAAATAAGAACTGACATGTATAGCTAACTCTTACGGTTTACAAAAAATTTCCCATCCATTATTTAATTTGATCATTGCTACAGCAATAGAAGGGAAATAACATCCATTTCATAGGTGATGAAATCAAGACTTATAGAAATAAAGGGACTCGTTAAGCAACGCAGAGAATAATTCAATAGCAGAACTGATATTGGAAATCAGGCCTTCTGATTTCAAATCTCATATGTTTTTTCCCATATTTAAACTTAGCACAATGAACAGATACTAACCATAGGATATACTGGAGAGCAGAGCAGTCAGTCAGCTAATAGGTATTTATTAAGTGCTTATTATACTCCAGGAACTATGCAGGCAATGCATGTTCCCTTCCCACAAGGATCTCACATTTTAATGGGGAAAGCGATATATCAATATGTAAATACAAGATCTGAGCTGAGTCTTAAAGGAAGTCTTGAACTGGAGATGAGGAGAGAGAGCATTTCAGGCACTGGAGACAGCTACTGAAATAGTAAGAAGACTGGAGATGGAATGTCAACGTCCACACAATGGCAAGCAGGATAGCGTAGCTAGATTGTAGAATATAAGGAGAGAAGTCAAGTATAAAAAGACTGGAGAGACACAGTCCTTGAAGGGCTTTATAATGGATCCTAGAGGTAATAGGGAGCCACTAGAGTTTATGGAGTAAAAGTGCCATGCATCCTGCTCTTCAGGAAAATCACTTTGGCAGCTAAGAAAAGAATGGATTAGAGTGGGGAGATACTTGAAACAGGGAGATTGGTTATGAGATATTTAGTGTCTGCACTAGGGTGGCAGTTGTGTGACTGGAGAGAAAGGGATGCCTATGAAAGATGCTGTGAAGGTATCAACAGCAAATCTTGACAACAGATTGTATGTGTGGAATGAAAGTGAGTGGCAAGTCGCAAGTGTAATGATGGAATCATGCAGTATGGTATCAGACGTCATAGTAGCTGAGATAAGATTGGAGAATCTCAGATACAGTCACAGAGTAGTAGAAGTTTATAAGTCTAAATAGAGTTCATCATGTAATGGAGGACTCTTCAAGTGGAGCAGCATGCCTATAATGAGGTAGCAGATCCCTATAGAGAATAGCAGAAAGGTTGGTAAGACAGTACTGGACTGCATGGTGGAACGGCTGATGTCAAGGTGTGACAGGTGACCCCACTGTGTAATAGAAGGTGAATTTGGCATTTGAGTCATTCTAACCAAGGTCCTTGAGAGAACTGCTTCATATTATTGAAAGGAAGAAAACACACACACACACACAACATATAATACACAAAGCAAAGAAAAATACCTGTTGATTATCCATTGCAGGAAGATGCAGAGAGCAAAGGAGTTTGCTTGGGCGCGGAATGAAGATAAATTGAAAGTGAGTTCAAGAGAATTCATTCTTTCTCTGGAACACTTGCCTTTCCATTAGGGTACCTTAAAGGCCTGTCAAGCATGAGCAGAGCTTTTGTGTGTGTTCATGTGTGTGCACGACAGTGCCTGTGTGTTCCTGTTGCCATAACAATGGAGTCATAAGTCATGTCAGCTATGACTACAGCTGGGCCCAGTGATTTATGTCTGCTTAGCCAGGATCATAAACTTTTTTTTAATGTTAAAAGTCAGTCACCGGGCATGAAGACATGGAGCTTCTTTCTCATTTAGGGAAGAGGAGGGAAGGAAGAATGGGCAGGAAGGTATGTGGAACTGTAGTGAAATCTTGAAAAGAGGGGAGGAAAATTGTTTCCTCTACTCCACAGATCTATCCTAGAATTACATAGGGTGACTGAGGTCAGTCAGTGCTCTGAAAGAATGTGTCATGTGCCTCATGCATGGCTCTCTCACCCCCTCACTGCCCTTATCTATGGCCCCTGAATTCTAATACCCAACAATCTATAAGCAGATCTCTTGAGCACTACCTTCTATGCAGAAGGCCCTGCATGTGGAAAACCCAAAACTGTATAAGACATAACAATCCTTGCCCTAGAGGAGAGCTTAGAGCCTTGTTTGTGGGGTGGAGGGTGGGGGGGATGGGGGAGGTGCTCATGTTTAAAGATGTGCTGTGGAAACTCAGGTGACTAACTTGACCTCTCTTGGTTTCACTTCATCTGCAAAATGTGGATAATCATCCTTGCCCTACCTACAGGGTTGCTGTAAAGATCAGAAGAGTGGGTGAGAAGCATTTTATAAACTGCAAAACATTATATAAATATTTATTTCATCCATGAGGCTTCTCCCTCCATTAACACATTTTGTAGCTCTTTCACACTTTAGATGCTAGATTTATGGAGTATGAGTGAGGGTCCATAGCTGGGGAAGGGGGCGTGTCCAAAAACAATATCCTTATAAACAAAACTTTTCAGGGATGTAGGTCTTTGTACTCTGCACTTAGCTAGCCCAGTCCTGAGATGACACTGGATACATAGAAAGATAGATAGATTGAGATATACATACACATATATACAAATATATATGTGTATCTATATACACACACTTACACACATGCATACATATGTATACACACATACATATGCTTGAATGTGTGCAGTCATGTATATCTACACATGCATGTGTATATGCATACACACATGGACATATACATGCTGTATGAGTATACACACACATAAACACATGACTGCATAATAAACTTATAGGCATATTTTCTATGTATTTCTATATTATACATTGTATGCAATATACAATTATATGCAAATGTATGCAATATACAATACATATATAATATATTTTATACATATTGTATACATATAGCTTTGCAGGCATGCATATATATATTTTCATGAGACATGTGTACATATAGGATACATATATTTTTAAACATATATTATATTTATATATTATAGCATGGTGTATGTGTGTGTCTGTGTCAGGTGTGTGGGTGTGCGCCTGTATGAGTGTGTATGTGTGTATGTGCCTGTGTGCCTATGTACCTGTGTGTGTATGTGTGTATAGAGCGGTAGGACATGTGTTGTTCAAATACTACTTCTGACACCCAGTAGCTTAAACAAATCCCTTTCCTCTTGGGTCTTGGTTTCATTTTTAAAGTGAGGGTACTAGAGAGGGTGACCTCTAGAATCCCTTTCAGGTAGGTATCTCTGATCCTATAACTTCATATTATGTTGGGCCAGCCCAGCAGCTTCCAGGTTCAAAATGAAATAAGCATGATTCAATTAAAATCCAAGTTTACTAATAAGAATTAAGAGAACACAAATTCAGCATTAAAATATATATACAATCCCATTTCCCTTCATTGTAACCACAGCAAACTATCTGCGGTATCAGAAAGCCATTGCCTGGAGGGCAACTAGACTCTGTTGACACAATTTTACTCCAAGGTAAGTCTCCTATATTTCAAAAAGAAGAACCCAACCCCATCCCCAATAAGGGAGATGTTCAGTGGTTGATGTATCAGATTATTTTTGGCATTTTAATCATTAATCATGTGGTCGTTTGGGGAGTCAGCATATCATAGATTGAAGCTACAAAGCTGGCTTCAGAGTCGTGCCTCTGACATATGCTGGCTGTGTGAACCTGGCCAAGTTACTTGACCTGTTAGTGTCTTAGGCAAGGCTGACTCTAAATGTCAGAGCAAGTGACAACTTGCATTGGTCAATGACAATGTCTCATTTGTGAATTCCCTATCCCAGTGGAATCCCAGGTCTAGTTGCTATCCTATTATTTTATCTCTGACACAGGGAACTCCTGGTGAAAAAACTCAGTCAAAGTGGATGGGCATCTGTTCTGCAATTCAGACAGTTGTCTGAGATACTGAGAAATTAAGAGACTTTTCCAGAGTAAGACTGCCAATATGTGTACAAGGCAGAACCTGAATTTACGTCTTTATTCCTGTGTATGAGAGTATCTTTCTATTCACTATGCCATGCTGCCTCTCATAGATGATGATGATGATGATGATGATGATGATGATGGTGGTGGTGGTGGTGGTGATGGTGATGATGATGATGAAATATATATAATGTGGAAATTTAAATAAAATAGGCCATCATAAAAAAATCACTAACCTAGAGCTAAAAGAGGCTTGACTGGTCATGTGGACTAGTCCCTTATATTCAGTCCAGTCTAGTGTTCGTCCTTTGGTGACGAAGAAGATCATGCCATCAGAGAAATGATGATATGACTTGCACTTGACTTTGTTTTGAGTGAGGGAGTGCAGTGCAGGTCACCAGCCTCACTTCTCCTCCAAAGCCATCTGAATTCAGTGACCAAATATTCATCAGGATGACTGGAGATGACCCAGGATGAGGCAACTGGGGTTAAGTGACTTGCCCAAGGTCACACAGCTAATGAGTGTCAAGTGTCTGAGGTGAGATTTAAACTTAGGTCCTCCTGACTCCGGCACTGGTGCTCTATCCACTTCACCACCACCTAGCTGCTCAATCCCTTATATTACAGATGAAGTAATGCATTGGGGAAATTAAATGACTTGTCCAAGGTTACACAGGTATAAGTAAGAGGTGGGATTTGAACATAAGTCCATTGACCCTGTTTGCTTAGTTGCTCATCTATAATATGAACTGGAGAAAGAGATGGCAAACCACTGCACTGTCTTTGCCAAGAAAACCCACCAAAAATGGGTCACAAAGAGTTGGATATGACTGAAACGACTGAACAACTCTACAACCACTGACTCCAAAGTCAGTGTTCTTTTTTACCATGCTATGAAAGTGACAAGGTGATATATTATAAACTGTCCAATGAGTGGTAGAGACAAAATGAATCCAAAGGAGATTCTTGAAGGTCAGAGTGGTCTGGGAGTCTTTATGGAGAAGAAGGGATTTAATATCAGAAATCAAGGCTTCTCTAAAGACAATATCCCACTCAGAGGGTCTATACTCTTTGACCAGCTCCAGCTTGAACTTTGCTACTGTTTCTATCTTCCTGTCATTTCAAGAACCACAAATCCCTAATCTGCCTTTGTGTGAAGGATTTGCAACTTTGCTTGCCAGAATGAAATAGAGTCAGAAGAATTAGCTTCAACTTTTGTCTGTTTCTTGCAAGCCATGGGACCTTTAGTAAGTCATGTAATCTTCCTTTTTCTTAGTTTTTCATCCTTAAAATAAGGATAAAAATACCTAAGAAGCAGCGAGAACTGTAAGGATTAGCAAGACAACCCCCATCTCATAAAGGACTGAGTTTCTCTTGTTTTTCAGACCCTCCTTTTCACCAATCCAGCTTTTACCTTGGAGGTACACACAGCAAGGAAGAATTCAGCTAAGTAATCTGGGATTTAAAGAATCAAAGGACTTACATATATATAGAAAAACTTAAAGATCCCTTAGTAAGAGAACTTCACATTCTCACATTTGGAAGGGACTTCAGAAGCTCATCTTCTACTTCTCCTTCTCTCTCTATCCCTTCCCCTTTTCTCTTTTTCCCTCCCCTCTCCCTTCTCTTCCTTCCCTTCCTTACACACTCCTCCTCTCCTCCCTTTCCTGTCCCTCTCCCTCTACCCTCTTGCTTACTGGAATGACAGTCAGGAGACTTGAGTTCAAATTTTGCCTGTTACTTGCAGACCATGAGACTTTTATTAAGTCATGCAACCTCCCTGTTTATCCCTCTATCCCCACCCCTACCCATTCTAATTGGTACTATATCCTCCAGATTAAGAGCTGGAAGGCAATTTACAAATATAGTCTATTGCCTCCCATTTTGCCAATAATGAACTTGCAAGGAGGGAAGTGATTTATTCAAGTCCACATAGCTCCATAGGGCTTGTATTCAAGCCCAGTTTTCTTGATACCAAATCCATTATTCTTTGCACTACACTAAGGTGTCTTCTCATTCATGTATCTCCCTGTCCTGCCCTAACCTTAAAAAGAACAGATACCTATACCTACTCCTGTGCCAATCATAGTGTGTTGCACCTAATCAGGACCTAATGAATGTTTGCTGAATAACTGACTAATTTACAATTTCTATGCTGCTCATGACTTAGAAGTGAACAAGACTTTTCCAAGGTCACTCATGTAATAAGCAGCAGCAGTTCAGACTCCAAATTAGTTGTTCTGTGCTGGACACGTAATAAGTAAGCACTTAAACAAATCTCATTGGTGAACTTGTCTTTCAATTGATCCAGAAATCCCAAACCAATCTGTTAGCTCAGCCCTTGGTGCCACTGAGCACATCTCACACATCCCTTCTTTCTTAACCTATCCAGCTGAGGCCTGATAATATCTCCCAGGAAAGTGCCATGATCATAAACTACAACTAAGGGGAATTCAATGACAAAATGAAGGATTCCTGACAGGGTGATAACAGGAGATCCTGCAATCTGTGTAAGCGATCTTGAGACTTTCTCTTCCTAGGATCATTTAGAAATAGAGGAATTCTCCAAGCTTTTTAAATATCACTGTCCTTCATGCTGTCTGTGGTCAAGCCAAATAGCTTTTTGCTTCTACTCCTGTACAATGTCACATCTTCTATCTCTATGCCTTTGTATTGGTCATCTCTCACGTCTGAAATGCATCTCCTCTAGCCTCTCAATCCTGAGAATTAATTAATGAATCCTGAGATCAACTCATGTATCACCTCCCAAATGATTTCCTTATTCCCTGTCTCCAACCTTACCCTTCAAAATAATTTTTTTGGTTGTTGTCCATTCATTTTTTAAGTCATATTCAACTCTTTGTGACCCCATTTGGGATTTTCTTGGCAAAAATATTGGAGTGGTTTGTCATTTCCTTTTCCAGTTCATTTGGTAGAGGAAGAAATTGAGTTCAACAGGGTTAAGTGACTTGCCCAAAGTCACATAGCTAGTAAGTGTCAGAGGCTGGATTTGACCTCAGAAAGATGAATCTTCCTGACTTCAGGTCCAGCATTCTATCCATTGCACCACCTGCTGTCCCACACCTCAAATTACCTTTTGTTTACTTTGTATATATTCTGTCAATACTTACATGTACATACATTGTGTCCCCTAATAAAATATAAGCTTCTTGAGGTAAAAGACTGCTTCACTTTTCATCCTCGCATTATAGGGTCTAGACCACTACTTGGAGCACATAATCACTTAATAAAAGCTTATTGATTGACAAATTTACCTCTCAAAGTCCCTTCTGCTTTATGCTTCCATGATTCCTTCGATATACTATTATTGCATTGGGACTTATTTCAAACACTGGTGAGGCTGTAGCCCAAACTAAATCCTTCAATTTTTAATTCCTTACAAGTAGTCATTATACCACAAAATGGTCTCAGAGAAGCTCTCTGATGGAGACACTACTCTGTTTATCTTGACTACAGCATTTTGGGAATCTTTCTAAGGTTTAAAAGAAATCTTCCAAGATACTTCTGAGATAACACTAGCCAACTGCTAACTGCTAGACAGTTCCAGATAAGAGGCTGCTGTCCTGAAGCCTGAACCCATGAACCAATCACGCTGAACTGGCCTTGTCTCCAGATACGCACTAATGCTTTCAGAGGGTGTGTGACCTGCTCCTTTATCCTCATCTACTTCAGTCAGAGCTCCTGTTCTGGAGCCAGCCACCAGACTTGGCCTTCAAGCTACTTCCTTTCTCTTGTGTGTGAGCATTTTTAACCTAAAGAGCAACAGCTCTGTTTCAACATTAGAAGCCCCATTTGAAAAGTGTTTAACTTCTAATGCAGATCTAAGAGGCCATTTCTCAGTTTCACTGTATCTCTGAAGCTTTCTATAATTCAACATCAAATATTTATTATTACGTTTATTAAAGTTTTAATAATTTAGCATCTCCTTCATGTAAGTTGGAAGCTCAACTAACTGGTTCTCTTTATCATACCTGGGTCACTCCAATATTTATATTCCCGAGTCTTGGTTTCAGTTTCATTTAGTGAAGAAGTCTCTCTCTCTCTCTGCCTCTAGTCAAACTGGGTACAACCGGATGACTTCCCCACAGCAAAGATGAACAGGGATCTTGCTCTAGGCCAGATCTGAAGAGACTTAATAAGATGGAGGGGGGGAAACTCCTTCTAAAAGATTCAATTTTAAAATTATGGTAACAAAAATTAAAATGGGGGAATATATATATATATATATATATATATATATATAGAGAGAGAGAGAGAGAGAGAGAGAGAGAGAGAGAGAGAGAGAGAGAGAGAGAGGCTCACTGGGCTGAATTGATAGACAGCTAGGATACAAAGAGATGTAGCACTCAAGACAATGCCCATCTGTGGGGGCTTTCAGAGGTATTGGTGGTAACCATTATCCCTGGGAAATCATTCTTTTAAGAGACCTGGGAGGATTCTACTGGCAGATGTGGTGAATTTAAACAACTTAGTCATAGACAGATGTGGGTTCATCCTCTATAGCGGATTTATGGAAAGACACGGGCAAGGATCAAATAGGATGCCAAAGTGCAAGGGGATTGCTGTGTATAGACAGCCATTGAGGGAGGACCCACGTCAACGAGATCATAGATTCAAGTATCAAATTATCCAGGCAGTAGGTGGTGGATTAGAACAAGCTTTTCCACAACTTTTCATCATTTAAATTATTTCATGCAGACTAATAAACACTTATTTTTCACCTGAGCACTGATTTCTCTTTCCAGATCTTCCAAAGCCCCAAATGAAATATTCCCTCTACCATGAAACATTCCTCATTCCTTTGCCAATATTTTTTCCCCTCAGACTTCCTAAAACTTGTTTTTTCGTGTCTCTCATGATTATTTAGAGTTTATTTGGACACATATCTATTTGTATACCTGACTGATTCATTGCCTGTAAGTTCTTTGAAGGTGGTTAGCATGTCTTATTCATTCTTGTATCTTCCCCTGAGTCCTTCCCAAATATGGTTCACACTTAATAAGTCCTGAAGGCACATTTTTTGAATGAATGAAGGAATGAATGAATACATTTGTCTACTTCCTGTCAGTGATAGCCTCTAATTTCTCAACAGATGAAGGCAATGGAACATGCACAGGTCACCTAAGAATGGCTATTATGATCATAGCAACTGATGTTTATCTATTATCTCATTTGAGCTTCACTATAACCCAAAGAAGTGAACACTATTTTTCCCCCATTTTACAGATGGGGAAACTAAGGCTCAGAAAGATTAAATGACTTGCTCATAGTCATATAATTAGGAAGTATTTGAAGCAGGATTTGAACCCATAGGTTCCCTGCTCCAAATTCAACAGCTTATTAATATGTCATCTTGCCTTACTCAAGAGATAGTTCCAGGAATGCTTATTTATTTATATAATTTATGATAATTATTATATTATATCTAATATAATATATTAATTATGTTATTTATAATTAATATTATTTATAATAATTATAAATAATACAAAAGAAGAGTTCTCCCCTGTCCCCACCCACATCAGATTCAGGTACTCAATAACTTAATATGGAACCAGAAGACCCCATTTGGGGTCAATACAACACGAGAAATGTCACTGGAGACTTCTTGATTCCCTTTTCTCAGAGAAAAATGGCCACAGATTTCAAGAATAACTGAGAAGTGGGACAAAAGACCATTGAGATCTGAGAACATTCTAAATTCTCCTGAGAGAGAAGGAAGGAGCCACTACCAAACTAACAGTCTTACCCTTATTCCAACTCCCCTTCATTCACAGCAATGCTCTACAATGTTTTCTAATGGTTATTTGCCATCTGATATAAAAATGCAGAGGGTGAGAGGGAAATTGTCTTTTTCTCTAACAATTGTAATAACCATCACCTTATTTCAATGGGCAGCTTCAGCACTAGGCTATTTGATAAGAAGGTGGAGCTTATTTTGAGAAACCCTCTCCCCAAAATTATCCACTATCACTTTCAGGGGATCAAAATGTTTGTGTTCATATAGCAAGGAAGTTATCAACGTTAGTACCTTTCTCTTCTGTAACATTTAAACTCCTTTACCTGGAATTCAAAGTCATCCACAATCAATTACTAACTGTCTTACCCAGTACTATGATACATGATGACTGGTTGAAGGAAATGGGAATGGTTAGACCGGACAAAAGAAGACTTGAATGGAGTTTCCGGTGGGGAAGGATAACTATCGTCAAGTATTGAAGGGATGTCATAAGAAGGAAGGGTCAGACAGGTCCATTTGATGCCAGAGGGAAGGACTAGGAACAGTGGATGAGAGTTATAAAGAAACTTATTCTTTATATCAGGGAAAATTTCATAACAATTAGAGCTGTCCAACAGTGGAATGAACTTCCTTGAGACATGGTGGGCTCTCAGTTCTTAGGGTTCTTTAAGCAGAGGCTGGATAACTACCATTGCATAGGTACAGTTTCCTTTCATATATGGCTGAAACAATTTGATTGCTGAATTACCTGTCAGCTCTCAAATTCTGTCATAGGTAGTTCTCCTCTATGTACTTTATATTCAAGTCATACCGGGCTAGACAGTGTTTCTTGAACATATCCTTTGATTTTCCACTTTGAGGTCTTTTATTACGTTTCTTATACTGGGAATATCTTTCCTTTTGAAAATTATCTGCTAAATTCCTACCAACCATTTAGAATCCAACAAACAGGCCACCTCCTCTATAGAACTTCCTCTGACCATGTCATTCCCATGCCCAAAACACCTTTGGTTAATTTCTCATTGCTTCTGGAGTAAATTTATCCTGAAATTGACAGTGATTCTCAATTCATCCTCAGGTACCTTTTCAGTTTTATTTATCATCATTCCCTGTCACAAAATGGGACTATATATTTTTTTTACCCTCTTTAAACATTTCACCTATCTCCATATATTTTAATAAGCCTTCTCCCATTCAGAGAATCTACTCTTTCCTCTCCTCTTCCTTTCAGAAGTTTTAACTTCTTTCAAGTTTTAGCTCAAGTATCATCAACTGCTAAAGCTTTCCTTAAACCACTCATTTGTCAATGCTCTCTCCTTTTTCAAATTACTTTGCTTTTACTTTATTTTTGTACTTTTTTACTATGCCCAGCAGAATGCATGTTATTTGAGGTCTTTGCATGCCCAGTATCTGGAAGAGCAGAGACTTAATAAATGATTGCTTTGAGCTGAACTGGTCACCCCAGTCAGTAAGCATGCTCCCTCAGGTTTTACATAGCTTTTGGTTTTACACTTTTCTAATGCTTATATCATATTGTTGCTCATCCGTGTCCAACTCTCCTTGACCCCATTTGGGATTTTCTCAGCAAAGATATTGGAGTAGTTTGCCATTTCCTTCTCCAACTCATTTTACAGATAATAAAACTGAAGGGTCAAATAATTTTGCCTGGGGTCACCCAGCTAGCAACTATGTGAGGATAATTCTGAACTCAGATCTTCCTCACTCCAGGTCTGGCATTCTCTCCATTCACTATATCATCTAGCTGCCCTTTATGCCATATAATACTGTGTCTGTAATAATGGGTTTATTATTATTTCTCTGTTCAACTGTAAGTTCCAAAAAGACAGCCTACTCTATTTCCTATTTGATTGTAGTATAGAATTTCTCTCTGCAATATCCATTCAAGAAATATCTACAAATGGACTGACTATAAGTAAGGACTATTCATTGAGTTGCATACCTCTGTCACAATCACAAAGCACATATTAAGCATTTAATGTATAGGAGTTACTGTGCTATATGCTAAAAATACAAAGAAAGGCGAAATGCTAGAATTTATGTAACTCTAAGTTTGCACAGTGTTTTACAAATATCTCATTTTATCCTCAAAACAACTTTAGGATGTTTGCTTGGTCATTTTTCAGTTATCCAACTCTTTATGTTCCCAGTTGGGGTTTTCTTGGCAAAGATCTGGAGTGGTTTGCGATTTCCTTCTCCATTTTACAGATGAGGAAACGGAGGCAAATATAGTTAAGTGACTTGCCCAGAGTCACATATCTAGGAAGTGTCTTAATCTAGATTTAAAATCAGAAAGATGAATTTTTCTACCTTCAGGCCCACCACCCTATCCACTGCATCACCAGGCTGCCCTATTATTACCCTTAAATGAGGAAACTGAGATAGACTTGTTATGTGACTTGTCACATAGCTATTAAATATCTAAGGTTAGATTTGAACTCACATCTTCCAGGACTCAAGACCCAGTACTCTCCATGTATTTTGCCTCCTAGATGCCAATAATACTAACCCAATGCTAAGGTTTTCAGGACACATTACATATGTTATCTCCCATTTAAGTCTCAACATAGGTTCATATTTTTAAATCTAATATTCTTCTAGGGATGATGTAGTTCTGTGAAGCATGAAGTACTGTAAACTCTGAAAAATTAAAGTTATAGGAAAAAAAATCACTGGAAAGGTTCATGGTGAGTATGAGTAGACTAAAACATATTGCCAATGAAAAATTCAACAGGAGAAGGGTTGAATGAGATGTCAGCAAATAGATTGATGACCATAAAAGGAGGAAGGCCAATCCTGCAGTGAGGGCATAGCCAATCTACATATTACCAATGAGTTCACTGATATACACCTAAAGTCAAAAGATTAAGTGAAGGCCTACCACCTCTTGGATAACCTTCCCCCCCCACCCCCCCCCCCCCCACCTCCAGATAGTCTGTGGGAGGGCATGAATTGAAATTACACAGGATTAGAAACTGGGGATGGATTGTGATTTGCACTATTGCACCCAAATCAATGAACTTGTATAACCATTAAACTACCAAAGCACAAGAGGGAATGGGGAGGCTTGGTTTGCATTAAAGGATACAGGGCCAAGGTCAGGGATGGATAGTCAGCAGCTGACATTTCCCTCAGTCCATCACTCCTGGCATCTTACCTGAGAACTGGGTTGGCCACAGATCAAGGGACACAGTGAGAAAAGAGCTTATTCGGCATCTTCCTCTTTCTAAATCCCATTAGAAAGCTTGCTTCTCTTTGTCCTGTAATGCTCTGCTCAGCTTCTCTCCTAATCTTTTCTTTTTGCGTGTGATTCCCTGACCGTATTATTGGCTATCTATAATTATTATCTCTTATTTATTAATTCTGTAGCTTATCATCTGACTGTAACTTATTAATTCTTCAAATGCTCAGTGATATGCTTGTCTGAGCAATGCTGTGTCAAACGAGGTTTATTAGCACAGCCCGGAAAAGGGCAATCCACAGGGTGGTTTCTTGGTTTGCATTTGGTAGAGATTGTACATTTTTATCCACATTTGCAGCTGGTACAAGGACAATTGATTTGTTTCAGGTAGGATGGTGGGAATTCGAACGTTGCCTATCCTTGGGCAATGCTAATAAGACAACTGTGTGCTTTCTTTAGGTAATGATAGCTCCTAGAATAGCCTATTATCACTTAGTATTTGGAAACTGGCAGTAATACCACCAGGAAGTTTGGCAGATCTTGCCCAGTTAAATCTTTAATTCCTTTCTTCAGAGGATTTCTTCCTCTTCTGTCTTGGGGTACAGCTGTAGAAACTATTCCCAGACTCTATCTGGCTGCAGGATGTTAATAGCCCTAGAAGGAAGGTAAGGGGTGTTAAGAGTTTCGCTGAACTTTTCTTTTTGAGTTAACACATTTTCCAGAAACACTGACTAAAAGAGAGCTATAGCAAAAAGTGTACTGGGTTTGGGTTTGAATGCCATCTCTGCCTCTGATTAGATAGATGTGTGACCCTGGGAATGACTCTTCACTATGAGAACACAGTCTGGGGAGTGGGGTTCACAGCTCAGAAAAGGTCATCTTTTTCAATCTGTTAATCAGAAAATGTTCCCTCTTAATAGGTAACATTAAACCCCAAAAGTGATGTTCCTGGTGGGAATTGTGGGTACTGAGACCAGGGAAGATTCAGCAACATTAAGCCCCAAAAGTGATGTTCCTGGTGGGAATTTTGGGTACTGAGACCAGGGAAGATTCAGAACAGGCTTTCCTACTGCTTCCCAAACTATATGACAAACATGGTTATGTGATCCAAGGGTCTCCAAAGTGGGGAGTGCTGGTGTTTCTGTGTGTGGGGGATGGGTGGGTAGGGGTATGCAAGAGAGTCGGTTGTGAAGCTTTGTCAATATCACCACACCTACCCTATCTCAAAACACTCTTCTACTCTTACCTCTTGCTGTGCAGAGTTAAATGGCAAACCACCCCCCTCCTGAGTCAAGTATCAGTGCCTCAGGACAGTTTTTACCTGAACTTTCTACTTACAGGAGCTGAGTTGTTACCATTGGGAAAATTCTGAACCAACTCCCTGCCTCTAAGTCAATAGTGTGCTGATAAATATTTAATAACAGGTTCTCAGGAGGGAAAACATAAGCATGGCACACTTTTATTAACATTTTCCCCTTCACTTTCTAAAGCAGACAACAAAATAATAAACAAAGCCTTTATGTATGGGATTTGCTGATTTCCAAGGTGTAAACTCTCATGTCGAAATTTTAACAATCAGCTCTCTTGAGCTCAAGCTGGCTCCAGCACATCCCTGCACCTCAGTTCAGCTGATGGCTGTGGCAGGTGGCCCTCAGAGCTCTGTTCTCTGGGATCAATGACTACTGAAGAAAAGTTCCACATACATTCACCCTTTATATTTTATATCAGACAAAGTGTTTGACTTAGCAGGTATAAAAATACTATTGCATTATCTTTTCCTCAAAACCCATCCATTGTCTATTTTTCCCTAAGAGTGTTAGTAGCATCTTTATATTTCTAATCTCCCAGGTTGTCACAAGGTAGTGTCATCTTTGAGTTCTCACCCCCTATTTAGGCAGCTAAGTGATACAGTGGATAGAGTGCCAGGCCAAGAGTCAGAAAAACTCATCTTCCTGAGTTCAAATCTAGTGTCATACATTTATTAGTTGTGTGATCCTGGGTAAGTCATTTAACTCTGCTCAGTTTCCTCATCTGTAAGATGAACTGGAGAAGGAAATGGCAAACCACTCCAATATTTTTGCCAAGAAAACCCCAAATAGGATCACAAAGAGTCATATATGACTGAAAAAATGACTGAACATTCCCCCTTTCCTCCATACTCATTTCCATATGTAGAATCTGCTATAACATTCTGTCAGTTCTGCCACTACTTCTATCTCCTCCCTATTCACATGTTAACAACCTATTCACGTGGCCACCACCCTAATTCAGGCTAATCACCTCTTGCATGAACTACTGAAACAGTCTCCTCTTTGGTCTCCATTCTTCCCTCTGGTATGTTCAGATTTGCAAACATTGACTTTTCCATGTACCCACCAGCAGCTATGGGAAGAGTTAATATAGTCTGCAAAGTCTGTGGGTTTTCATTTTTAGTTCCATCATTCTAATCCATCCTCCACAAGCCATTAGAGACCCTCTTTCGGCATTGTTCTGACCCCCCTCTCTTCCATGAGCTTAGGCTTTTCCCTATTGATTCTAGAATAAAATATTATTTCATCATCCTTATTCATTTCTATGTTTTGTGTTACATAATTATCAATACAATAGCATATTATAGACTTTCTATGAACATACACATATTGGGAATTTGCATGCTTTTATTTTAAACTGAAATAGCTATATCACAAAAAAATCATTTTGGCAACCAGGTATATAGTGAACTTATACATAGGGATGGCTGACAATGGGATTTTTGACTGGTGTCCTGGAAGGAAATAGTCCCTTGGAAGCACAGGCAAATTTTAGGTCTAGGGAGTTTTCCTACCTGACATCAGCAGGGTCTTCAGTCACAAGCACATCAGTCTTACAGCTGGCCAGCGGGTTGATAGATAGATCCACAGGAGGCACCACGAAGCTCTTGCTAACTGGGAGCCAGAGTCCCTGCCCCAAGCTGTAAGTAGACCTAGAAGAGAAACAGTCAGTATGGAGCACAAAGAATTGAACTTGGAGTTTGGAAGATCTGACTTTTGGCTCCAATTTACTCACTGTATGACCTTGGGCAAGTGTCTTAAACCTCTCCGGGATTTTCTTATCTATCTAAAAATTTACAAAAAAAGGAGGGTTCCAGAGGCAGCTACATGGTACAATGGATAGAGCACCTCAGAGTTCAAATCCAGCCTCAAGAGATTTACTAGTTGTGTGACTCTGGGCAAGTAACTCCATTTGCCTCAGAAAAAAAAAAAAAAATAGAGGGTTCTTAACGTGGAGTCCATAGACCCTTAGATGTCCATGGAGAGATTCCAAGGTATCCATGCACATGAATGGAACAATTAATACATCTTTGTTGTCATTTATCTTTGGTTTTCTTTATAATCCATTTTATTTTATGCATTTACAAACATCACTCTGAGAAGAGGTTCACAGGATTTACCAGACTACGCGAGTGGTCTAGGATGTCTCCCCTCAAATGTTAACAACCTGCGGGCTAGATGATCTGCCAGTTTTAATTTTTTTATCTCATCATTATCTCCTGCAAGGTCCCTCCTTTTCCTTTCCCAGTCAAGGATTCTATCTTTGAAGGTCTAGTTCAAGTACTGCCCCCTCACCACCGTCAGCCCAAGGGAGGCACACTCTGATCTGCTTCAGCACTTGCCAAACACACCAGTCATTAGGAAATTCTTATGTAATGGCAAAGAGTATGATTAACTCTTTATTTATTGTGTGTTTGGCTATGCGCCCTCTTCCCAACAAGACCACAAAGCCCTTAAGGGCAAGAACCACACTTTATATTTCTTTGTCTCTCTGACATCATCAGACACAAGGCTTAGCACAGATAATAGACTCAGGAAATGTTCATCCATTCCTTTCCTCATCTTTTAGCTGAGGATTTTCAAACCTTTCCTCTATAACTTATAGAGTTATTGCAAGAATTAAATGAGAAAAAAAGGAAATCACTTTGAGAATTATAATTTGAAGCTGCAGTAGCAGCACCAGCAGCAGCAGGAGTCATGACCAGTTCAGGAACATGAATTGTGTAAGGAAAGAATGATTTGAAGGTAGAGAATTTGAATTCAAACCCTACTCCTGCTACTCTGCGACTATGAGGGGAGAACCAAAACAAAATACTTCCCCTCCCACACATCCAACCAGGGACACAATCCTCCCCCACCCCCACCCCCGGTAGATCTACCCACTGACCTGAGGATCTTTTCAGGTGCCTGCTCCCCTGTCACAAGGTCATATCCCCTTTCCAGTGTAGTGTAAGGCCAAGGTCTGTGAGAAAGGGAATGTGGGGAGGGAAACAGAGCAGCAAAGGGATACTTTGTAAGATGAAAATATTATCTCTGGGTAGATTCTATGCAAGAAAAAAACAAAAACAGATTTACCCATTCCCAGTTTCCCCAAACAAATAAGTATAGATATATCAAGAGAAGTAGGGAGGGGGGATTTGATGGAAAAAAAATAATAATTCTTTACAAATGAATGAATCAATCGCAAAATTCTTTTACATTGCAAGTTTTCCTCACGCATCTAACAATTTATAGGTTTTGGTTGGGTTTTTTTTTCGTTTGTTTGTTTTGCCTCTCTCATCTTGGTTAACTATTGGATGGTGGGGTTTGCAAGTAAAAAGTTAAGAGCCACCTCTTGATGAGAACTCATTAGCAATTAGAACATGAGATCACTAGATGGTGGAGGGAGGTCAGGAAACCTGGGTTCCAGAGCCAGATGTGACCCTGTGCAGCTTTGTGACTTTAGACAAGTTACTTCGCTTTCTCTGGGCCTCAGTTTTTTGCCATGAAATGAATGGGTCGGCCTCTAAGTTCTTTCCAGCTTAAACACTGAACATTCTAAAGTCTTGTTCTAAGAGTAATGTTGCAACACTCTATGTTCTAAGCTTCTAGTGCTATCATTTTGCCTCTGATATTAGATTGATTAATTGGGAGAAAGGGCTTTTATTTCTATTTAACTTTTGCAGACTTCCTCTGTTCCAGAATTGCACTTGCTTCCATCTTGTTTAGAAAAAGAACACAGAGAGAGAGAGAAGCGTTGTTGTTGGCCCAAGCCCTGAATTCCCTGGTACTCACCCTTCACTCTGACCCCAGTCACTCCGCACGCACAGGTGTCTGTGCACAGGGTCTGGAGCATAGCCTTCGTGACAGCTGCACTCCCCTTCAAGAGGAAGAAGAGAAGGAGATCCATGAACATAAAACCTGGCAGGTTACAACAGCAGCATGAGTAGCAGCCACTCCATTCAGTGAATAGCTACTAAGCACCTACCAAGTTTTGGGAATACCAAGGTTAAAAAACAATACACAATGGCTGTCCTGAAGGAGTTTCTATTCTACCAGTGATCATTGTAACCACTGAAAATGAACTTTCGAGTTTTCAAAGGGTTTCCCTCAAAAATCCCCTGGGAGGAAGTTAATACAGGAATTATTAAATCCATTTTATAGATGGGGTTTGGAGAGATTAAATAATTGCCAAGATCATATAGTTAGCAAATGGGAGGGCCAGGACTTTAATTCAAGCTATCTGGCTTCAAATGTCTAGGACCTTGGTAACCGAGGGACATTTTCACAAGTCTATGCAGTCTATGCAACTGACTTGATGAAATTCCTCCCTCCCTCCCTCCTTATCTATCTATCTATCTATCTATCTATCTATCTATCTATCTATCTATCTATCTATCTATCTGTTTATGTATCTATTGATCGATCAATCTATCTATCTACTTCTATAGCTAACTGCATGTAGTTCTTGATGCACATATCTCTATATACATATATGTACTATAGTGTGTATACATTTGTATATATGTATCTATAGACATATTTATCTTTATGTTTATAGATACCTATAGAAATATAGATAATACATATATCCATATTTATAGGTAGAATATTCATGTATATATGTTTATATATGGTGTACACACATATATCTGTTTATATGTACACATATGCATGTATATACAGATATCTATATATCTCTTTATACCTCTATCTATATATTTATATATCTATTTGTGTTCAATATGCATATGGAAACACCTCATAGAAAGCCCCAAAGCATCTATCATGAGATGAAAAACGACATGGGGAAAGTAGGCTGATGGAAGAAAGCATAGAAAATCCTTAAATTTGTGTCCCAAACAGGCCATCCCCTCCCACCTCCAGCTCATCTTCGTCTTCCCTCTCACTGCCAACTTTTCTCTACCCTCAGGTGAATGAAAAGATTAAACCAAAATAATGAAGGAGGACAGAGAATAAACATACTAAATGCCTTTTCTTTTTAAAAATAATTGTTATCTCACCTTATTCTTATAGCAATCCTGTGAGATAGGTACTATTATTATCCCCAGTTTATAGTTGAGGAAACTAAGGCAAAGAGAGGTTTAAGTGAATTGCCCAGGGTTACACAGATGGGAAGCATCTGAGGCTGGATTTGAACTCAGATCTTCCTGATTTCAGACCAGGTGTTCTAATAACTGTGCCACCATTTGCCTCAATGACATGGAAAAACAAACAGAAGACATTCAAGGCAGGCTGATTTCCTGGTAGGTGAATGACTAAATAGCAGAGTAGAGAGATCGTATGAGGAAACTGAAAAATAGTGCATTCTTCAGCATGTGTTCTTCCCATCACTCTTTTTTTGGCAAGATGTAGTTCAAGGACTCATAACCTTGGGTTTCTGAATATGTTTCTTTCTTTTAACTTAGATAATTTTATTTAAACATAATTGGCTTCTAGGCAGGTAGATGGTCCTGTACGTAGTTAGTCAGATGGTTAACCATTATTTAAATGTCTAACATGTGCATAGAATACGGAATTGGGAATCCTGAAGGCTTGTGTTCTAATCCTGATTTAGAAACCCACTATCTGTGTGGCCTTGGACAAGTCACTTGACCTCCCACAGTCTCTTTACTCATCAGTAAATGAGAATAATGATGGTACCTGCTTTGTAAGGTTGTGAGAACTAAATGAGATAATATATCTAAAGCACATTATAAACCATAAAGCACTATATTATCATCATTTTCTTTGTAATAATATGTATTTTATTTTATGCATTTAAGAACATCCTTCTGAGAAGGAATCCAGGGACTTTGCCAGACTGCCAAAAGGGTCTCTGACACCAAAAAAGTTAATAATGCTCTTTAGTATTTATAAAGCACTTCAAGGTTAAGAAAGTTCTTTACAAATATTATCTTACTTTATCCTCACAGCAAACCCTGGCGGTAAGTGTTATTACGTTCCTCGTTTTACTGATGAAACCGAGGCAGACAGAAGTTGGTTACTTTCCCAGGGACACACAGCTAGGAAGGGTCTAAGATGAGATTTGAATTTAGGACTTCCCAACACCAGGTCCAGTGCTACCTACTGTGTAAACTACCTGCCCTGGACAGAGGCATTTGATATTTGTGTGAAGGAAAATAATCTTAGAACTGCACATATATCCTCCAAGACCCAGCTCAAGTTCCAATATAAATAAAGACTTTGCTGATTAATGTAGTCAATATGCCTATCGTTTCCAGCTAAATGATTTCAGGTAAATCAATTAAATTACTCTGAGTCTCAGTTTCCCCCTTTTTAAATGAAAGAATCAAATTTGATGGCATATAAGATCTCCTCCAGACTGAATAGTCAATGTTTTTAGACACTTTCCAAATCAAGCTTTCTAAGCTCTTCCTACCTTTCAACATCCCTACCAGGCTTAACATCTCATACTCTGACATACTGTGTTCTGAGGCTTCATTCCACTCTATCATTCACTGATCCAACATTGACTATACATTTAATCAGGACATGAAAACCAAGATAATGGAGGAGACAACAGCTAGCAGGCCCAGGTGAATTTAGGTTAATGGGTCTCTTTCAAGTTAAGGAAAGAACTGATAGATGTGATTGGCAGCACGTAGGTAGAGCAGCTGATAGAGTACTAGATCTGTATTCAGGAAGATCTGGATTCCAATCTAGCCTCAGACACTGGCAGCATCACCTCCAGCAAGTTACTTAACTTCTATTTGCCTCAGTGTCCTCATTTGCAAAATATAGGTAGTAATAGCATTTATTTCCCAGGTTTGTGTTGAAAAAAATGAATTAATATTTATAAAGTACCTTACAAACTATAAAATACTATATCAAAACTAATATTTGTTAATTATTATCATTAATAGTAATAATCAGCTCATGCCAGTGATCACTGAAAGACCGTGGAGAATAGCAGAAGTACCATTGAACTGGTGAATGGCAAATATCCTGATGGATGGACCATAAACATATAAAAAAGGGAGATGATGATGGAGAGCCAGTATCATTTCATCAAAAACAGTTCACATCAAGAAAAATGGCATACAGTTCACCTAGACTTCAGCAAAACATTCGAGGAATTTTCTTCTGCTAATCTTATGAGAAATATAGTAAAACTGAGGTTAGATGATAGTACGGTTTACAAAACTGGAACTGACCAGACTCAAAAGTTAGCACTGATGACTCAATCTTAAAGTGTTCCAACCTCTCTCCTCCCTCTTCTTGGCTTGGTTCTGTTCAACCTTGTTATCAATAATTTAGATAAAGGAATAGATGGCAGGTTTATCAAATGTGTTTGCAATGCAAAGATGGAAAGAATAACTAACAAGGTGGATCAAAGAGTCACAATCCAAAAAAATCTTATTTCCTCGATTGGAGTGTAATTTCTTGAGGGCATGGACCATATTCACAAGCAAATTCATACTCTCCACAACATCTTGTACAAGGCACACATTAAGTGCTTAGTCAATGTCTGCTGAGTGGTGAACTGACTTTTTGCTAGATGGAAAGAAGATAGAAAATTGCTTGGATCTTTGAATTTTCCCTGGGAGTTAGTAATCCAAAGGGGGAGGGGGAAATGTAAAGTAGCTAATGATGTGCTAAAATGCAACAGCACCTTCATGAAATATTCACTACCTTAAACACGTCTAATATTAAAGATTAAAAGTCCTGGGATTTGTCCTCACAACTCCCAGTCCTGATTTATGATCTGTCAAAAGCCACGGGCCTCATGATTCATAACAGAAGAGGTAAAAACGGTTAACCCTGTAAAGGGGGAAAGGATTTGGGGTGGGGGAAGGTGGCCTTTGATTGCCATTTCTAGGAAGAATGGACTTCAAGGTCCCCATCTCAAATTCCAATGACATCATGCATGCTGCCTCTGTTGACCACTATCAGCTCCTCTCTTTACCCTTCCCTTTTGGGAGAAACGGGAAGCCTCCTTAGAAAAGATTTTTTTCTTCCTTTTGAGTGTTTAACATGCAAATTTCTCTCACCACTGAGTGGGTCATTAATTCCTGACACTCATTACATAACAAATATATATTCTGCAAATGAGAGTTATATCCTATCAGTGGTCAAGCAGAACTGCCAGACAGCAGAGGGGGTCACTGGTTCAAGAGTGGCCCTGGGCAACAGAGGTCCCTGAGACAAACCACTTCTAACATCCCATGGGATGGATTTTGGAGGCTGGAGATTCAGCCCCAAGGGCTAATGTCACCCTTTTGCATTCTGTAAGTCAAGTTTCTTTTAAGCTTGGTGGTGATTACTGTTTGAATTCAGTTTGGGTGTCTGCAGCAAGCTCTCCATCAATCCAAGGGATATTGGCTAATTTATTGACTCCAGTTTCCCATTTTCATGGCTAACCTTGCGGAATGGATATTTGCAACAATGCATTTCATTTTTTTTTTTTTTTGGTAAACTATAAAGCCTCAGGCAGCAGCTGTGTGTTAACTCTTTCTAATGATTGTACCATTTATTTCTTGCTGCTTTCATGTAGCCAGTGCAAACAAGAAGACTGCAAAGGGCTGAATTAACACATTCATCTCATGGGATAGCCTATAAACATGGCTGCTGAGTACTGAATATGAACTATTCCATGTATTTTTTTTAAATAAATGTTGTGTAGAAGGGAAGGTTCTTTTTTTTTCTTTTTCTTTTCAGTTTTGAATTTGTGAGAATTCAGTCAGGAACTAGGCTCACACTTTGCATCATCTTATGAACAGAGTGTTCCTGAGAAAACTGAAAGCATGAGAAAATTACAATAATAACGCTGAAAACAAAATCATGGAACCAGTAGGAGACAGACCTCATTTAATTCAATCTTCTCATTTACAAACAAGTAAACTGAAGCCTAAAGAAGATGAAGTACTTGCCCAAGGTCACACAATTAATTGGTGACAGTGAAGTGACTAGAATTTAGGTTTCCCAACTCCTAGTCCAATATTCTATTATACTCTACTATCTTAATATTTGAGATTACAACCATTTGGGAATCAGCCAATTACTTATAAATAACAGATATTTTAAACTGCAAGACAGTTTAGTCTTTTTATTACAGCAGGCCCTCTAAGGGCACTCTAATTAGGCAGTACTTTCTTAGTTCAGTTCCTGCTAAAATGTGCAATGGGAAATAATGATATTAAGCTTCTTTTTAAATAATTGCTACTTCGAACTGATCAATACATTATAACATCTTTGCTAATAACACTATTATAACATAATTATTATTATAACTAATCATATGTATAACTATAATATAATTATAATACAATTATAATATTATAGCAACATAACATAACGCTATATACAATATCTGATGTATACTTGAAAGAGGGGCAACATTGAAAGCTGTCGAAAACACTGTATTTGGATTTGTAGTATCTACAAATTGTAGATACTGATAATCTGTGACCTTAGGTAAGCCCCTTCCCATCTTTGAGCCTTGATTTTCTCATCTGTAAAATGAGGTTAACTGAGGTGATTACTAAGGTCCCTACTAGGGACCTGCTCATAATCTTATAAATAGATTTTTAAAATCTAGGGTTTTCTCTAGGTGGTCAACTTTGAAAAAAGTCATTTATCTCTAGTTTTCTTGAATAAGATGCACAAACATAATTTTGCAGTGGTAGGAGGAGGAAGAGGGTTTTGGTAGCGTTATTGTGAGAGGGCACAAGTGGTGTAGGTGGGTAAACAAAAGGAGCACTGGAGAAAATGTTGAATCGGAGGTTGTAGCTCTGGCCATAACACTTAGTATCTGTGCAACCCGGGACAAACTTATCTCACTGGGATTCAATTTCCTTATCTATAAAATAAAGAGTCACTAATATTTCTAACATTATTATACATTAGAACATTCCATGGTATAAAATGCTTTACTATCCTGGGCTAAATTCAGATTGTTTATGTTCTAAGTTCTTTTCCAGATGTTTCCTTTTAGGTCCTGTATTCTAAGGAAACTTTAAATTCTGCTTTATGATCTAGAATTCTATTTTCTAAGGCCCCTTTCTAGCTCTGTCATGTTCTAAGATCTGTTCTCACATTCTGAGGACAAAAACCAAGGGCTTCCATTTCCCTCACCACAGAGAGAGATGTCAGTAATGGAACCCTAGAGTGTGACATCACTGTTTTGTTCCCCACTGGAACTGTGGCTAGTAAAAACAGTCATGAGACCTCTGTTTCCTTTAATAAGGAACCAAACTAATTCCCTCCTGAATGTATTTCTTCCTTCTCCCTCCTTTTGGGTCTTGCTGCCTAGCTTGCCATCTTCTTCATAATTCTATTTTCACTTTCCTTAGCCCCATAACCACTTTCCACTTTGGGTCAAAAATGCTGGCTGCTTGCTTATTCATTTCTGAACCACAGGAGTCTCAACACATCTCCCTGGACCCTGAAAACAATATTGGTGTTTCCCAATATGCTCCAGGAAAAAAAAAAAGACTCACATTCTCCAGTATTTTAAAGTCCATGAAGTGAAGTGGAACCAAGATAGTGAACTAAAAGCAGGGATTCACCTTAGCTCTCCCCAAACCCTTCCAAATACCTTTAAATAATGACTAAAGAAATTTTAGAGTGGCAGAACACACACACACACACACACACACACACACACACACACACACACACACACAAAGGGAAATAATTTTCCAGCCCTTAGAAGGTTTGGGAGGAAAGATCTGTTGGACTAGGGTGAGAGAGAAGCACAGTTCAAGGAAGGCAACACCAGTGCAGATTGGGACCTAGCAAAACAGGAACAGGCCTCAGGGTAATTGAATCAGTGGCACCAGTGGTAGTTTCCAGACTTCTCAGCTCACAGTTGATAAGGGGATCAGGCAATGATCCAGAAGGAGTCAGGACTCTGTTGTAATGTCTATACCTGGATTTGTGTCTCAGTCCTGAGTCTTAGTTCCAGGGCAAACAAGAGCACTAGCACAGCAGAGCTTGTGGCCTTAGGGGAACAGGGCTGGTCACAGTTCCAGGGTTGAAAAAAGTACTTGTGGTCAGTCACAAGCCAGACACAGTACAGAAGAGAAGTAAACACACCTCTCCCTAGATCACACCACCTTGGAAGAGTAAAAAACTTACAGGTCCCCAGAATTACCTCTGAAAACAACTGTAAAAAAAACCTGAAGCTTGGGACTGTGCCCACTTGGGAAGCAGAGCCCCACTTCAGCCTAGAGTTAAAAATCAAGAAACAGACTAGAAAATGAGCAAACAGAAAAAAAAAAATCTGACCATGGAAAGTTACTACAGTGACAAGGAAGATCAAAACATGTAGTCTGAAAAATACAACAAAGTCAAAATCCTGCAACCAAAGTCTCCATAAAAAAAAGAGAATGAATTGGTCTTAGGCCATGGAAAACTTCAAAAAGGATTAACAATAACAAATAAAAAAGTAAGAGAGGTAGAAGGAAAAGTGTGAAGGGGAATAACAGTGATGCAAGAAAGTCATGAAAAAATAGTCAGAAAGTCAATAAAGGAGGCATCAAAAAAAAAACAAACCTGAAAAAAATAACACTTTAAAAAACAAAAAGGCCAAATGGTAAAAGAGGCACAAAAATCCAACGAAGAGAAGAATGCCTTGAAAAACAGAATTGGCCAAATGAAAAAAATATACAAAAATTCACTAAAGAGAAGAATTTCTTAAAAAGTAGAATTCCCCAAATATAAAAAAAAGGAGGTAAAAAAGTTCACTAAAGAAATCAATTCCTTAAAAGTCAGAATTGGGTAAGTGGAAGTTAATGACTTCATGAAACATCAAGAAATAATCAAACAAAATCAAAAGACTAGAAAAAATAGAAGAAAAGGTAAAATACCTCATTGGAAAAACAACTGACTTGGAAAATAGATTCAGAAGAGAAAGTTTAAGAATTTTTTGTACTTTTTCAAGAAATTGTCAAGAATAATTGCCCTGATATTCTAGAACCAGAGGATAAAAATAGAAATTGAAAGAATCCATCAATCACCTCCTGAAGAAGATCCCAAAATGAAAATTCCCAGGAATATTATAGCCAAATTCCAGACCTCTCAGATCAAGGATAAAATAGTGCAACCAGCCAAAAGGAAACATTCAAATATCATGGAACCACAGTCAGGATAATATACAATTTTGCAGCTTCTGCCCTAAAGGAGGGTTTGGAATATAATGTTCTGGAGAACAAAAGAATTAGGATTCAAACAAAAATCACCTACTCAGGAAAAAACTGAATGTAATCCTTCAGGGAAAAAAATGAATATTCAGTGAAATAGAGGACTTTCAAGTATTCCTGATGAAAAGTCCAGAGCTGATAGAGAATTTGGCTTTCAAATACAAGATGCAAAAGAAGCATAAAAAGGTAAACAGGAAGGAGAAATCAAAAGAAATTTGATATAGTTAAACTGTTTATATTCCTATAAAGGAAGATGACATTCCCAATTCCTAAAAAAAAAGAAAAAACGTTCTCATCTTTAGAGTAGTTAGAAGGAATAGACATACACAGAAAACAGAGGTATGAGTTGAACATGATGGTATGAGTGTCTAAAAAAATGAAATTAAGGGATAAGAAAAGAGAATGCACTGGGAGAAGGGGAAAGGGAGAGGTAGAATGGTTCAAATTATCTGACATAAAAGAGGCCTGAAAAATGATTTTACACTGGAGGGGAAATGGGAGAGGCAGGGAGGGGAGCACATTAACATTACTCTCCTTGGATCAAAGAGGGAATAATACACACATTTATTTATGCATAGAAATCTATCTCACCATACAGGAAAGTAGAAAGGGAAGGGGATAAGAGAAGGTGGAGGGGGGAAAACTTGGGGGGAGGTAAAAGTTAGAAGCATAGCACTTTTAACAATCAACAGGGTAAAAGGAGAGACAGTAGGATAAAATGGGATGGAGGGAAATAAATAGTTGGTAATCATTACTGTGAAAAAAATATGGTGAGTTTCTCTGGTAAATACTTCATTTCTCAAACATATAGAAAAGTGAGTCAAATTTATAGAAATCAGAGTCATTCCTCAGTTGATAAATGGTCAAAGGATATGAACAGTTTTCAGACAAAGTAATCAAAGCTATGATTATGTAAAAAATGCTCTAAATCCCCATTGATAAGAGAAATGCAAATTAAAACTACTTAGAGCTACTACCTCACGTCAGATTGGCTAACATGACAGAAAAAAGATGATATGTCGTAGGGAATGTGGGAAAATTAAAACATCATTGTATTACTAGTGAAGTTGTATACTGATTCAACCATTCTGTAGAACAATTTGGAATTCTGCCTAAAAGGCTATAAAATCATACATATCCTTTGACCAAGAAATACCGCTACTAGGTCTGTATCTCAAAGAGACAAAAAAGAAAAGGAAGAGGACCCATATGCACAAAAATATTTGTAATAGCTTTGTAGTGGTGGCAAAGAATTGGTGATGGAGGAGATGTCCATCATCTGGGCAATGATTGAACAAGTTGTGGTATATGACTGTGATGGAATACTATTGTGCTTTAAGAAGCGATGAGTGGGATGCTCTCAGAAAGAGTATGGAAAGACTTACATGAACTGATGCAAAATGAAGTGAGAAGAACTAGAAGAACATTGTACACCATAAGAGTAACATTGTATGGTGATCTACTATGAATAACTTAGCTATTTTCAACAATACAATGAATGATCCAAGACAATTCTGTAGGACTTATGATGAAAGGTGCTGTCCATCTCTGTGAGGTTAATGTAAGGTCAATGGTGGGTGAGGGGAAGAGTTAAAGATCTTCCCTGCCCATTACAGACCTCAGACATCTTTTATTTATTTATAATAAGGCACAGGGTTAAGAGGGTTTTGCCCTCCAGCCCTGAAAAGAGTATATATACTCTGCAGTGAAGTTTTGCTTTGGGGCTTATTTTTTGGAAGAAGGTTTATGTGCTAGATGAGACTCTGGGCAGCCATTTTAAGAAGCTCCCCAGCTTCAAAAACCCAGATGTTGGTGCTTGTCTCTCTGGTAATGATGTACGTATTGTTTACGATCAGACAATTGGAAGACCTGTCTTGATCTTTCTCTTTGTAATTTCTGCTTGTATTTTCTCTGAAGTTCAGGGTGCTATTTCCTCTCTACTAAGTGAATGATATATGCACTTGATTAAAGTAGATTGTTGTCCCCTCTAAAGTTGCTTTCCTTTCAGAAAAGCAGATCTAAGAACTTGTACAGCAGGCCCACCTGGATGTGTCAGGGTGCTTGTTGCTACAGTCTTCAGAGAAAGAACTGGTAGATCCTTAATGCAGATCAAAGATATTTCTTTCTTTACATTCTTTATTTTTCTTGTGTTTTTTATTCTGTGTTTTCTTTTACAGAATGACTTACATGGAAATGTGTTTTGCATGACTGTATGTGTATAGTCTATGTTAAGTTACTTGCCTTCTTTTCAATTTGGGATGAGGAGGGAAAGGAAATTTTGGGAAAAAATGTTAACATTATTTTACATATAATTGGGGAAAATAAAATATTAAATAAGAAAAAAAATATGAATAAATATTTTTAAAAAATGAATTCCATGAAATATTTTCCTTAAAATGGCTCTGTGGCATACCCATGTAACAGGAAGGATCTAAAGAAATCCCAGATTTGTTGGACTGGAACACCTTCCATAGAAGTATATATACATACATATATATATATATATATATATAATATATACACATATATATGTATATGTATATATATATGCACACATATACATGATACGCACACACACACACACCACACACACACACACACACACACACACACACACACACACACACACACACCCTGGATTGTTTCTGAAGTCATGAGATCTGCTTCTTGCTGAAAGCCATGCCTCTGGATGAGATGACACAGCAACTCCTTCCTTTCTGGTTGTTCCTCTGACTGGGAGGGCAGAAGTAATTGATGACTGAATCCAGAAGAGTCCCTTACTTAGAAGAGAAATGTCCAGTATTTTAGAATGCATTCAGGGTTTTTATTCACATGAATTTACAAGTGGTAGAGTGGATTTTTCTCTTCTCTCCTCCTTGGAAGCACATTACAAGAATATACACCTCCTTAGATGAGCCTGAATCCCTGAGCCAGAACCCACCCTCTTATTTCTCCCTTGAGCATAAATCAGAAATCAGTGACCAGCATCCCTGAGAAATGAACTTTTCTAACCTTGGCACTAACCTTGTGGGGCCAGTGTTTTGGAACTTAAAGTCATAGTCTAGAAAAACAACTGAAAGACTCAAATTATTTCTTCCCTCATAGTATGGTCTGGGAGCAGTGCAAAGAGGAAGTGATCTGTGTTTCCTAACCAAGAATTACTATTCTAGGGAGAGTGGCTAAGAGCACTCTTAGTTGAGGAAAGACAGAGCAAAATATTGGGGGTAAGGGAACAGGTGGGGGACCCATGGATAGCATCCTACTTTGATTACCTTTGCTAATTAGGTACTTAAATTCTATGGTTTCTTTCTATGCCTCTTAAGTATTGCATTTGCAGTCTCTACCTTCTAAATATAGAACCTTGAGCAAAATCCTAGTTCTCCTACCCTAACTACAGCTGTGTTAAGAGGAAAGGGAAGAAAAAGTTCCTGTTAGACTCTGTGACATCTGCCTAAGAACCTGCTATTTTGGGAATGTTCCTGTCCTGTCCATAAATGCCTACAGAATTCATGGTTCCACATGAAGTAAAGCTGTCTTAGAATCTTAGTGGAAATGATCTTGTTTTCATCACTATCACATATCATTGAGGGCATGGGGAGGGAGGGCACAACAAACAACCATTTATTTCTTTTAAAAAAACTCAATTTTGTCTTCTGAGATATAGTCTAATTCATAGGTCTAATAACACAAGGCACAATAATAATCTTTTTTTTTATTTGTAATGTATCCACATTTAGGGTCTGTCTGTACTATCTCATCCTTGAAGGTTTGCCGAATAATTCCAGGTCTTGTTGATTTCTGACTTCTCAGAATCCCAGATTACTAAATAGTAACTGTTTCTCTTTTACCTAGGAACTCTGAGGGTCTTCCCCTCCCAGCCTGACTTTTTTTTTTCTTTGATTAAAGAAGCCATCCCTTGAGTAACTACTTAAAGAAGCCTATTCATTGATCGGGTGTATCTCACTCAAAGTAAGAATGTGATAATTCTTTAGCCTGAAAGGGTCAGGGTCTCACACTGCATTGTAGCCATCTCCAGTCTCCTGAAGAATATCAGGTCCCTGGACCCAGATGGCTCAGGAAAAGAAAGTGAAGTTGGTGACCTTGCCCAGCCCTCCCTCACTCAAATCAAAGTCAACTGCAACTCACTTCATCATCTTGATGTCATGGTCCTTTTCTAGAAGGAAGGGCAAACACGGCAACAATCAGCAGCAACCAGTGAATCCCAAAAGCTTATAGTGATAAGAACACTGAATTTGAATAGATAAGATTGATAAATGATAGATAGGCAGACATAGATAAAGAGAGTGAACATTTTGTCAAGGGCTTGCTATGCTGGGAATACAAATGCAAATAAAAACACAATACTTCTCCTCAGGATACTTAAGTTTTGTTAGGGGAAAATAAGACATTAACAAGGACATACAAGGGACACAAAAGGGTAGGGGGAAGAGTAGTCCAGCAAGTCATAGGTTGGCTGGGGTTTGTAAAGGAAGGAGGGAAAAGTACATTTATTAAGTGCCTACCATATGCCAAGTACCAGTCTAAGCACTTTACAAATATTTTCGCATCTGATCTCACAACAGCCTTGGAAGTAGATGCTATTATTATCTCCATTTTACCACTGAGGAAATCAAGGCAGACAGCAGTTAAGTGATTTGCCCAAGGTTGTACAGATATTAAGTGTCTGAAGCTGGATTCCTTCCAACTCAGGTCTTCCTGACTCCTGAGTACAGACCTACTGCCCTATCCACTATGCCACCTATTCCATCAGAGAAGAGAGTATGGCTAGTATGGGTACTTCCTGAAATGGAGGTTGGGAAGGAATCCATCAATTACAAGGAAAGGTCATGAGGTAGTGGAATAATAACTAGGATGGGAAGAAAGAAGTAGAGATGGGGTTCAGTGAGTCATGGGTTTATCTGGGTTTTTAAGAGAGCATGAGTACTTCCTTGAATGATAGTTGGAAAGAAACACACCAGTAAGAGGAAGTGCCATAGGCATGAGGTCAGGTGGGCAATTCTGGGAATCAGGGCTTGGTTCAGGTTTAAGTTTGTATCCTACCACTTTTCTTACTAGATGTGAGACCATGGGCAAATCACTTATATCCTTTGGGCCTCAGCTGGTAGATAACTAGGGAAAGGAGAAGACAGTCAGGAGGGAATTTCCAAATTGATGAAATCAGATATGCATTTCAATTTTTGAGTAAGAGGAGAGGCTTGGGTTAAATCATCTCCAAAATCCCTTCCAGCTCAATTTTATATTATTCCATATATGACTTATTTGTTTTCAGCTCACATCTTATAAGGAACCCAGAAACTCTAAAGGCTAGGAGACTGATCCAGCCAGGATTAGCATGAGAGCAGGGATGCACATTCCCAATCATCACCAGCATCCCCTGAGTACCCTTGCTGGGATGGCTCAGTTACTTCAGCCTTCCCTGGCTGTCTGCCTGCTTCTCCTTCTTCCTGGTTTCCCCTGCCCTGAGCAAACCTTACATACAATTATCTAGAAATTAGTGGCAGGAGAAGAGCATGTGGGGAAGATGATTCCTCTGGAATTAGAGAGTTGCCTGAAGAAAGATTTAGGGGAATGAAGAAAATCTCTTTCACAGCCTGGAATGGCAAATAGGCCTCTTACCCAGACACATAGACATCATTGACAATCTGGTTCTGGTGGTAATGAGTTGATGGAGTGATGCTTCATGTGGTTTCTCAGAGTTTGAACTGAAAGTGTTGATTCAGAGGAAGGGCAATCCCATGGTGAGAGAAGGGGTACTGGTTATCTAATCTCAGGGTGAATAGGTATATCTACCTTCTGTTTTTTCGACTGGTTATCTGATCTCAGGGTGAACAGGTATATCTACCTGCTGTTTTTTCTACATTCTATTCTGTTTCAAATAGTCCATGATTATGTCAATGTAAAAATCTCTGATTTGGAAAGTCCATCAGGATACATACACACATACACACACACACACACACACACACACACACACACACAATTTAGAACTAGGAGGAATCTCAGAATCTGGTCCAGCTCTCTCATTTTACATCTGAGGAAAAGGAAGCCCAGGGAGGTGAAGTTACTTGCACAAAAACACACAAGCAGAAGTGTCAGAAGGAAAATTTGAATCTCAGTCTTCTGACACCCAATCCAAAGCCCTTTTCACTGTATCATGCTTTCCACATGCATAGTTGGCTAGGAATTCCTCTCTAGAGCATCTCTGACATATGGCTATTTTAACTCTGCTATGAAATCTCCAGGGATGACAAGTTCATCTATCCTCCGATCCTGTAGCATAATCTCCCTGGTTTTTCAAAGATCATTTATCCAAGTTTGGTAAGTCACTGTCCCTCTCTGAGTCCTTTCCCCCACTTCCTTTCATCTGTGAAACTAGGTTGTTGAGTTATCTAAGGTCTCTTCTAGCTTGAAAAGTTGCAAACTTCAACAATTCTAAGTTCCCATTTCTACCTGAGCATGAGCTCCAGGTACATAACTCTGCTTTTCCTTGACCTGTCTCACCTTCTCTTTATAGCCATCCTGCCCTCATCAGCTGCCATCATGCTGAGCGAATGCATCACTTCTGATTCTCTGCTCTCTGCCCTGACCCTGATGGAGCTTTTTCCAGAGCTTACTCTATGGCAAAGTTGACCTGCTACCAATTTCTGAAGCAAAATTTGTCTGCGCAGCCTTTCTACCTCTGTATTCAGGGTTTGTGTTCATTTTCCTATGTATCCATCATAGGTCTCATTCTTGGCTACCTGTCATCTAAATCTCCTATAAAAGGACTGATTTGATAATAACTTTAGGCATCTTCATCTCAAACTGACATCTTGGCCTTTCTTACTGTGGTGTATAGGGCAGGAATACATAACCTTTTTTTTGTATGTCCTAGACCTTGAAGTGTGCTGTTAATGAAAGATATGAACATGAAAACTTTTCATTTTGATCTTATTAACATTTCTCTAACATTTCTTTAAATCTAGATAATTAGCTAAACAAGAAATCAAGCCCTGATTTATACCATTTGCCAATTTTAGACATGTAAATACTCAGATTGAAACTTTAACAATTAGTTCTCACAAACCATTGAGAACTGGTACCCGTATTCTCCTACCTGGACTTCTTTCAAGGTATGGTGGATTCTTTCTTTGCTTGTTTTTAAATGCATAAGAGAAATGAATTATGTTAAAATATAGTATCAAAATATATTAAAAAAAACAATTTCATGAATCCCAGGTCATGAACCCATGGTATAAAAACATTGTGTTTGAAATCAAAAGACCTAGATTTGAATCCAAACTCTACCTTTATTGCTTCTGAGAGTTCAGGACAAATCATGTAAGCTCTGCTTGAGTTTCTCCACCTAAAAATCCAAGGGTTTGATCTGTATGACTTCTAACATCCCTTCTAATTCTAACTATTATAACATAAATTCATCTTTAATGATGAAATTTACAACTTATGCTAAAGGAGCATATTGATAAAATTTCCCTAAAAGCTCAATACACCTATTCTATTTTTTTTCCCCAAATATAAGACTTGAAAGATAACTATCACAGAAGTCTAGGAACTATAAGAGGGGCAAGGGAGGGAGTTGCCTCTAATCCTTTAGTCTTTAAGTTCTGTTCCTCCTTTACAGAATCACCAGAATGTCTGAATGGTATGGAGTAATAATAATAAGCATGATCTCATATTTCTATGGTGCTTGAAGATTTACAAACTCTCTTCCTGACAATGCCTCCTGAGAGGTTAATAGTGCAAGCATTACTATTCCCATTTTGTAGATAGGAAAACTAAGGCTAGTAGAGGATAAGTTATGTGTACATGTTGATATGGAGAAAAAATGAAGTGTGTCCCTTGGGATGTAGAGAGAAAAAAACAGAGTCTTTTCATCCTATATCACATGAGACCACAGTTTTGTCAATGTGTTAGCATTCTGCTAGGAACCTATTTAGTCTATGGTGTTCATTTTCCTGCAATTGTATATGATAGTGACACAGGAAAGAAAGTAGGGTGAACTTCTTTTGTTCAAAGTTCTAAAGTGAAATCATAGGAAGAAAGTAATTTCAATTCCTAGTTGTCTGGCACTAAGCAAACATATAATTAAGTGTGTGTGTATTATTTGTACTCATCATGTATGTATATACATGTATACAATATAAACAATGCATATAATACATTAAACATATAGTCTATATATACACACACAAACACACATGGTTAGACACATATCAATGGGGACACAATAGACACTCCCCAGAAAGCACCTGAACAAACCTTTTACCAAGCAGATTTTACTATGTCATTTGAGTCAAACTGCCTAAGTCTATGATTCTGTCAGATAGTATGTGTTGCTTTTGATTTACGTATTTTTTTTTTCCATTTTTCAAAAGGATGTACCAACGGTGCTCATTGCATTGGACTAAAACTGTGTTGTCTCTTTAAACTGGCTTTATTTACATTGTGTTAGTGTGTGTGTGCATGTGTATTTATACATACATATATATATATATATATATATGTGTGTATATACACATACACATATAAATTTGACTTTGCTTTCTTCTCACTGCATCACTTCATTGAAGTCTTCCCATGTTTCTCTAAATTATTTTATTTCTTTTAAAAAAATTAATAAAACGTATTTCCCTCTCTCCCTTTCCCCCTCCCACTGGAAAAGAAAAAGAAAAAGAAAGCCCTTGTAATAAATAGGCAGAGTCAAGCTCTAAGTTCTTCACATTAATCATTCCCTTACGGTGCATAGATTTTCTAATGCTGAGTAAATTTTCGTAAAGTAATCTCCTTCTACCCCACTCCTCTCATAAAGAGCTCACCTTCCAGTCTGAGAGTCTCTTCCTTCAATTGCCTGTTACTAGCCATGGGACCCTCGGGCAAATCACTTCTTTCTGGGCCCCTAATTTCTTCATATGTGATAAAAGTGCTATATAAACATGAGCTGGAATGATTTTCTTCCTCCTTCAAGTGAAGAAGCTGGAGAAGGGTCTCTTAGGGTCTGAATGCTACGCTTCCATGACCAAGTATGTGCCAGAAGCCCTGAATTCAGGTCCTGCCTTTCATGGCTCTTAGCTTCACCCCTGGTGTTTTTTTGCCCAATCAATCACTGGTGGAAAGTGTGAGTTGTTGCCCAGTTAGAAATAAATGGCAGGTGTTGTCAATATTTAACGTTGACAAGTGTGGGTCATCCTGGAGAATTCCTAAGAGGGAAGGGAGCGTAGGAATGTGCATATGAAGAGGAGAGAAAGCCCAGTTGTATGTGAAGCTACCACTGACACCTGTAGCCCCTTTGAGATCCAATGAAACCTGTCATTTAAGAGAGTAAGAAGTAACATCAACAACAATGGCAACAATAACCAGCATGAAAAGAGTGTTTTCAAGTCCCCAGAGTGCTTCACATTTATTATCACATCTGAGGAAACTGAGGTTGAGGGAAAAATGAATATGATGCAATGAAAAAAAAGTAAGCATTTACCATGTGTGAGCAACTGCAAAAAAGGTCACATAGGGAGGAGTGTGTGTGTGAGTAGGAGAGGAACAGCAAAAAACAATTCTCTGGGCTCTCAGTGACTCTCTGTAGTCTCTGTGGGCAGGCAATGGTGGTGCAGGGCTGGAAGTCTGGAGACCTGGACTCTAGTTCTAGACCTGCAACTGATTTGATATGGGCACTTGAACCAATGGCTTAGCATCTTACAGCTCAGATCATGAAAGGACCATTTGAGATCACAGGGTTTCTTTTGATAGAAAACACCTTAACCGTGGCTTTTCTTTCAGCCAGATCTAGGATATCAGGGCAGAGAAACCTTTTAGTGAGGAAAATACCTTTAGCAATGCAGTTTAGGAATGGCCCTGTTATCCATCTGGGAGCCAGGAAGGAGATCAGGATCTCTCAACCATTGTGTGTCAAGGGTAGAAATTGAATCCAGGTCTTCCTGATTTTAAGTCTGGTTACATCCCATGGCCTATCACAGAAGGATCCCTGGGATAAATTTATAACTGAATTTTGTTTATGAAGAAAAAAACGATTCTCTATAAATGGAAGTATGTGGGATAGATGATCTCGGACTCAACCTCTGAGTTGTAAGATGCTAAGTCATTGGTTGAAGTTTATTGGTTCAATAATTTAATACAATTGCTCAATATTGCTGCTATTGCATACAATAAGTTATGCCCCTATCATCTGATGATTATATGAATTATGCAAAGTAGGAGACAGTTGCATTTTATAATATACTTACTATACATTCATAACATATCAGAGGTGGAAGAAACCCAAGAAAGACCTAGCTAACTCAACCTTTTCCTTTTACATAAGAAGGAATGGAGGCCTGCGAGTATCTGTTCCTATAAAGAACTTTTATTCAGTTTTTCACTCTCTGCATACCCCTCCCAATTTTTCTTTCAACAAAGTGACCATGCTGCTTCAGAACAGCACCATTTTTTTTTCTTCTTAATGCCAGTTACAGTCAGCTTCTCTCAGTCAGCATCACTGAGGAACTGGAGAACTGTCATTTCCCTGGCCTTTCCATCTGGAATATTAAACATTTTACATAACGTGTAAATATAGCTGAACCTCAGTCTCACTTTGCTAATTTGCAAGCCCAATGCTATTCACTCTCCCTCTTTTCTGTGAATTTTTCTTTTTTCCTCTTTTCTTGCTTCTCTGTCTCTGCTTCTTCCTTCCTTTTCTTCTGTGACTTCTCTTTCCTTTATGTCTCTTGGTTTTTCTGTTACATCATCAGTTTCACAATTACTTCTGTAAGTGTTATTCCTCCCCATTAGAATCTAAATTCTTTGAGGATAAAGATAGTCCCTCTTCTGTATTTATATTCATGATGACTGATACATTGGAAGTACTTAATAAATGTCCTCCCTTCCTCCTCTTTCCCTACCTCCCCATCCTTCCTCCCTCCCTTTCTTCCCTCCTTCCTTCCTTTCTTCTTTCTTCCTTCTTCCCTTACTTTGCCTTCCTCCTCTTTTTTTCCTTTCCTTTCCTTTCCTTTCCTTTCCTTTCCTTTCCTTTCCTTTCCTTTCCTTTCCTTTCCTTTCCTTTCCTTTCCTTTCCTTTCCTTTCCTTTCCTTTCTCCTTCCTTCTCTCCCTCTCTCCTTTTTTTTTACTTTTCTTTCCTCTCTCCCTTACACCGTTATCTTCTTTGTCTATCCTTTACTTCTCTTTTTTCCTCCTTTCTCCCTCCTTTATTTCATACTGTCAGTCTTTTTGTGCCTTTGTGTTTCTCTCTCAGGCTGTCACCATCTTCCCTTGAACACACAAATACACACACATACAAATACACACACACACGCACGCACACACACACACCCTCTGCCAGCTTGTTCCCACTTTCCATCAGTGATTGAATAGCAGAGTGGCAAGGGCTGGCATTACAAAGACTTCATTACTTTTACAAAACATTTTACAGTACATTTACTGGTATATGATAGAGAATGATTGTGAATCATTAAAATTAAGCTATGCGTGTCAAAACAGCCTGCAGAACCCATTGCCTGTGAGTATTCTAGCCTTCCTTTGTGTCCTCCTCCACTAAGTAATTTGCAGCAGGCCATTAGCATAGAAGCTGCCAAGCTTCCCCAGACTTAACCAGGAGCCCACAATTTCCTAGGGTACAGTGTAAGGCTCCTCAAATATATACAGTGCTCAAAGTGAAGATGAGGAGGACAGTGGTGAATGGTGCAGTATAAAATTCACAGGGGTCCCCTGCCTGGTGGAATCACAGCCTGATGAAGTTTCAATTAAGAGGAAATTAAGCATAATATACCAAAAGACCAAAATAATCCTCCCAGAAAAAAACAAAAATCTTCTCATAAACAAACAAAAAAATTTCCTCATAGCAAGTCCACTGGACTAAGAATCCCTTAATCGTGCAATCTGAAACAAAAGTTGCCTCTGGCCAGTTCTATAGGCCATAGAGGGGTAGGTAGTGATGGCCATTGTTGTAGGAAACAGTGAGCCCAATCATTCCAGACAGCAAACCTTTCCCAGCCAAAGCTATGGTCCCTGGTACCAGGACAAGCTTCATACACCTGAATGGTCTTACTGGAGGCAGGCTGGGGATATACTCCTCTTCCTCTTGCTGTGATACAATCTTGCCCTATTTACTTGCCATAATGGCTAAAATTCCCCCTTTGGTAACTTGTACCTTTGAATTGAGAACTGCTCCCTCATTAATCTTATCCAGCCCTGATCCAATAAATTGTACTACCACAAGATCTCCAGAATCCATTCTTTTCAACCTTTCTGTGACAATTACCGTCTAAACCTTCACTAGCTTCTCTCCAAGACTATTGGAATATCTTCCAATGTGACATTCCTTGTTTAATCTCTTCCATTTCCAATGCATCCTTTCTAACACTTCACACATATATATAGCATTCATTTTTAATTCCTCTTACACTGCATTTCCCTATCCATAAATATTATGGATCCTTCTTGCCCAGCTCATAAAGTTTCTCATACTGTTATTCAAGGACCTCAATACTTTGGATCCAACCTGTTTGTCAAGATTCGCTTCATATTATTCCTCCTTATGTATTTTACTTTCTGTCCAAAAATGGACTACTTCTGCTGCCTTATTCTTGTCCTGTCCTTTTTTGTTTCCATGCCTTCAATGTAATTAAAGTTCAATATTCACTGAATGTTTATCATGTCCCAAACATTGTGTTAGGCACTGGTGATGCAAAGACCAAAACAAAATAATCCCTGCCCTGGAGAAAAATAACAAATACACAGCTGTGTGTGTGTATGTATGTATGTGTGTGTGTGTGTGTGTGTTTATGACACATACACATAGTACAATGCAAAGATTCTTCAAATGACAGAGAGATCTAACAGTAAAGAGGCTAAGAGAAAGCTTCCCTTTGGACATGAAGCATCATATACAGGTAATTAGAGTAACTTAGTTTTGCTCAAATGCAGTGTATGTATGTTACAGCAGGGAGGGTCGGGAGGAGAGGTTGCTGTAATGTATGTTCCGTCTGGAAAGATATATTAAAGTTTAATTGCTTATTGTTAAGGATTTTAAATGCCAGAGGAGTTTGTCTCTTATCTTAGTGGCATTAGGGAACCACAGACATTCCTTGAGAAAGAGAAATGACATTATCAGAAATTAATTTTAGGAATTATCAATTTGGCAACTGTGAGAAGAAACAGCTCTGAATAAGATAGCATTGTAATATATACCCAAAGGGGCACGGGAGTAGGTGAGAAATTAGTCCATGTGCTTAAAAAGGTTCTTAAATGTTACAGGGTAATAACTCAGGTTCAACAGTGGAATAATTCTCAAGTTGTTTTCTGTAAAATTCTCTAGTTGATCTTTGGATTGGTTTCTAATGCCTGATTTTGTTGTTCAGTTGTTTAAATCCTGTCTGACTCTTTGTTATTCCATTTGGGGTTTCTTGGCAATGATACTGGAGTGGTTTGCCATTTCCTTATCCAGCTCATTTTACAGATGAGGAAACTGAGGCAAGCAGGGTTAAGTGACTTACCCAGGGATCACACAGCCAGTAAGTGTCTGAGGCCAATTTTGAGCTCAGGTCTTCCTGACTTCAGGCCTGGCACTCTATCTACTGTGCCACCTAGCTGCCCTCTAATTCCTGATACCCTCTCCCTAAATGTCAATATACTCCCTTTACAAAGTACTTTATCTTCATTTTGTAACTATTATTTATATGCTAATTATACATGTGTATGTTGTCTTCCCTGTTCTATAAGAATATGAGCTCCTGAGGATAGGGGCTATTTAATTCTGCCAGTGCTTGGCCCAGTGTCTGGCATATATAAAATTCTTAATAAAGGCTTCTTGACTGACTAATTGGAGGACAGATTGAAAAGAGAAAATAGGCAAGGGAACCAGTTAGGAAACCACTGCACAGTTCAGTGAGAGGTGATGAGAGGTTTTGTGATGTGAATAAAAAAAGGAATGCATGTAAGAGATTTTGCAGAGGTAAACTTAAATGGAATTAGTAAAGGAAGTTCTTGTTTTTTTATGGAAGGGTGAATGGTAGAGAGAATAGTCAAAAATAACTCCTAAGTTGCAACCAGACTGACTAGAACAGAGGGTCTTTTTAAATTCGATTTTAATTTTCAGTTCCAAATGTCTTCCCACCTTCACCCTTCCCTCAGCCATTGAGAAAGCAAGAAATATGAGACCCATTATACATATGAAGTCATGCAAAGCATATTTCCTCATTAGCCATATAGAATAGTGAGTCTTTACCTGGAGTCTATGAACTTGTGGTTTTTCAAAAATATGTAATAGCTATTTTAAATCTTTGTAATCATTTGCACTTTATTTCATTCATTTTAAAATAATGTTCTGATAAGGAGTTCATAGATTTTATCAGATTGCCAATGAGGTCTATAGCATAACAAAAGTTAAGAGTCTTGGAGTAGAATAGTGATGCCATTGACAGAAATAGGGAAACTTAGGAGGAGGGTGGGTTTTGAGGGAAAGATAAAGAATCCTATTTTACACATGTTAAGTCTGAGATATCTCTTGGACACTCAAGAGGAGACTTCTAGCAGGGAGTAGGAGGTGACTGTGCTCACTCTATCCTCTATAAGACATATCTTATTTGTATGTTTCATTCTTAATCATTTTAGCGTTTAGGCTAAGGAACTGGCATAGAATGTGATTTTAATCGTGATCCTAGGTCTTGATACCTTAGGGAAGAGGTGAACAGATGACCTCCAACAGAAGGTATTCTCATGCATCAGAGATCCCAAACCTCTAGCATTAAGGTCCTAAAGATCATGGATTCCCAGAGACTCAATGACCAGAGCTAAGCACATGGTCCATGGACAGTATGCTTTCTGAGTATCCTTTAATACCTGAAGGAACGAAGTTAAAGAACTTGTCCTGAACATGAGTTCTAGACACTAGATCTTTACACACCTAAGCACTCCCACTAGAAATCCCTGTCACACTCCCTCTGTTATCTACTGCTAGTTCCCCAGTGTATTTTGGAGCTTGGCTCTTATCTTAGTGGCAAAGAAATAGAAACCACAGCCTTTCTACTGATACCATGTTCAGTCATCACAAGACCCTGGCTTGGACCAAGTCAACTAGCTCTTTATCTTATAGTAAGCAAATTTCCTTCTTTCCCTTTACTCCTGTGATTCAGAATCACTATCTGGTGAGGCTAAAATCCTTCCTCCAGCTACTCTTTTCTTTCTTATCCCTACCCACCCCAACCCTAACCCTCATCCTCATATATCCATATTCACCTTTCCATCATGTTCTCTTGTTCCTGCTCCATTGCTAACAGATTTTGCTTCTTGCTAGATAATTAATTAATTATTGGATAATTAATATTATTAATATTATATTATTAATATTACAAAATAATGAATTTTATGTTTTTTTCTATATTTTGGCTTTCACAAAAACTTATTTAAAAAATTTTTTCTAGAAGATACTCTATCCTTGCTTGCTGTCTAGTATAACTTGCTTTCACTTTTCATGTCCTCGAAAATAGTGGCTAGGAGAAGGACCTGGTTGTTCCTTGTTCTTCATGGATATTTTGAAAAGCTATCTCTTGTACCATCACTGTGCAAAATTCTCTTCTGTGAAGAATCTCAGAAGCAATATGATTTATGTTGGCAGAAGGAGTATGTGCAAACAGAAGATAATGGGTCCTTCAAAGCACTAAAGGTATATGATACTTTGAAAGCATTATATACCTCTGTTTCTGATCTACAAAGTCCTTAAGGATAAATATTAGATCTCTCTCATGTTCTTTGAAATCCCTAGCTCAGTGCCCTATATGAAAATAATGCTTCTTTACTATTTGTAGAAAATGAAGAGATTAATGCTTGGAGATATTTGGAGCATTGTTTTGGAAGAATAGCAATAGAGGCGCATTTACAGTTCCTGTGACTGTTCTACACCTTCACTTACTCCCTTTTTACTTTTGTTCTTGGACATCCCATTACCTATTGTTATTTCTGACAATTCTGGCATAGGATGCCAAGGAAGCAGCCAAGGCCTTGGCACTAAGCCAGTGAACCTTGTGAGGCTCATCCATATATCAAGTCATTGGTAACTTTCCTGATGTCACCCCCCCTCTCAATATAATATGTGTTTAAATATCACCCCCATTTCTGGATCTGCTATCACTTAGGAGAAATAATTCTTCTTATTTGACAGCAAATTCCAGGAAAGCCGAGGCACGAGATTGCCAACAGATGAACTTAATGGCTCCACATCATCCCAGTCACCATCTACTTCAACCAACCTAGTGGGCTCAACAATTGAAGTTAGGGGTGAGCAGACAGCTTCTCTGGCCGATCTCAAGCCTTTCAATATACCTTAAACTAAAAGTAAAGAAGATTCAGATGTTGCAGAAGTAGACATTAATCTTGAATTTGTCACTGACTGTATCCTCTACCCTGTTACCAGTCATGCCAACGAGTGCAATATAATAACTCATTTTTCTATAATGTTTTTTAAAAGCTTATAAACTTTTATATCAACTGAACAAAATAGGGAGTTCTTGTGTTGTTATAGAATGAAGCTAAGGTTCAGAGAGGTGAACTGCCTTTCCCAAGGTCACAGTTTAAATAAGTTTCAAGGTCAGGATTCAATCTTTGTCTTCTTACTCCATCAAAGTCAGGCACTCCTTTCCCACTAAAGCACACTGTTGCAATTTTCACTTAGATGATATCCAAGTTTCTTTCAATTCATTCATTCTGCATTTATAAAGTGGATACTATGAGTGAGGCAACAATGATACCAATACAAAATTTAAACAGTTTCTACCTTCATGGAATTGATATTCTATAAGTGAAAGCAATATCTACATACATGTTTTAAATAAACATGAATTACATATAAAGCATATATAAAGCAATTTCAGGGAGATTCACTGACATCTGGGGGTCATCAGCTAGCTTTAATATAGAAGTTGGGAACTGAGCTGAACTTGGAAGGATGACAGAAATCTTTTGAGGTGGTGCAGGAGAGGGAAATAAAAAAAAAACCTTGCACATGAAGTATCCAACAGACCAGCTGACCGAAATGCAGTGTTTGAGACACAAAAGTACAATTTGAAAAGAGAAATCAGTCAGCTGGATAGGGGGTTTTGTCCCACTTTGCCTCTCTTAAAAAAAATAATTCCCTAAATTCCCTTATTCATCTTCGCTCACTGACCTATGGACTGCTGCCTCTCAGCCCTGTTTCTGGCCTGATGTTACCCTTAGCAAAGGATTGCTAGACAAAAAACTCCTTGCC